>JNDP01001369.1:0-348962 GCA_000696975.1 Apophysomyces trapeziformis B9324 | reverse complement strand
CAGAAGATCACACGTTACGCAAAGAACGGTCGTTTCCTACCAAAAATTGGTTAAAACGTAAATTTTGTATGGAAATGTCAACATATGATTCTTTGAGCTCAAGGCAAAAAGCAAAGCTCGTCAGCTACATCCGGAAGCATATAACCGATGTCGTAGCATCGTTGCCAAAGGTATGTCTGAAGTCAAACATATTTGGTATTGAGCACTGCGATAGTTTCATAAACCGAGTTCAGATTCCGCCGCTGCCATCATTTGTATTGCAGGAAGCACATCAAAGTGTATCCGCACGCAAGAAAAGATCCAGGAAGACTTTCCCAAGCTTTCAACAGAAGATTGTCGTTATCTATCATGTTTTTGCGCAAAAATAACCAGAAAAATCCTTCGTGGTATATTTGCCCTCAAAAATTGGACAACCAGATCGAAAACTCTTTCCCTTGACGCCGGCATTCTCCTCTCACTGGTGATACTTCAACGTTGACCGTCAGACCTTGCTTCGATCTCTCCTTTGGTGTCGCAGCGGACAGACCCGTTAGAAGCGTTTTGGGCAGTTTTTGATGTTTCAAAAGTGAAAAGCTTCAAACCATTGGAAAGCGCTAAGCAGTCAACGGATCAGAAACTGTGGAGCGTTGCAACCGATGGGTATGGTCTCTCTTTTACCTTTGTTCGCAAAAAGGATGAAGTTGCACGTGAATCTGACATTGAGGATCAGGGCCAAGAAGAGGTGACGATGGCCGACTTCAGGGACAGTTTGGATGATTACGAAGTGAAAGGGGTGGATCCGGGTTTGACAGATGTGTTTGTGTCTTGCAACGGTCATGGGAAGGAATCGTATGAGGTGATCAAAGCATCGACTAAAGAGTTCTATCACATTTCACATTACAATACGTCGAGGTCCATGATAGAGCAATGAAAAAAGGAAAGCCCAGAGATACAGAGCATCGAAAAAAATATGCCAAGCAGGAAGACGACCAAAATTGAAGTTTTGGAAAGATACACAATGTACATGCTACAGCATCGGGAGAGCATCTATCGCTTCTACGATCAGCGATTTGCCAGTTCCGGTTTTAGAGGTAGTTAAATCAAGCAATTATGAGGAACAATGTGTATATGATATTAACCTGTATCGAATAGGTATATTGGGCGTCAAGAAGCGACGGAGGAATTTGCCTCCAGGCTGATCAACGGTGGAGACAAATACTGGCAGAAGAATAGCTTGAATAGACGACGGCATCGTTTGCAATGGCGAAGGCGTAAGAACAAGCGTAGGAAAAAAGCCAACAGACAGAAAGGCTCCCAGTGTCGACCTTCTACTGGCAACCAACCTACGAAGTAAGTTACATGTTATGTTAAAGTGTCATTTATTGATTCTTTTTATTCAGAGCAAAGTGGAAAAAAGCCACTCCTACTAGATCCGAGAAAAAACCATTCATTGCATGTGGAAACGCCATGTTCTCCAACACAATGCGAGGAAAAAGGACGGGAATGGTGTCGACAATCTACGCAAGCTAAAGGCGAAAGAAAAGCGAGATCTCTGTGCAATAATAGAGATCAACGAGTACAAAACGTCGAAAATATGCTCCAACTGTGGTCGGGAAAGCTTAACGAACATCAAAGGATCCCTGTCTCAATCGTTACACGCAGTACTCAAATGCAAAACCTGCAGTACTGTGTGGAACCGCGATTTGAACAGTAGTAGAAACATTAGGCGGCAAGCGATATACCAAGCACATCATGAACATACCAGGTCGCCAGAATTCACCAGAAAGAAGAACAAGTTGCGGGGATAAACCCCAGGCAACACATGCGGGTCGGTCGAGGTGAGATATCAATTTGAATAACACAAAGCTCAGTTGCTTCTTCAGCTGCCGAAGCGTAGCGAGGCCGTAAACCCGTGATCTAAACAGAAGCATATTAGTTTAAGCCCCCCTCTGCTGAATCGTTTAAAATGTGCTTTCAATAGAAAGATACAGATCAGTCAACATTTCGTTAATATGACACGATAGATTATATAATGGCACTGTGAAGACTCCCCATTCAAACATGCAATGTATGCAAGCAAATAAAATATTATCAAAGTATTATTTACCTTCAATCAACTCATACATAGTTATCAAAGTGACGCACGAATATTCCCCAGCAAACGTGATTTTTTTTTTTGTTATTTCATATAGGCGCAAAATTTTTGTTTAGCAAGGTTTTCTATCTAACTAACTTACAATTCGATGTTGTCATGCAAATGCAATTCTGTTCTCTTCTTTATTGCAGGGTCAACTGATGCCAAAGCTAGGGTTTTCGGCTGTTAGAATGCGACTAACTCTAGTGAGAGCAATACTACAAGACGCGGTCGTGTCGCGTCCCCGAGGCACATATCCTGTAGCGAAAGCGGGCCACCTCGCAAACCGACTTTGTACGGCTCCGTTGCATTTCTATATCTTGTTGTTTATTTTTGCTTTCGGATTTGTTAATCGGTAGAAGCAAAAACGGAAGATAATTGAGGTGGCAGATTCGTTGGTAATAGCGACCGGTACGAATTGACGGTGCTGGCTACGAAGCTTCGAGCCACCTCCACGCTCGTGGCCTCTGATAGTGGACCCCACGCAGCTCCCTGCGTTTCGAGTACACATCAATGCCGTCTCTTTGACGCGTCCAAATCCACGGCCATGCTTGCGTTCTTTGTGATGCCATTGTACCGTATGCTTTAGTTGTTAGGACCTACCGAGTACGCCTTTGTTTAGAAAGTTTCCTACTTCCCTAATATAATTAAAGTACACCCTTCTTTCCTTTGTGCAGTTAACATCTCTTTGATAGAACAAAAATTATGCTCCTGATGTGGTTACCTGCAACACTTGTTTTATATTTTCCTCGTTCAATACTATTACATACGAGTGCTCATTCATTGTCTTCTTGCCATCTCAGTTTCTCTTCCAAAGGCATTGAGCTTCAACACGACGTTTATCTTCTGCCCAACTTACATTTTTTGCGCTATTTTAGCTGATCCTGATGACTTCTTTTCTTTGACAATTTATTTACATTGCTCCCCCTTTAATTTTACTCTTGCCAAGTTCAATCCCTCTCTAAGTTCAACAGATTTACGGCAACAATGGAGACGCGAAAAAGCATGTTTTTTTTGCATGAGCTGCCACTCTTGTTAACTTTCAACCCTCTCTAAGTTCAAGCTCATTAAAGGAATATAAGCCTTGAATTTAAAGGGGGATCACTGACCACGGTATTTGTTTCGCTGTAGCCACAAAACGCTCTGTGATCTTTATATTCTCTTGTCACAAGTTTTTGGGGCTGTATGTCTTTCCAGTAATGACTAAATTACCGTCCTAGATAACGGCTATTTGGGATATATCTATCGAGTCAGCGCCATATTCGCAGCGCTTCTCCAAGTTTTCGAAGTAAAAGGAGGTTTCGCTCGCTCTACACATTTGTTTCCCTGTAATGACAGCAGGTTAAATCTTGAAATGCATTCGCTTAACATGCATTGTCAAAATCCTATTGCTATAGCTTCAAATAAGCCAGACAATCTCATAAATCACTCACATTGATCTGTATCTGTATTTGGTCCCTCTATTCTTTCCTAGGCTTTCGCTGTAAGATAAGGCTTGAAATGGACGGGCCGAAGCCGGTGGATTAATAGGTCACCCAACCTTAAGCCCTACTGTAGGATAAAATTTATTTCTTATCTCCCATGTAGCGCTTCATTTTAGCTTCTTGTTAGGTGGCTCCTCTTCTATATCGATCGTAAAAGTCTTTCTCTGCTATTGCTTATCGACGCAGATCCCTCTTGGCTTGCGTATTGTAATATTGCCTGATCCAGGTTTTGTCTTCGTTTTCGCAATGACGTCTATTTGCCATTGATATTCTTAATGTCATTATTGACTTGACTCGTCTCGTTTCTGAAGTTGGCTAATATTGATAATGTACATCTACATTGCTTTGCTTTATCTTCATCTTCTTTCTTCTGATTGAGATCATCAACCTCCTTTTCTTTTCGTTATCCTTTTCGCGCTTTTCTCGTTCTCTTTTCCTATTCGTTTCTCATTTTTTCCAGCGCCTTCTTTTCCCCTTGCCTTTCTTTCAGTAGTAGGGTTCCGTTCTTGTCCAATTTGCCCAGGTTCAAGAGATGTATCATGAAGTAGCACAGCCGACGTACACAATGAATTAACTGATGATTCAACGCGAGGAAGCCATCGATACCTTCACGAGAATGCAGCAGAGACACGAACAAGCTCGAAATAATCATCAAAAATGCCCTCACAAGGTTCTATGCCAGTGAAGACTTTTGGTAACCGAGAACTCCACGAAACATTGATAGAATATGTGACTCAGCTTAGATATGGAGAAGAAGAAGTTGGTTAAGACCTTGGATACCTCGTTCATAACAACACACATTAACTTGTTTACAAGCATGTCTTACCTTATTTCAAAGTACATGAACATTATAACAACCAACAGATACGAATTGCTAGTGATGCCCAGGTAGAAGCTACCATCAGACGGACAAGACAGCAAATACGGGAACTTAAGGAAAATCCACGACTTGGAAGGCGTCGCAGGAATGGTTTCGAAATAAGACCGCTTGGTGCAATCAACAATGGCCAACCGTTGGATCGTCTTCAAATGTAGCTTCATCGGTTACGCCTCATTTAACATATTACAAGAACCGGTCAGCACCACACAAGGGCAGATCCAAACTTCGAGAAGACCCGAAGACTAACCAACAACTTTTTTGGCCAATCCTTTCGGCCAGACATTTCTACAGTGACAAGCATACAACGCTTGCTTAATGTGATGCCTAAACCTAGTTTTACCAAGTAGTATGTCAAGTTTGATAACCCAACGTACGAAATTTTACATCGACACCTGCTAGGTTGCACCACCTTATACAACCACGCACAGCAGCAGTAAATACAATTCGTCATATAATAGGTTTACACGAGGTGGCATGCAATGAAACGTAAGTTGTCGCCATTTTGATTTAAGCTTGCCTAAATTAACAATATCACTTTATAGTAGTGATCAAGTTATAAAGCAGTTGTTCTTTTCTAGTTACTTTTAGTAGTACGGTTATGCCACATCCGTTCTTTTGCGCAAACAAGTTAGTAATGAAGGGAAAAAACTACCTGACCTGACAGTCAAGCATTTTCAAGAATGGCAAATGCCGTATGTGAGATGTGGGGTGCGTTGGATATTTTTGTTGCAAGTAATGGCTGTGATAAATCTACAATGTTGATTTGATGGAAATCAGTGATGGTAAGCTGACTTAGTCTTGAAAAGATCAAGCAGATGACTGAACTCCTTCATATTGTATAATGTAGATGAAGATAACGAAGAAAATGCCTGGCTAGTTGAAGAGAACTTAGCAGTATTGTCTCGGTGTACTTGAATTCATGTAGAATCGGTCAATTGCAACTCCTACAGTGCAAGTGAAATTTTCCAAGATGCGACTTTATTTTTCCTGGAAATACAGTAGACCACTTTTATAAGGTTGTGTGCCGCAAGCAGAAGTTCCTCACTAAAACAGACCAGAAGTTTAATCATGTTCTGTTAATACACCTACCCTTCTTCCCTTGCTGTCCTTAGAAAATAAAAGATTAATAAAACACAACGTTCCTTTACTTATCCAATAGTTCATATTTTTTTTATTACTGTGCGACCCTACAACGTCAGAAAATCGTGAGCACTGTTTTCAGTTATAAAGGATCAAGATCAGCAATTAGATTTGCCGTGTTCGTTACATAAAACGTGTTGCTCCGAAGTTAATACGGATGACATTGATGACAATCACAACTGGGGTGGTGGGGGGACGGCGTTATAGGATGTGCCAGAAGTGTTTGCGCTGGGAGACGCAGCATCTGTAGAGGAGCTTGTAGCTGTTGGCTCTTGACTTGTTGGCCCCGATGCCTGATTGTTCGCGGCTGCTGGAGCTGCATATCCGTAATAATTATAATAGTTAGGATCATATGCGTATTGCTGGCCATAGTATGCATAGTATTGACTATAATCATAACCGCTGTATGCTTGCGCATCGGCAGCCGATGATGTCGCTGTGCTTGCTGGGTCTGAATAACTACTTCCATACGCTGTTTCAGTAGTCGCTCCACTTGATGTTGGAGGTTGACTACCCTCTGGCGGTGGAGGAGGAGCAGTCGAGTTGTCCGAAGGCGAAGGTCCAGGAGGTGGAGGATTTGGAGGATAACCATAACCCTATTTTAACCCAGTGAGCTTATTGCTTGAAACATTTTTGAACACCTACACCTGCATGAGGTGGCCCATAATCTCTATAACCTCGACTGTAACCACCACGACCGTAGCTGCTAGCGTACTGAGCTGCTCGTTCATGCTCTGCTTTGACTGTATCAATCAGATCCTGCGTCAATTTAACTGCTTTTTCCAATCCCTCCTCACGAGGACATCTGCCCTATGTTAGTTCTTATTACATATCACGTCCAGTGACTTACGAAATGTGGACATGAAGAGGCTCATCCGCCTCAACACCAGTACTAGACTCATAAAATCCTGAGCCCTTGCCTTTCAGCTGAACTCTGCTTCCTGTTTCATTCTGAATATGTTTCACATAGGCGCCTTGAGGACCAACAATCTTGGCCCTGATATTAAAGTGTGTTGTGCCCTCGATGTTGACAAAAATTTTGCTTTCATAGAATTTGCGCTATTTTGCCAATTGTCAAAACTCTACCTATTCATGCCGCAATTTACCTCGCGTCGTTCTACCTCTCTGGGTCCATAACCAGTTCCAGGTAGAGGTACAGTGGCAGTCTCTATAAGTTCCTCAATTTTGGCGACTGCCTGATCCAATGCTTCTTTAGTGGATGCAGTAATATGCAAATACAACGGCGGTTCTTTATCGGTGGCAAGGTTCTTGTCTGGGTAATATTTTCCACGAGTGGTGACATCTAATACAAATAGTATATGTGTCAATAGACATACTTTGCTAAGAATGTCTACCTGCACCCGTTTCACGTTGAATCTGTGTCTGTGTAGCACCTCGAGTTAACATGTACCGATTTTTAAGATCATTGATTGGAATATCTTTGACATATTCACCGTCACCCTTTTCCCTGGGATAACTGGATTGCTCGTCGTCCTTTAATGAGATTCCTTTTTGAGCGAGCATTGCATTGATTTTAGCAGCGGCCAAACCTTCGAGTCAAAAAGAATTAAACTTCCGTGTTAGCAAGCTATAATACCTACTTGCTGCTTTACTAGGGTCGACGTCTTTTGAATCACTCGTAGTTGTCGATTGTACACGATCATCATCAGAAACCTTACTGAACTTGGATACAGGGCTTGAGCTTTCAGATCGTGTATGACCTTGATCGTCCCACTTTCGCTTTCTGCGCAAACAATTATCGTAAGCAAACTTCAGACGTAAATCTACAAATTTACGTACTTGTTTACAGTGTCAGTCATTCTACGATGGAAGAAGCGAAAAAAAAAAAGAAGGCTGGGTCGGGGTGGCACCGACTTTTTTGGACGCTAAAAAGGACAAATGATTAACGTCATCAGCCCGGACAAGAACCGGACTGAATCCACCGTACCTGCCGGATCCTCATGTGGTGCTGGAGGCGGGCACACAGATTGCATCCATCAGTTTACCAGTTAAATAAGCTCTCTATTTTCGAGGAGACATAACTATCATAATATCAAAGAGCACGTTCCGAGACTATGTCCTCTCAAAGCGGTGTAGACCCACATGCACCACATGCCAATGGCCAGAAGTAAGCACAAGCAACAGTCTAAAGTCAGATAAAACCCGACGCGACTGACTCCAAAAAATAAGAGCACCACCAAAAAAGCGTAAAAGTCTAGCCCGAGAACTTCAAACGCTCGTAGACAACAACGGTAAACGAGGTATACCCAAATAGGAACATGTCTGATCGAGTAACGTATGTAACTAACTCTATAAAAGCTAGACGGGATCTGCCAAAATGTCCGATTTGCGAACGCCGTATCGAGCCCGCCGATTGGCCATATCATTACCAACAAGAATTATCACGACTGAATGAAATCAGATCAGATGCATATCATGACCCACTCGATAAAAAGTAATTCTGAATACGAATGGTTGAAAGAGGGTGGTGACTTACAGTTCTCATTGTTCGCAGTAAAGGCAAACGAGGAGCCGCTGTTGTGGCGAGACAGCAATTAGAAAGATCCACTGGAAAACGGAAACCAAATATGTATGAACAAACTTTGGATATAATACGAAAAAATCGAACTGCACGTCAAGAAGCTTTGAGACGGATAGGTATAAATTAGGGACGTTTGCATGGACATGGGACGTTTACAACTTTGAGCTTTACCTAGATATGCCAACAAGACGGCATGAAAACGATGCATCCTCCTTATACGAAGACGTACAGATATGTTTTATTTGTAATGAACGACTTCACGGCGACTCCGATGCAATCAATCTTCACATTGACCAATGTCTAGCTAACGGGCCTGCGCCATCAAGTCCATCGCCTGTTGCATCATCAGCTTCATCCATATCAGGAGCAGCAGATATCGGATGGCAAGAGTATGAATGGGCTGGACAAACCAGGGTTCGTGCTACGGCAATGATGGAAGGAGGATACAGAGGTAACATCGGAAAAGCAAAGCAATGGTACACCAATAGTTGGTATGTTAAACCGCATATTCTTCGCCCCATCAGGCGCTGGCTTTGCCACAGCAAATAAGGAAGAAGATGTGGACGAAGATCTTGACGTAGAGGATGATGGTGCCGGGCAGTACGGCCAAAGTCAGTATGCTGAATGTGATATTGTTGTTAGCGATGATGAGAATGAGGATATATCAGCATTAAGAGAAATGGTTTCAGGAGGCATTCCTCGGAGCTCAAGCAGTACAGCTGCAGATGCCCAAGAGTAAGCATGAACTTGCAATATGTTCTTCCCATCTGATGCCAGCATCAAATTAGGTCACCGAGAAGTGGGTTTGAAGAGACAGTTTCTGATGTTGGCTGGGAGCGTCACCTAGCACAGGCACACCCTGTGAATAACAGCAGTGGTGGTGGTCATTCCCGCCTTGTGATTGAATCCCTTAAATCTCGACTTCAACAACTGGTAATCTCCTCTAGTTTGATTTCTCTTAAACTTATCCTCTCTGCAGGAAGCTACATCTCGTTCAGCGCCTCGATGTCTGATATGTTTGGAACCATACAAAACGCCACTGACTTCCATTGTTTGCTGGCATGTCCATTGTGAACACTGCTGGCTGCACACTTTGGGATCAAAAAAGCTTTGCCCACAGTGCCAGAAAATTACCACACCTGCGGATTTAAGACGCATTTACCTATGAAATTTTAGTTGTATCATCCCTCATTATCTTTGTACATTTTCAGCAAACTCCTTCCATTTTCTTTGTAATATAACGAGGTAGAAGTACTGTCCTTCTGCATTGCCTGTCTTAAACTAAAGTTTATCATAACTAAATGCGTGGCTAACTTTCGGACGGATATAAGCGAAATTAACTGGACCAATCTTATAAAAATAAACCCTTTTTAATGGATCGTAGGCACTAACCTCGAAGTTCTAAATGTTTATTCCATAAAAAGCACTAGTAATGGACAGCAGAAGCAAAAGTCATTTTCCTTTTTATTTTGAATCTTCTTCCGTTCTGCGAATCTTTTGTTCAGCTTGGTAATCCATCTAATAGTTCGGTAAGTTCTTCGACATTTAAGTCATATAAATCATAATCATACCCCAATCTGATCTTCTGCTTTGCGTTTTTGACTTTGACTATTTACATCTATCATTTCTGTGTCGGGTATGGTGTCGCCGGGAACAAGCGTTCCACTCTTAATGGCATCCGCGTGGCATGTAGCATGATATATCTTGCGAAAGGTGGCACAAATGTCAAAAAGTGCTCGTTTACTTTGTCGTTCCTCCTTTTATCTTACCGTGCTCTCTACTAAAACTGCATTCTTATACATCCATTCTTCTTCTTCATCATTCCAGAAATCAATAAACCGCTCGCCACAAATCGGACAAGGCTTTCTATCTTCATTTGGCATGATTACTGTACGATCTTCCGTTTTCTCAGTATCCTCCATGGTCGGATTGTCGTTGGCATGAACCTGAAATTGTTGATCGTTCAGAAAAGCAGGTGCTAGTACGATTATTGTATTTTATGTTAGAAAGGGAAAAAATAGAATCTTCGGATACATCTCGCTGTTGGCTCTCTTTATGTGTACCTTGCTGACTTGTCACTTCGCCTCCAGCACCACTGATCCATTCCTCCTCTGTGACAAACCAAGATCTAGAAAGCCCGCGCTTAACGCGCTCTTTCATCCTCCGGTTTTGTCGGAAGTGAGAGTCAAGATGAGCATCCATCTTGGCTTGCCCCTCGTCCGTCTTTGGATACCTGAACCCACACTGCTTGCATTGCAGTGGTAATCCTGAATACAGTACCTCCACTGCACCAGGTCTTGAGCTATTAATATTATTTTTGAGCGAAACAAAGATAAAAACAAAAAACAATAACAACTAATTACACACATTTGTAGATCTTTGCTCTCCAAAAGGAACCGGCTTGTCTCTGGGCTTTTAGATACCGGCACGGTATTTAGATATCCCAGAGACGTCAAGCCTTTCAGTAATTCATTTGTATTAACTGCTTGGGTGTACATCGGCGTTGACACTGGTGTAGGAGCAGCCAGAGGCGTCGGGGTCGGGGCCGGCACAGACGTAGTTTTGGATGCGTTTGCTAACATAGATGGCGCAGGGTGTGCTAAACGGGCCACCGGTTGGGTTCCAGGCGGCGGGGATGGCTGAGCCAATGTGGGGTTTGCCATTGTTGATGACAGAAGCATCGGGGATGATGCCATAGGAACTCCAGCCGCAGCTGGCGGTGTGTTTGCTAATATCTGTGACATATATTGCTGAATTGGTACAGCTTGTGCCGGAGGAAGGGTTGGAAGTAATGTCTGAATCTAATTGCACATTGTATATTTCATCAGATCTGCAGCAATACGGCCATTATGAAAAAGATACCTGGCCCAGTATCTGCGAGACGGGATCTGGCGTGGCCGTTCCTCCCTGACCCGGTGTAGATTGAATTGAAAGCACATTTTGGAGTGAGGACAGAATATTAGCTTGTGTCGTATGAGGTGACTGATGGATTATTTCAGTATCTCGTTATCCTCTGTGTTTCATACCTGGACCTGAGTGGCTGGCGTAGATGATTGTATAGGGGCGGATGCAGGAGAAGAAATAGGCATTGTCTGTACAGGTGTTGGGATTTGTGGCGATACCTGTGATATTGGCGGATTCACAAACTGTCGTTCTCCTGCGCGTTCTTTGGCAAAACGGGGACGTCCTCGGGGATCGCGATTTTCACGTTGATTCTAACAGTCGCCGTTCGACATCAAACCAAGTTTTCCTTTCCAAAGAACAATTACCTTAACGAAGCTTGGGTTTACGTGAATTTGTTGGTTACGAGGCGATACTCCCATCTGACGTTGCTGCTGATGTGGAGTTGAGGATGACTGGGATTGTTCGCGCATATAGTTCAGTGCGCGCTCAATCGATTCAATTATGTGTCTAGCGAAAACGGGTCCTCCGTTTGGCATACCATTTTTCCATGTTTGGAGCAGACGCTCAAAATTGCGTCTGGTATGAGGTTCGGTTCGAGTGTAGGCGTCAAGGAAGATGGAGACGATGTTCCTTGCAAAGTGATTTACATAGACTTCGCCGACATTCTTACAGATCGAATCAATCAAATATAGGACTGGCAATTTTTGACCGGGAGCATTCTGTTTTGAGGTTGATTTAGACGTGAGAATACAGTTGGAGACTTACAAGTCTGATCTGCTGTTCAATTTCACGGACGATGACGTTGGCGGCGTGTTGATTTTCCTGGGCCAGTATAGTCAGGTTTGTAATGATGGGCTTGCTATTGAACGTCAACTCGTAGAGAGCGGTGCGATAATTGCGTCGCACTGTTTCGATGTTGGCCATTGGTTGTTGTTGTTGAGGTACGCCACTCATGACAATAAAAGATTTAAAGATGGATAGAAAGATAATGCAGAAACTTGACTACTCAAAACAATCTAAGGAAAGATTGTCTATCTTTTTTTATTTTGATTGTTTTTGTCTTTTTTGTTTTTCTTTTTTTGTCTTGCAGAGGCCTTTCCGTGCAGCGTAAAATGGCTGTTTCGAACACTTCTTGCTTACAAGAGAAAAAAAAAAGCACAGCAAAAAAAATTGAGGACAATTGAAGGATTTTTTGCGCACGTAAAAAATGACCGCCATGAATTACGGACTTTGAAATTTGTTGCAACTGATGACGCTATTAACTTTCATCAACCGAGGGGATTGTCAGTCGCGCACTTCATTACTTTGTTCCTAAATCCTGTCATCGTTTTTCACTAACTGCGATCATGCTTAATTCTACTTTCAGATGAAAAGTTGATCTGCGTCTTGTTGCCATCACTTATACAAGAGAAAAAGGATTTATTATTTGTATTCTGTAACAACAATTGTCAAATTAGTCTTGTCAGTAAGCATTCCGGAGAGTATCGTGCTGCCAAAGACAATAAGCAGGCATAACAGTATTATGAATAAGAGTCAATTTATTGTCTTGACCGAAAAACAGGAGAAGGGCGCAAAAAGATTGAGCATGAAAGATACACAACGTTTCGATTGTCTTTTCATTATGAAAGTGAAATGGAAAGAAGACCGCTGGACAACATGGTTTATGAACGAAGAGCACAACCATGTTATGGCCTATGATATTAATATATATCATCAGCATAAAATTTTGGGCGAAGAGACTAGAAATAATGTGCGAGACATGTAAAATGCTGGTGCAAGTAACAGAATCGTTTACAATCGTTTACAAGAGACTGGCATTCGTAGTGTCATGATCAAGGATATTGCCAACTTAAGACAGCAATTGTTCAAAAATAACTCAGACCATGTTATCTACGACTTCATTACAGAGCTTGAAAAGCAAGAATACGTTGTAGATTGGATAGTAGATAATGAGTCTAGCATCTTACGAGGAATTTACTTCTCACATAAAAATACAATGCTGTTGGCAAGAAAGATTTTCTGAAGTGGTTCTTATTGATGCCACTTGCAAAACCAACCGGCATGAAATGCCCTTTGTTAATGTTACTGCGGTAAGCAACCACGTGTACAAATCGTTAAAGACGATTGCAGTTGCATGTGCTTGGATTGCTGATGAAAAGGGAGATATGTATCAATGGGTCATAAAAACGTTACGCGACATCATTTGGCCATCAAATATTCAGCAACCGGGTGTATTTGTTACCAATAACGAGCAAGCACTTATGACAGCATTGGACATCTTTTTCCCTGATTCTCGCCAGATCCTATGCATAGCACACATCAAGCGGAATTTCAGGGTTAATTTACGCAAGTTGTTCCAAGTTAAAGACGAGTATGAGGAGCTGGAAAAGACTATCAACCAGTTATTCAGTTGCTGGACGTATCAAGAGTATGATAGTGCAATAGCTGCATATAAAGCTGCAGACTTACGTTTCTAGATATTCGACTGCCTTTTTTTTAGGACTGTTGCTTTTCTTAGCTGCAGACGGTTGGTTGACATACAGACTAATATGTGTTATAAGCAAACTCAACCAAAAAGAGAAATGGGTTGGCTTTTATACAAACCGTCTTATGCATTTTGAACAAACGTCTACCCACCGGGTAGAAGGTGCACATTCAGCAATGAAACATGTGTTAGATAATGCTTCCGGCAAACTTCCCAACAGCTTCCTGAAACATGGATCGATGGTATCGTATGAAGGTATTTAAAGATTGACAGAAAGCATAGAATATGATTATATAATACATGTCCGGTACTAGGACACTAAGCTACGAATTCAGATTGACAAGGAACACTTTGGCCGTGATCCACTTTTATCTACGAATCATATTATATGCCTCCAAGAAATACAAGGCAAAATTTCACGCTTCGTAATCGACAAAGCCAAAACAGAACTGGATCTTACATTTGCCATGATACATATGCCCAATGTTTATTGTTCTATGAGAGTTAAATTCGGCTTTTCTTGCTGTCATTTACTTCCGTGTACTGGTCGTATACCGCTGTCACTTATCACCAAAGGTGGCATTTTGATCCTACAGATGAAGGTAACGAGCTGCAGTGAGTTTATGCAGCCAATCATAGTAAAGCCCGATCTGATTGCCTGAAAGCACGACAATGAGACGTTGATGTAAGAGAATCGACACGTGTTCCAAAACAGATAAGAAATATCGGATACTGTATAACAAAATCCGACAAACGGACGTAACTGACGAGAAGAAGAAGCTTTTCAGGGATTAGTGCTATCAGTGGGGAATAGGTTATCTATCAGATTGCAGTCCAATCCCTCCTTAAAGAATAGCGTGTCTCAAACGTGTACGTAACGCAATTTAAAAGTGCTCTTGCTCTGATGATACGACGCAAATAGAGTGCGTATATTCCATAGCATCTGTCATATCATAACAGTTCATGGTGCACTTAAAGCTCAAAGGATAGTCGACAACTTGAAAGTTGTACAAGCTCATTACCTTCATTATGCAGCTCTATCCAGAGATCAGCTGGCGTAATGTGAACAAGAAGCAACAGATATTTTACCTGTTTATTGCATCTTTTGCCCAGTGCATCCATTAAGTGTATGAACATAGATAAGATCTATGGACCATGTGGCAAACAGCGCATCATCATGAAACATACGTTTGGAATGAAGAGAAAACAGACAATATAAACAAAATTTGACACCACTTCACGTCTTTCCTTCCTTGATAAGACGCTTTGAGAGTCCTCAGAGTGTATCGTTCGGACGTTATGGACAAGCTGATAAAACTTCCGAACTATGATGTACATCGATTTATAATGGGTCTTCCTCGACGGGTGAACTAAGTTGAGCTCTTGATAATTTGAGTGAGACTATCATAAAAAAAGTCTTTCAGCAGAGAGAGTCGATTTCATCAGCTCACATGAAGAAACTTCAAACAATCGATTCCCCGCTTTCTGTTCTTCCTCTTTCCTCTTTCCTCTTCCCTCCTCTCTTATATTTCCTTCTCTTTTAGTTTCTCTTACGCGTACTCCCTTCTTACCAACTGCCAGAGACACTGTTGCAAAGTTTTCTATGGAATCTCCAGAAGAGTAACCACCCCGTAAAAAAGAAAACCTAATAAGAAAAAGGCGCTGTTGACGAAGGGCGAGGGCTAGAAAAGCGGGGCGACTTGTAAGACAAAACTGGCCAATATCCTTAAGCCAGGATACAAGTATATGAGAGTATGTATATTGTTCACGTATGCTGGTATAGTCTAATATATTGTTTAGCAAGAATTCCGGAAAAAGCGGAAGAACACCAGGTACTTCGCCATGATGCCATGAATTCAGTCAATCTCCATGTCCGCAGGTAGGCGGAACTTGCCGACCCCGACACTTTCCCCTTCCCTCCCTTTGATAATGTAAGACTATGGCTTTGGCCCTACCAACTCGTGTCAGATAGCTCCATGGAAGAGAAAGAGGTAAATAGAGCGATTTAAACTTCGAACAAGTACTCAGTTGACATAGCCAAGGGATGACTAGAAGCAATGGGAAAAAGGGCTGGTTTAGACGTATACCGAATACTTCGTTCCTTGCACAGGTAGTCCTAAAACTTGCCATGGACCACATGTCTAACATTTTAAATAGTCCACCACATCCCTCAGTAATTGACAGTCATGACCAAAGAACTGGCTTCCGTATATGCTTCCATGATTTTTGCCAGTATGTCTCTGATAGAGAATGAAACAGATTTATTTGTTCATTGATATTACTTTTCTATAGATGCGAAACTACATATTGTCAGTAGTATGGAAACGTACCTAATCCTCGCATGGAAGGCTTTTTTTCAAGAATGAATGTAGTGGTCCAGCCACTTTTGGTAATGATCTAAAAATGCCATTTCGCGAGTACTCTCTTACTTTAACACGGATACTATTTTTCGCCAAGATAATGGCAGGGGTTTATAGATTGCACAATTTTAACTATTATTATAAGTACCGTGAAAACAGAATGTTGTTATTTCGAGCTAGAAACATCACCTTTGATCGGCTGACGAATCAAATTTTTCGAGGAGGAGGGTCGGTAAGACGGCTATTACTTGTTTCTACTAATTTTAGATCTTGATAGAAAGAGATACCGATGGCCCATAAAACCAATAAGGAAGATAGAAGGCAACAAGAAAGAATCGAAGTACCAAGTACAAGACCCATTTGATCCGTGAAGAAACCTCTCACTCCGGTCACTCTAAAAGGAAAATATAGTGCAGTGGTCTGGGGATCTATTTTGAAGTTTCAAGTGTGTTTGCGGCTGCGGATAGCCATTCCTTTTCACCGCACCGAGTTCATAGGATCACTACTACTGAGTACTACTCCAACTATGACTATAATCGTGGAAATTAGCGACGGAAAGAGTATGTGGATTCCGAGCCTGAACCTAAGAAGTTGATTGACGAAATAACATCTTTCAAAACAACCGATCTGCAGAAGCTCACTGACACTGTGAAGCATATTTTGTAGCACTACGAAACAATTACGGAATTTTATAGCAGATATATGAGGTAGGATTGCGGTCATATTATCTGATATTTAGCGATGCGCTAGGTATAAAAAAAAACTCAAACTTAAATCGTGTATGGATAAAGAAAAGGAACAAATTAGATATAGTCAAAGGCCTGCTATCTGATAGCAAGAAATACAGCATCGATAGTTCTAAGAATCAGAAAAAGCAGAATGAAAAGAAAAGGGGTTGCTGACTGCCCGGACGAAAAGCATGACGAAATAAATGAACCTATAATAATTGCTTACGGCAATAGGACCTTTTCAGGAAAAATATGTGGGTGGGTGGGTTCTTCAACGAAAGCGATAGTGAAAGGATGAAATCCTCAAGCTTTTAGAAGTAAAGTAATGTTTAATGTAATGCTATTTTACTTTTAATCTCTTTTATATACCCACACCCACGTACGTCTTTATGGTTGATGAGTAACTTAATTTCGCAAATACTTTCGGATGCCAAAAAAAAACTGCGAGGAAAATAAGGAACGCCTAGATGCAAGTTGTCAGGAAGGCGCAAGGATGTATGCTGTGTTTGTTTGTGAAAAAAATCATGCCCGGCAATGTACTGGAACCGCGATAATTAGGTTGCCACTAACATGTCATAAGTACTTTTACACGTAATAAATAATAAGGATGAAAGATTAGAAAATTTCGACGAAATAGCTCCACTTGAAAACTATAGAAGAATGACTATAGTATCCCTTAACTTGTTAGATAATCTCTGAATGAAGACTTGCTGTTGACTTCAGCAAATTTAAGCTGCGGAAAAACTGACATGGACATTGTAATACAAGGCAAACACCCAATAACATGAATAAACTTTTTCTCTTCCTCGGCGTACAGATGCGAAATTGTCCTTTTTGCCTGCATGTGGATACACCTGCAGGCCCAGATTTTTTGGTTGTCCGAAATTGAGTTCGGACCGGAGCTGCGAGGTGGATTGGAGCGTCAAGCTGTACTGTACTCAGCTGAGCGGGCTTGGGATACTCGCAGTTCCGTCGCCCTTTTCTCTCCTCTTCTTACCCACTCTCTCTATACAACCAATTTACTAAAATGTAAGTGTCTTGAATGATCTCATAAAATTGAACGCTTACACTTGCCTTTCATGTTCATTCAGGTCTGAACCATATGATCCTTACATCCCTAACACTCAACGAGGCCAGAACCAAGCCCGCGGCGGTGGCAATGCCAAGACTCAGCAAGTTCAAAAGCAAGTGGATGAGGTCGTCAACATTATGCAAGAAAACATCGACAAGGTCATGCAACGCGGTGAACGACTTGACGACTTGAGAGGAAAAACAGGTAAAGATAACAGAAAACGGTCTTCTTCCCACTAAAACAGAAGAAAAGAGGATTTGCAGGCTACAGCAGGCCATTTCCGTCGTGGAGCAAATCAAGTTCGTAAGCGAATGTGGTGGAAAGATTTAAAGTGGAAAATCATTATAGCAGTGACTATTCTAGCGATTCTGGGTATCATTATTGGTACGTGAACTTATTCTCGGAGAATTTTTGTCTAATCTATTCCATGAATATAGGCTCGATTGTCGGCACTCAGGTAAATAAAAGAAATAGCTGATGAAAGGATATGGAACACCAGATTTAACTATGCCATTTTTAGACCAACAAGAACAACCAACAGTAACCAAATATGCTTTATATCTTAACTGACAACCCTATGTTTTGTCTATCCATCAATTATTATGTACGTTGTATGTGTGTGCATGTCTGTGAGATCCTCTCTTGGAGCCAGCTTCGTGTAATGTTTCTGTGTCTCACATAAACCCTATTTCTTTTTCTACAAAATTGGCTAACACTTAAATACGCTAATCTGATCCAAGCGATTTTTATCTGTTACATTCGTGTACATGCACGCTATAATACAAATTCTAGTTCGGAACACCGAATGGATCCTTGAACAAGCAGTGTGTTATAGCGTTATCTATTGTGTGCTTACAAGGTAGCATAACAAAGACTGAAATGAACAAGATACACAAGTTTAGGAAGTTTTCGTGAGATAATCATGTCTACCCAAATCCATGACAAAAACAAAAAAAAAAGTAACCACCCATGTGTGTCAGTAGGTGAGAACCCGAGTACTACACCCATGTTAAGAGTTCAACCCTACGACATACGAGGCTTACATCGACATGCATATCCGCTTGTTTCTGTGTTCTTCAGCATTTCTCAAATATAGATTGGAAGCTGCACAGAAATGCACTTCACCGGTAACTAAATCTGCGCAAACATGTAGAAAGTCGAAAGAAACTCTGCTTAACAGTATACATTATGATGTCGTCACTTATGTAAAAGGCAAGAACGTTTCAACGTCCGGGGAAACAAGCCGTTCCCCTTTCTGCCAGCTAATCGAACATAGTATTTCGCAAAAGGAGTGTCAGGTTAATTTAATAAGCCTAGCTCCCGCGATATATAACTGCAGCAGGCAAGACATGAGTTCGTTCTCCAATATTTGGCTGTGAGCAGTTGTATCATAAACGCTCGTCTTCAAACATTTGCCTTTGCATGGTCTCATGACGAATATTGTAGGCTTCCGCAATAACCTGGGTATGGTAAATCAATGCAACTAAATAAAACGCTTACCCCTCGTATATTCATGCTCGGTAGTCTTAGCAACATCGTCCTAATTTCCGACTGCTCCAGATCCTCTAAGCTCTCTCGTGCCATCCGTAGTATAGCTGTTTTGCAATATTAACATTAAGTCTCACTATGCTCTTGGCTTACCGAGGCAGACAAATGGATGGAAATCTAGAAAATCGGACATTGCAAAATACGTATCTACGAGCTGTCAAAATCAAAATCAAGTATCGTGTGTAGTTTACCCCATAAACGCATCACATTATCGAACTTCAACTCTTTCGCTAGCAAGTTTTGCAACCATGATGTGGCCCACTCGTTCAAATCCACCTCCTCGTCTTCAAAGTAGTTACACCTGGCAGAGAACAACTTAATGCAAGGTTATAATTGTCAAGGATAATCACAGTTCAGGAAGAACATAACGAAAGAGCGTCATAAAGCTCGCCACGCGCTCTTTGATAGTTGTATTGATGTAACATTCATCTACTCATAATAAATAAAGGTAATGAGACTGTCATCCTTACCAATCGTTTGCGTTAACCTTTCGAAACAAAAGTAAGCATCACATTCGCTATTTAAAGCGTAAACGAATGGTGCGCATAGGCTGACGAGTGCTGGATGATACTCGGCATCTCGGTTAGCATTCAGGTAGGCTATAACAATGTTCTCGATTTGTTCTGAATATCGTTTTCCCTGGACTTCCGGTGTTCTACGTAAATATCGGGATACTTCTCCACGAACACGCTTAGAAATCTCTGGATCATGTTTATCTATTTGTTCGTAGTCTTCACTCCGTGCTTTTGAGTTTGTCAATTCCTTTGCTTCGTGTCATTGTTAGATTCAGCCATTCAAAACTAAAGCCGACTTACATCGATCAGCTTCTTGCACACCCAAAAGATATTTCCAGGCCTCCTGCACCAATAATGGCGCAATTCGTCAATAAAATTCAGCAAAGAGTTTTGAAGGGAACATAATGGAAGTTCTCTTGTTCTTCGTATTGCATTTTATAGTCTTTATTTTTGACGACAACTCACCCCACGTAAATGGTCTGGTATGCCATGCCGAGCAAGAAGCCGTAAGCGCTCTAAATCGACATGCACTTCCGACTGCAAGATCTCGTTGAAATCGTCCAATATCGAAATGGCTTCATCTTGCTCCATACTTTATACGCTCCAATTAGTACACCTTATCGATAATGCCAGGATATGTGCAGACTGGAGAGCGGTTGCTTAGAACCCTTTTGGGACGAATCCAAGACTTAAGATATCGCAGGATTCCATAGTCCGATTGGCCAAGTCAATGCATGGAAATTTTAAAGGGCCTTTGTGCACGTATCCAAGTGACAAGTATGCGAATCAATCCTTATCATCAACGCCGGCATCATTCAACATTACTTTTGCTAATATAACAAGCCTGTTAGCCTGCCTCAGTTGTGAATGCTATAATTGTATGTACAAAAAGAAATAACGTTTTCTACGTTATGGATAAAGGTTGCAATACACACGTATGACCACATCCTGTGGCACATTGTGTCTCCTTAGCAAACCAATCTCGCATATGTTCTATATGACCGCCATGGTTGCACCCTTGACACCATGCATAAAGACCACGTACAGTTTGATGACTACGGAAAAAGTTAATAGAAGATACGTAAGTAGTTGTACACAAACCAAAGGGAACACGGATTAAGCAGTTTATGGCATTTATCGCAAGCCCAGGACCCCCGGCTAGTTCCCATGACTAGCTTGAAGCAGTTGTTGCACGCGACATTTATTGTTGTCGCTTTCTACTCTCAGGTTAATAACTCGTCTTGGAGTAACTTCCCCCACCTCGTTCTGTTCACGAACTCGTTGGATTTTACAAGCATTGATGATTGCTGTGGCGGTTGACCAGAGCTTAAATCTGTGCAGCAAATCTAATATCAATTCCGTCAAATCCTCGTTCGAAGCCATATCAGGTTTCGTACCAATGTAAGCCGTAAACCAGTCTTCTAACCGATGTTCATCTATTTGTAGATACGGCTCCAAGACAAGATAAAGTGTTACACACATCTGTACATCACCCTGGTAAATTCATCAATGTCAGAATGCGTCCATATTGTATAGCCCAAATAGCTGCACCTGTTCGGTATAATAGTCAAGTAAGCCCATCACCACGTCGCGGTGCTGCCACGTTGCCCATAGTTCTGTATGCTCAGAGCAAGGAATGCTTGATTCCGCATCACTAGTCTCTTTGTCTTCTCCAAAGTTACCAATTTGTTTCCCCTCTTCTAGGTCGGAATCGCTCCTCTCTTCTATGTGTTCATGCTCTGAATCCCTATCATCTGTCAACTACATATCGCTGTGATTAGTTCTTGCCAATAAAAGGTTCAATTGTTACTGCACATAGTTCTGACTCTGCATAGAATGAGTTTGCTCGCTTTCAGATTCTTTCATGTGATCCTCTCCTGTACGTTCATTTAGCGCATCTACATCGTCATATATACGTTAATCCTGAAATAGTCAATCTGTGTACATACCTTGTTCCCTTAGATCTTGCTCATGGGTACTCTGCTTTTCCTCCTCTTCCTCTTCTTCGGTATAAAACAGTAAAGCAATGATCTTCCAGGTTTGTGAAGTTCGATAACGGCCCATTTTCCAGGCAACCTTATGCGCTATAAGTGATGCTGTACATATCGGGGCTCATACATACCATGCTATTATTTTCGCAGATTGCAGAAATATCTTTTCCTGATATCGCATAATTCTCCGCAAATATGGAGAAGGACTCAAAATCGAATAATGGCATATGAGCGATTCCGCAACTTTGCGGTGGAATATACTGCGCAGCCTGTAGAAAAATCTGTTCAAGTCTATCTCATGTAGTTATCTGATACCTACAGCATCCTCACTGGCAATAGCTACTCCCGGCCGTTTCCACTTCTTAGTTTGTTTCTTTGTCGTTTTCGGTATAAAGCTGTATCTTATCAGCAAAAACATCCTTGTATAATGGATGCTTGCCTTTCATCAACAAATTGATCACGGGAGCTCATATCAATAGCAAATGCAATGTCTCCTTGTATATTCCATCCTATTGCATTTCTGCGAACAAGATCTATCGGACGATACGATTGTTGGATATCTTGGGCAATAAACCATTTATCTTTCGCAACGGAATACAATACGTCGGAATCAAGCCATAAAAATCCTACAGAGTCAAGGTCAACTGAGGTGTCAGTTCGCGTTACTGCTTGCCTGTCGGGGTCGATTCATGCTCATCAAAAGCAAACTTTGCAATATTTGGTCTTCTAACATCCCAGACATGGATGCGGCTGTCAGTCAATAATGCGCATGAAGCGATCTCATCGTCATGGTCTGGACGCCACTGTATGCGGGCAACCGCAGCCATGGTTCGGATGGTATACAATGGCCTCCGATTATCGGCGCCTAAATCCCACACCTGCATGGAGACGTTAAGTATCTCCCATATATAACCTCCTACTAATACGGTACCTTGATCGTTTTATCTCTTCCTCCACTTGCTACAATCTTGCCTCCCGGATGCCAATCGACGGTGAGACAAGGACCATTATGCGCACTAACCTTGCGGTCATACAATGCTTTCGGATTGCGCATATCCCATTTCTATCAGCATATCAGAAAATATACTAGTAAACTCGATTACTTTGCCTGAATGGTGCCTGTTTCAAACGCAGCCGCAAATTCGTGGTGATATAGAGGATTAAATTGCACATCTCGCACAGATTCAGACTTCCCTTCAAATCTATAGCGTGCTCCGTTTTTAGGATCTCTGAAATCCTGCAACCGAGTTATAATCTCAGTTAATCGATATATCAGAATTACTGCTCACCCAACATTTCATTGAACCGTCCTGGGAAGCACTAAGTAATATATTTCCATTATCAGGCTGAAAGCAAATTCGATTGACAGCACGGGAATGCTCGGTGATAACACGCTCTAATCTTGCATAAGAAGTCGCACAGTTCCCTATCACATGATGAATTACCAGCCTTTCTTCCGGTTTTGTTCAGATCCCATAAAATGATAGCGCCATTAGTTGCAGCCGTTGCAACCTTATACTTGGTAACTTGTGGAGGGAAAGCAATTAGCCATTCGTTGAACTAGTGAACTTATGTACCATTGTTTCCCCATTTTACATCGTTGCTGCTGTAATTCAAGTTCACTTGGCTCCCGGCACGTAAATTTATTGTTTCAACCACTTCGCTCTTGCTCACAGAGAGGATCTTGAGCACTATGAAAAGCAGGGCGTTAACAGAAACTCTTACTGGGTAATAAAAGACCGTACCCTCACGCCCAGCAACTGCCACAGACTCTGCATCGGGGGAAATAGCAAGTGCATTCAGTGCGCCCGATAGTCTAGAACGTAACGGCCCATTCCGTGTCTCTGTTGAGGTTGGCATCGGCATAGTGCTATCTTCGGATGCCATTGCTGACGCATGACTTTGATCCCACGGCGGAGCGCTAGTGCTGGAAGAAAGTCTGGCGGCAGCATAAAGTCCTGCCTGAGATACCGTGCGGTGAATTCTACCAGCACTTCCAGACGAAGACTGATTTCTGATGTGCTTGTTCATTTCGACTAGCAATGAGTCGTTCTCGAACAGACTGCAGGTAGCACGACTTACAGTCACCTTCAAACAAAGAAATTTCCAATTTCGGCTGGTCAGAAATGGACACTCTGGATATAATACGACATGCAATCCCAAGCTTACAAAACGGATAAACCGCTGTGTATGTCATCTAGGCTATGGTTGTGATTGTGAACCAAAAGCGGCACCAATGGTAGAGCTTAAAACGTGGGGTATGTTACAGAAAGTAAACGTGTCAGATCCAGAGAACGAGAGTGAACCCTTTTACTAAGCTCATTAGACATCCGTGGTGTTGACAAAGGATACTCTGCCGTTAGAAGTGAATTATAACAAATAATTCAAAGAAAAAGAATACCTCAGGTATGGATTGGTAAGGAATAAAGTAAGTCATGAAAAGAGACAACAACAACAACAACATTAACTACTTAGATCAGCTCAAGGGCAATGCATTATTTCACTGCTTCTTTGGCACTCTCGCCGTGATCCAAGAAATCCGCAACAAGTTCCTGCTGCATCAGTTGGCACACTGTAAGCAATCAACATACAAACCAGCTGACCTGCGTCGGCTGGCGTTATTCTCATGCTGGAAGTCTCCTGCAGACACTTTATCCACTCCTCATCATTGGAACAAAAAACACGTCGGGCTTCGGCTGCAGCTGAAATGGTAGGATGGGTTACTGCATCAGATGGTCCCAGGTTGTCAAAGCTTGTAGTCACAGCATAGCCCCGACCCCGCATTTCTTTGGTGGGAAAGAGATATAGAGAGATATATTGAACTCCATACTATAACCAAATTGGGAAAATGCTTTTTTGAAAGGTACTGTTACTTAAAAGCCTTTGTATTAACATGGGAAATACTCGACAAGAAGCGCAATACGTTTAGCTTTCATCAATTGATACTTATGTTTCCATTTCTAGCCATTGATCTTTGTCAGATATTTCTTAATATTCGGCCTTTTGTTAAATGCATCCATAAATGCCTCAATATGTGGATATGGCTATACAATATTTTAGCGTCCGTACTTGAAAATGGTATATCGACGGAGATACCTTGTAATCTGCACCTTCCTCTGAAATTCGGTGATATGTAAAGAAATCCACGTATGAAATCTGCACTTTTCTTGTCAGATAGCATGAAATGAAAGAAAAATTTAACAGACCTCTTGTCCCAGAAGATAAGGGCCGTTGCGCTCAGCGTAGGCTTTTTCAAAGATTTCCAGATATCCAGGAGTGATCACTTCACGGTGCCTCTTCTTCCGTTCCTAAAAATCTCAAGCCTATCAATTTGGAGTGGGACCTTTTCGTGCAGATACCTCTGTGCCGTGGTACATTGCAAAAGAGCATAGCTTCACCCAGTCTAACATTGTATCAGCTAAAGCATCGAGCCACTGATATTCCTCATCATTGGATCCTTGATATTTTCCTATTTACAGTATAATTTAGTATAGATTTTTCCTATCATTTCACCAACCGAGCCGTTTAGCAATGTACCGCATGATCGGCACTGTTTTTCCGATTCTTTTCCCTTCAATTTCAAGCATGGGTACTGTTCCAAAGTAATAGCCTTCTTGAAGCAGTTGTTGTTTTTTAGGTTTCCATTCGTCATCTGTGTATTGTATGTATTCGTGTTCGATACCGGCGTCTTCCAGTAGCAGCTTTACGTTTTCACCGAGACCAAGGATACCTGATCATTGTTTTCTTACTTAAGAACGTACCTCGACTTGTTTCTTTCTTTTTCTTTTTCTTTACCTTTATCTCCAATCTTCAAATAATGCAGGGTGACTTTTGGGAACAAATCCGTCATATTTAGTTGATACGTATCTTGAGCTAATAGTGAGCTTTTTATAAACCATTTTCAAGCAGTGTGACACACGTTTAGCACCGACTGCGCCTTCAATGATGACAAATCTTACGCCATCCCTGTTCGTCATAACATAACAGAACCATGTCTTGTACAACAAGACCCTGTTGTGAGCGTTTGAATGATTAAAGTCTATCTATAAAAGGCAAAAGGTACACTCATAAAACCAAGCCCAGTTGTCCTCTTTCCTCCGGCTAGATTGGCTTTCTATCTTTTCTCCTTCATAGTCCGTGTCCTATTGTATGGATCTTCTCTTTCTTTTTTTAGATTGGAAGTGAGCACTGTAGCTTAAATACATACATGGTCAGCCTTGATGAAGATCAAACACGGATTGGTTTTACCCTATCTCAAAGCTTCTGTCATCGTCGTTTACCATTATCAGTCTTTCTCCAGAGGGATGTAATTCCAAAGTCGCTCATGCATAGTATGGAGTGTGTTTCGAGCGTGACCTACAAGAGTAGCATCTTATTATAAAACAGACAGGCGCTCTCCGACAGTGTCTCGGCAATTTAAGCAATCTAGAGCTCAACTTAGGTGGGGACAGAAAGGGTAGATTGAAGCAAAAGAGAAGGAAATTCGTTCGACACCTTGTTGCCGTTGATCCAGGAACTTTGGACACCTCACGCGTGACATTCACATAGTATAACCGCACCAAACCAGGAAGGCATCAATGTGAAGAATCCGTACTTCAGGAATGCAGTGAAGCTTCTTTCACTAGAAGACAGACACAAAGATGGGAAATCACTCAACATCACTCCTCAAAAGGAGTGCCCGTTCACAAATATTAGGTCTAACACTAACTAAGAATCTATGCGATGCCCTTTTAATTGTGTTGGATTGCTGTTTAGAATGAGAATTCATTGAATTGTTCTGGATACATTCATGGGAAAAGTTGCTTTTTCTGTGCTTTATCCAACGATGGAAATGTTTTCTTTTGTATTGCGTGGGACCATTAGATACATTTTTTACTTGTTACATAGAAGAACCATAAATATTGTATGTAGATTCACGCATTTCTCTTCCTGAAGGTCGCCGCCGAATTGAACGTCCATGTTTCTGCGCAGGATAAGTCTTGTGATTTGTTCCACGATCGGATGGATAACAGTAACGTGGTAAAATAGGGTATATCATAGGATCAGGGGTATCTGATCCATAATCTGGCCATATAGCGTCATGAGACATGAAAGGTGGCGGAGGAACAGAAGGGCCAAGGGTGGCAGGATTCGGTGTGGAAGAGACAGATCGTCTTCGGGTTAGTGACCCTGAACGACGTGCTCTGTTGAAGTCAGGCGTCCAGGACTTTTGGCGTGTCAAAGGTCTCTGACGGCTACGAAATGTGAATGGATGTTCTTCCCATCTGTCTACAAGATCAAGCTCATAACCGTAGGGTTGACGGTAATACCAGTCATCTTCTTCCGCGTGGCCATGCCAATAGCTATGTACATCAGCAAAATTTCGTGGCCCTGCGGGCAAGGCTGGGAAGAATTCCTCGTCTGCACAACATGCATCCATATCATAGTATTTCCAGGACATAGGAATTCTTCGGCGCAGCCTTCCTGGAAAGGGGCTGGAATCTGGGTGTTCTTCATTTTGAACTGGTGCCACTTGATCGTTTTCACCTTTACTATGGTTATCAGCTACATTAACATCCTGCGAGGAATGGCGCATTCGCGTCGGTAGCGAAACAGGCTCAGAAGTGGATGCCACTGGTCGGACAGGAATCTTGTTCTCATTTGGTGCGTTTTCACTTGGCATAGGAGATGAAAATCCATGTTGCCGATCATGTCTCTCTGTTTTGCATCTTAGATCTTTATTTTGTTTGCCTAATTCCCCCACTGGATTTGAAGCATTAGTGAATTGCTTCAGCGATGACTGGTCCATGGTCGAATATCGGGCAAATTCGTGCACTTTTTGTTCCAGTTGCCGCAGTTGAATCTCCATATAATAATTTTGACGGTGCAGCCTAAAGCGATCATATTCCATTTCTTCTAGCTCTCGTATCAGCAGCTGCAGATCGTACTTTAGCTGGGTGTTCTCTTCCAGCAATTTTTGGTGAGATAAAGTCCTGCCGATATCGTCAGCGCCATCAGATGACTTGTCAGGCGTTTGCTGTTGCCGGATTTCTTCTGTCTTGGTAGAAATAGCCTTTGGTGACGATGATGCTGGATTTGCACTAATTTTCCATGATGAATTTGGACGTTTTTCCGCTTTGCTAATCTGTTCAGAAGAGAATGTTGTATGGTTTTGTCGCCCATCGTTGCTGCTATGTCCACCTTTCTTTAATTGCAAGTTTTCATCGCCAGCTTTCTTTAAAATGCCCACCGGGACTGGGGATGTTATTGCCATGGGCTTTTCTTCCTTTGTTGTTTCTGTCTCTCTGTAACTGATGAACGATTTCGATATGTAAGCCGGAGATACACTTTTATGGAATAGATTTCGAGTCGGCGCAACCGCAGGAATAGGCCTTGGCATCAGGACGGGAGGAGGGGACTTGGTTGGACCGGTAACCTCTATCTCTTCTTCAGTGTATCTTGTAATGCTGTGTTTTTGGTCAAACTGCGGATAACCAATTTCGTCCATCACCGCAGGATCTTCTAGGTCAATCCTTTTTCTTTGGCTAGTAGAAGACGCTGTAGCGACAGCTCTATGGGACGTCTTCTCTTGTTTTGACATACAAAACAGGAAAGATAATAACAGTGCAAAAGGAAAAAAGAAAAACAATTAATCAACATAGAATTTTTAGCGTTTTCTTTCTTCCTTTCTAAAGTAGAATTGATCAGATGGCTCGGTCATTTACCTACACTCTAATTCGGGAAAATTCGTACAGTAGTCGGAAGTACAAACGAAACATCCTCCAAAGTAGCACGACTCGTGTCAATACATACTTCATCCTTGCATGGCGGAAACATGACAGATCTTGCCAACATAAGTGTATCACTGCCAAAGTGCTTTCAAGTATGTTAGAATGCCTGTGCAAGATCAGTACGTCAGTGGTTTTGACACTCATTTGCTTCTACTTTAACATAGTTTTTGTCAATGGATATAATAGATCTACATCAATTAACACTGGATATAATGTCCACGGAGGCCCAAGTTAATGTGATTAAACGAGTTTCCGGATTAACTGATTTGCTAATCAGGGAAGCTTTATACCATTTTCGGCTCAAATATGGCCCATTCCATGGGTAAAGAACTATTATAATATCGTAGGATTGTGTACTTAATACACACAAGAACGCTTAGTTTTAACACCAACTCTCTCTCCTGATAAGAGACAATATATTCAACGATACATTTGCTGCTGCTCTAGCCGAGTGACGGAAAAACAATGAGACATAACGCGTCCAAAGGCCAAAGCGGGGATCGAACGTACAAGGTGCTAGTCCGGGCCGGACAATATCGCTGCCCCTTGCCCCAGCAGGCACCCAACTTGATGACCATTTCCACACGGGATTGAACCCTCTCTTTCGCCTTCCGTCAAATCCGTTGAAATGAAGTAAGAATCATCGGCATCCATCGATGTGAGAGCTCTATAGATATTGGTCAACTCACGATACGTGCATTGGATGAATGAATAGGCTCGAGATTTGCTCCTTCTCCGGCTACAAGATCTACCCCGGTAAGGGTAAGACCTATGTCCGCATTGATAGCAGGTATGTGGTCACAGAAGCCTTGTGCGGGCAAGATATGTTTTTACTAACTTTGTGCATAGAGTAAGTGATCTACGAGTTGGAATGGAGAGCAAAAAGAAAAGAAGGGAAAATGAAGAATCCGATTTAGTGATGCTAACCGCTGTGCTTAGACCTTCCGCTTTATCAACGGCAAGGCCGAATCCTACTTCCTTCAAAAGTTGAACCCCCGTAAGATCAAGTGGACTGTCATCTACCGTCGCCTTAACAAGAAGGGTATCACCGAGGAAATTGCTAAGAAGCGCACTCGCCGTACCGTCAAGCATGACCGTGCCGTTGTTGGTGCTTCATGGGACGCAATCCGTGCCAAGCGTAGCCAAAAGCCTGAAGCTCGTGCCGCTGCTCGCCAGGCTGCTATTGCCAAGAGCAAGGAGGCTAAGAAGGCTGCCCAGGCTGCCAAGAAGGCTGCTGTAAGTGTTACGGGAAAGTATATGGGTGCAATTGATAACGAAAATGTATAGGCTCCTGCTGGTGGTGCTAAGATCAGCAAGCAACAGGCTAAGGGATTTGCTCCCAAGGCTGCTGCTACTTCGCGTTAACGTACTTCCTACTTATCAATAAAATGCGCGTGTTTGCTGTCTTCGCATATATTACACGATTTTGATATGTGAGAACCATTTTTGCTGCAGATTTCTAGGGCAGATGTTTGTGGGCGAAGGACGATTTTAGATCAGTTAAAAGAGTGAGTTATACTTCGACTCGTGAAAGGTACTATTCTGGGCAATTATTCTCTTGCTTTGACATCGAAAGCAGGCTTGATCCATAATTTCATTCTATACGAGGCAAAAGCAATACCATTTTTGTTTATCGACTCTGTATGCTTGAATGCGTCAAGGTAACAGTTGCTTGTACATGGCCAAAACGAGTAGATTTTTTATGCTAATCGAATGCATTTGCCTTGTAATCAAACATTGAGCTAACGCAAAATACAATATGATCTAGCGTCCATATGCATTGACGTCACAGAATTAGTTTGCTTAGCGGAATTCCAAGCTGATAGCACTCGCCAGCCTTATGTACATCAGGATACACTGTGCTTCAATTGGGAGGGTACCAATATTCTTTCTCAATGCGTTAAGCGTTTATGCATTGCGGATTGCAACATCGGCAACGGTATTTCACGTAACATTGTCGGTCGTACAATTTAAGAGTAACCCAACGGCAAAAGGAAAAAGAAATCTGAGAAGGGAAGAAGTGATCATATAAAATGGCCGCCGGAAGCAAAAAAGGATTCCAGATATTCTGTATCTCGGTTATGAGCAGATGTTGAACAGTCTGTATGTTTAGCGGACATGGCAAAGACCGCAATTTAAGCTTTTCTATCACAGAAGACGTGTGGTTCCTGCGCAGGGCTTGTGCCACATTTTGACTGCGCAGTTAGTATAGTGAACGCGTCCGAACAGCAACCAAAATAGCAAATAAAAAGAACCGGTCATCTTTCAAGCGTTCTCTCGGCTTTAGTATTGGAAGTTTAGATTTTCCTTGTACACCAAGCGGATTGTCGTGTAAGTCTCACCATTGTCGCCATTAGTACAAAACTTTTGAGCTGATTTCCAACTTCTCCGAGTGCCGGTAAATCCAAATACCGGAGCTTCTATCGTTGCGTGTTTCATCTATTGGAACCCAATTTGACTAAATCATATCAATAGAAGCAAAAGCAAAATAGGCTAGAATTCAGAGAGAGAGAGACAGAGAGAGAGATAGAGAGAGAGCTAACACTTTTTGCGCTGTACCTGAGATCGACATGCGGGGAAGGGAACCCATACAAAGATGTATACTGACTTACACTTTATGCCTGATTTCATTTGTTCCAAGTTGGTCGGTGATTGTTTTACCGGGAACACAACGAAAACGGGCCAAATAAATGCCGGATCGTCGATAGTTGATTTCCACGTGGGACAAATATATAAAAAAAGAGGGACGGAAACACTAAATTTAAAACGAGTACTCTTTTTTTTTCAATCACCATAACGCGCTGCCGTGACAACCCTTTCACCTGATTACTCATCTTTCCCGCCCTTTTTCTTCCTTTCTCCTCCTACTACCCCTCTCCCTTTATTTCCAAACAAGTTAATTCCTCTATTCTGTTTTCTCTCTCCTCCCCCAACTTCTCTCCCTTCAGAAATATATTCAGTTGAAACGACAGAAAAAGAAAGAGGTATAACCTACATCATCATTATTACCTCCCTGGATGAACATTTAACCTTTGCTCAGGGGTTTAGCACAGTTTCTTCATTGCTCATGTTCATTGTCTACACGTGCTTATGGCAATGACAACCAAACGAAAAAGAGTTGAGGCTCTATTCCGTCGAAAGGCGAGACAAGAGCTTAGGGACGAGGAACACCAAAGAGAACTGCGCCGAACAGAATCGACGTCGTCCTATATGCAGGTCAAACGCCGAATATACGTCAACATCGATTTGCCTTCGTCTGAATATGACGATGACAAGCGCTTGATCAACCAGCATTTTGCCAATAATCGCATCCGTACTGCAAAATATACGCCCCTGACGTTCATACCGAAAAATTTATTCGAGCAATTCCGAAACGTAGCCAATCTTTATTTCCTTTTTCTTGTCATTCTGCAATGCATACCTATCTTTGGCGTCACTGAACCGGCCGTGTCTGCACTACCCCTGATTGCCATTCTTATCATCACCGCCATCAAAGATGCAGTTGAAGATTGGAAGCGTAACCAAAGCGATCAAAAAGTAAACCATGCCAAGACAATGACTCTAAGTCACTGGAGAAATGTAAATTTACCTGTCGAATCTAAAGGCCCTTGGTATTTTCTTCACGTCGCCTTAGGCTTCTTTTGTATCCTCGCTGGGTTGGACAACAAATATACTCAGGCCTTTCGGGAATCAACCACTAAAAGTGAGGATGCCAACGATCAACGCTCACTTAAAGAAGAAAAAGCCCCATTAACAGAAACAGCCAACAGGACATCATCATCACCACTTCCATCCTTAGCTGAACCACGACGGACTTTGGCCACTTTACGACCACGAGCAGACACAATCAGGTCACTCAGTAACATATTCAGACCAAGCTCTGAAAGACTAACGCCGTACCGACCAGGCACCATTCCCCATTCAGTACTCCATCGCACCACGACTGAGCCTGGTCGGCGGCCATCCACTATTCACCCGGCTACTATAACCTGTGCAGATGGGTTTCCAGATGAACCCACAGTATGTCCCTGTAAAACACGGTGGAAAGAAACTCAATGGCAGGACATCCACGTCGGAGACTACGTCAAAATCCGCAATGACGAAGACGTACCTGCAGATATAGTCGTCCTATCAACATCCGATGACGATAACCTTTGCTACGTGGAAACCCAGAATCTTGACGGCGAAACTAATCTCAAAATTCGCCAGGGACTGCCGGGAACTTCCGAAATTAAAGACGAGCATGACTGCAAGAGAGCTCGCTTTCATATCGAATGTGAACCGCCTCATGTCAATCTTTACCAGTTTAGCGGCGTGTTAAAGTGGCAAATTGACATAGACAGTGCCACCACGCGCTCGGGAGTAACCCATCAAAAGTCAGATGCCGTCGGCTATAACAATATCCTGCTCAGAGGTTGTGTATTGCGAAACACAGAGTGGGTTATTGGTATTGTTGTGTATACAGGCAATGATACGAAAATCATGCTTAATTCTGGTCGGACTCCTTCAAAGCGTAGCAAAATGGCAAAGGCAACTAATCCACATGTAGGTGATCAAATGCAAACTAAATGTGGCAAGTGCTGACATTTCTCACTAGGTCGTAGCCAACTTCGTTATTCTAGCTGTCATTTGTATTGTCAGTTCGGTCATGGATAGTATACAGTTCAACGGTAGTGGATCATCCCGTTCATTTGACTATGGAATCGAGGGCACCAATGCAGCGTACTCCGGCTTTCTTACATTTTGGTAAAATTTTGTTTATTTAATTTACTGCATGTCAATACTCATCCATTTCTCCGCAGGGTTACGTTAATTCTGTATCAAAATATTGTGCCAATCTCACTTTATATCTCAGTCGAAATTGTGAAAACGTTTGCAGTAAGTCATCCAGTGAAATTTCGGATCTATTTTAATCATTATCCGTGCAGGCTTATTTTATCTTTGCAGATATTGACATGTATTATGAGCCTACAGATACACCCTGTATCCCGAAAACATGGAATATCTCGGATGATCTTGGTCAGATCGAATATATATTCTCTGACAAAACTGGAACGTTGACACAGAACGTGATGGAATTCCGTAAATGTACCATCAACGGCCTTTCTTATGGCCTGGGTGCCACCGAAGCCAAACGAGGCGCGCAACTGAGAGATAGTGCAAGTCTAGCAGAAGAGTCTTTAGACGATGCCGCCATGGAGGCCGCCAAGAAATCCATGTATGACAAACAAGCGAAGCTCTTCAGCAACATCCATGCTGGAAACAATCCAACATTCATTGACCCTGCATTTTACGAAGACCTCAGTGAAGAAGGCGATCATGCGCAGCAAATGATCCATTTTTGCCAATCGTTGGCTCTATGTCATACAGCTATTGCAGAAAGACCGGACCAGGATAACCCTGACTACATTGAATATAAAGCGCAGTCTCCTGACGAAGCCGCACTGGTTGCCACGGCACGCGACCTGGGCTTTGTGTTTCTTGGCTACGAAACAAAAACGAGAACAATGTCGATAGAGATCATGGGTGAATTGCAGCGTTTTACGCTCTTGAATGTTTTGGAGTTCAACTCGACAAGAAAGCGCATGAGCGTCATTGTTAAGCCTCAAAATACTGACAAGATAGTGTTGCTTTGCAAAGGCGCAGATTCTGTGATTTATGAACGCCTTTGCACAGACTTTGGGCATCAAACCCAACTTGCTGATTCACAAGAAAAGCTACGAGAAATAACAAGCGAACACTTGGAGACGTATGCCAATGAAGGTAAAAGCAGAAAGATGGCATGTTACTTGTTTGCTTAACATGTATATTTTTGGCAGGGCTGAGAACTCTTTGTCTTGCTTACCGCTTTATTTCACGTGAGGAATATGAGCCATGGAATAGACAATTCCAGGAAGCAAGCGCAAGTCTTTACAATCGAGATGAAAAAGTAGACGAAGCCTGTGAGCAAATAGAACGCAATATGCTCTTAATGGGCGGCACAGCAATCGAGGACCGATTGCAGGAAGGTGTGCCAGAAACGATAGCTGAACTAGCTACATCCGGAATCAAACTTTGGGTTCTGACGGGAGATAAAACCGAGACAGCCATCAACATCGGATTCGCATGTAACCTTTTGACTACTGAAATGGACCTGTTGATAGTCCGTGCGCAAAACAAAGAAGATACTGAGACCCAGCTAAAGGCAGCGCTTGAAAAGATGAATGATCCCAAGTCTGATGGAAAATGCGCTTTGGTTATTGATGGCACGACGTTGAAATATGCCCTTTCAAAGAACTACAAACACTTACTTCTACAAATTGGAATGCAGTGTTCCAGCGTCATCTGCTGCCGTGTAAGCCCGAAGCAAAAGGCGCAAGTAGTGACTTTAGTGAAAAAGACACTGCGGGTTATGACACTTGCGATTGGAGATGGTGCAAACGATGTATCCATGATTCAAGAAGCCAATATTGGCGTTGGTATCTCCGGTGTTGAGGGCCGTCAAGCAGTGATGGCATCTGACTATGCGATATCCCAATTCAGATTCCTCCGCAAATTGCTATTGGTACATGGTCGATGGTCGTACTTGCGTACCGCCGAGATGATCATGGGATTCTTCTTTAAGAACATTGTTTGGACCTTTGTGCTATTTTGGTACCAGATATTCTGCCAGTAAGTTGGTCTTTTGGTAACAAGATGTCTTTTCTCACTTAACTTTAACAGGTTTAACGGTACCATGATGTTCGACTACGCCTTAGTCACGCTGTACAATCTCATATTCACGTCTCTTCCGATTATCTTTCTGGGTATCTGGGATCAAGATTTATCTGCACAGATTTCACTCCGCTATCCCGAACTATACCGTATGGGCCTTCGAAATGACAAATTCAAGACATGGCGATTCTGGCTCACGGTGCTAGATTCCATATTCCAATCCACCGTTTGTTTCTTTTTTCCCTATATGCTTTTGATCGGCGGAACCGTAGATCCTTATGGTTTTGACGCAAATGGCGTGTATGAAATCGGAACGATTGTATCTGGTATCGCTGTCTGTGTTGCCAACTTCTTTGTTGCATTTTCTCTCTACAGCTATACGTGGATCCAAATTGGTATTATCGCTCTTTCAATCTTGGTCTACTATGCATTTGTGGCGGTCTATTCCCAGATTAACACCTTTATTTTTGCTGGCCATGTTCGTCTCTTTGGGTCTGGTTCATATTGGCTGGTACTCATCTTGACTGTCGTGGCTAGTTTCATTCCTCGCGTAGCGGCTAAGCATTACCTCCATCAATATCACCCTTACGACAACGATATCATTCGCGAAATTGAGCTTGTAGTTCAGAAAACAAATGACAACGAGCAAGGCGAAACTTATAGAATGGAAGAAAGGAAACCTGCTTCCGATAATCACACCAAAAATCATAATAATACGACATAATATCATCTACATTAACAAGCTCAGGGATTCCAGTTGCAACTTTACCTTTTTTATTCACTGTTCTAATAGTAGTCTGTACATAAAGATGGATTTTTTAACCCCCGCAGTTTGGAATGTGGATTCCTTTGAAAAAAGTGGATCTTACCAGATTTTCAACAAATGCTTGCTAACTTTTACTGCTTTTTACTGTCTTGCCTAAAATGAGATTACATGAAGCGGCATCCACAGGTTACCGTTTACGGTTCCGCAGTTTTGTCCCCTATCAGCGTACTACATATTGTATTCTTTCGAAAGATGGCCCAAATGTTACATTATCAAAATTTAGTTTCAATAGGACGCTATATTCTTTTGTGTTCTTTTTAATGGGCAAACACTGTATTTTTATGCTAATTATCTTAAGGAAAGGATGGAGAAAGAGAGAGCATCTCTTTAGACGGCAAACGAGAAGGCGGCAATGAGTTCCATCAGTTGTATCTCCGCTTTAAACACACGGAAGTAGCTTTTGTTCAATTTTCGTGCGAGGCACCGTTGTTATACTTGAGCAATGCCCATTCCTATTCGTACCATCTCCACGGCTGCCGCTGGTCTTGGTCTTTCCAGTGTTGGCTACTACTACTATCACCAAAAAGTTGAAAAGGTACCAACCATACCTTTGCCAGAGCCTCCAAAGTTCCACGATCCGCGTCCATTCAAGCTTTTGACACCCACTGAAATCAATAATCGCCTCCGTGCAGGACAGAGAGCAAACCGTGTGAGCAATAGATACATAAAGGCCATTTATACTAGTCAGGTGGCTTCAAATCAGCCGGTTGAAGATACCTACAGTGTCAATACATTTGCTGGAAAACTTATCGCCGGTGTTTATGACGGTAAAGTCTCTAGGGAACAAGCACCATACTGTAAAGATTGCTAAGCATTATGATATTCTTAGGCCATATCGGCCCTCATTGCTCGCGCATGATAAAAACACAGCTGCCTATTTACGTAGCAAGAGAATTACAGTCAGTGGAATCACCCAATCCAGCTATGGTTGAAGATGCTATCTCCAAAGCTTTTGTCGACCTTGATCAAGATATCCAGCAACGATTCTACGACCTATTCCCCAAAAACTTGAGTCGAGTAACAGAGAAGGATATCCGGGATGCTGTTAACCATCACCCAAACCCTGCTGCAGCCGATATGTACATTAAAGAAGCAATAAATGGCTCTTGTGCCTGTTTGGTTTACCTAGACGGCGATGATCTATATGCAGCTAATACAGGAGATTCTCGAGTAGTTGGTAAGAAAGAACATGTCAACAAAACGTACTGCAATGAAATTTAACTGACTGAACGTAAAATCAGTGGTCAGTCAACAGGAAGATGGTACATGGACTGGCCGTCGCTTAGTCGAAGAGCAATCACCCGCCAACCCTGAATGGCGTGCTCATATGGTTGCTCAGCATCCACCAGCAGAAGCCGAATCGATCATTAAACGTAACCGCATTTTTGGTCTGATTGCGGTTGGTGGCTGTAGGTTTCATTCACCCATACAAAGGGTTTCTAATGTTTAAAGAATCTAATTAGCTTTCGGCGATATCATGTACAAGGTTCCACAGCAGTATCAGATGAGGGTGTTGCCTTTTATACCTTATGAGACTTACAGTTCCTTCGCGCACTATCATCACCGTATCGTAGTCAACTACCATACCCCTCCATACCTGTCTTCTAAGCCCTTAACCTCACATCACAAGCTGACCAAGCAAGATAAATTTGTTATACTCGGCACCGACGGTCTATGGGATGAATTAAGCTGGGATGATGTCCGTAGCACTAATGGTGACCAGGTGGCAGCTGAACTCATCGCAACATGGAAAGCCAAAGACGAAAGGAACGCGGCAACCCATATGATTCGCGAGGCATTGTTGTTCGAAGCAGTGTATAAAAACGTGAGAGAACGAGTACCTGTCTCTGATGAGACATTAGAACTATCCAAGCGCTTAACAAGAACCCCATCACGTCGTTACCGTGATGATATCACAGTAACTGTGATTGAACTTGGAAACGATGCACAATCAGCAGTATTGGAAGATGTTGGACCAGTGACGGAACCGGCTGAAGTTGCCACAGATACACCTCGATTGGCGACGCCGAAAAGCAGCTCTTGGTTCTCTGGTTGGTTTTCTGGAAGTAGAATTTATAAGTTGTAGAAACAAAAGAACAGAAGAAAGCAAAGGATTTTGATGGACATAAAATTTGATACAGAAAACTGAAGGGAGCCATATAATTTGATGATGCTCTTCTTTGTCATGCATTAGATATGCTCTGTTTGGGATCAAGACGGTTTTATTCTAGACTAGGGAAGTCGTGGTTAATGAACCCCATGGGGAGTAAAACTTTTCATTGAATGCTTTCTCTATCGTGGTGTAACCATCTTGTGAGATGGGCATGTTTCTGAAGAAAACCATAATCGGAGGCCCAATTTGCCATTTAAGCAATTCGTTTTGTTTGATACTCGTCTAGAACTTGACATAATTTCGAACAAATGGATCATGTCTACGATCCCATCCGGTCCTCCACTATTAATAATGATCCTAACGAAGATAAGCCGAAGCGAAGAAGGATAACTCGCGCTTGGTAAACAAAAACGTTGGAAATGAGTGTCTTTACAGCTTTCTATCAGCGATCTGTGTCGAAGGAAAAAAGTCAAGTGCTACTTTAAGCAGGGAGAACCTTGCTTTAACTGTGTTGCATATGGAGTCAGTTGTGAATTTACCGAAGAGTAAGAAATAATCTAAAGAGAGAATATATATGCACATGTGTGTAGACTTACTTGTGGTTTCTAAAGCGTCAAAAAGCGAGGACCACCGAAAGGGTAAAAAGCAGACAAAGCCAGCGCTTGCCGAATTGGCGCTAATTAAATCGAAATAGATATGTCGAAGAGCTTGAACGAAAAGTGTTGGAAGTTGAGGCTCTTTTACACGAGCTATCAAAGAACAAAAAGAGACCCATACATGAACCTCATCCACAGCTGTATAAAGAATTAGATTCGTTACACTCGCGGCCATGGCCACCTGGGACCTCTTATGACAATATCTATTATTTGGGCGACCTTGAAAGTTTACAGTTTTTCTCGCACAAGATTGATCTAAGCAAAGATAGAAAATGGAAAGGACATTACATTCGTAAGTTCGGCGACAAAGTAGTCTTAGTTGCGGACGACAAACCATCGACGCAAAACAAATCAAAGATCCCTCACTATCAATGGATGGATATGACACGTCAGATCAAGGGAATTCATCAGTACATCTATTCTGTCACTGGAGTAGACCAATATACCAGTACACGGCTACTCAAAATGTAACGAGCTATCCTTCCACTTGGAGCGGTGTACTTAATTCCGGGTAGATATTTTGCGAATGTACATCCTATATTGCCTGTGATCAATAAGGTCGAGTTCCTGAAACAGTATCGGGATCTAATCAACACCTATCCCTCTGGAGAGCTTTTAAATGCCATGTTTGGCGCAGCAGCACGGTTTGTTGAATGCGAGAGTCTTCAACCGGAGCGTAAACAACATTTACCGCCAGACGCTGTATGGGATCTGCCCGTAGGTTGGTCTGACCATTTCTTTGACCAGGCTCAATTTATTATCTCCAAATGGACGGCCAATCCAACCATTTCAAAAGTACAAGCAATTGTACTCGTTCATAATCAGCGTGGTAACCTGGATTCAAAATCTTCCGCCTGTTGGTTGGTCGGTGGATTTGTAAGTGATTTGGTTAACCTCGTTTCTGGATGTTGATTTGCTCTTTTCTTATTCTAGGCCATGCGATTAGTAAGAACTGACCATAGATCTTAGGGGGATGCTAATGCTTCATATGTTAGGCCCATATTATTGGACTTCATCGCAGTTGTGACGATTGGGATATAGCCGAGAGCGAGAAAGAAACCAGAAAACGGCTATGGTGGGCTCTATATATTGCAGATCGGTTTCAGTCAGCTTTGCGGGGAAGGCCGATGAGCATTAAAGACGAAGTAGGCATGCCTTTGTTCCTAGATGACTACACTGTTTTAAACAATGTAAAAGGATAACGATGTAGGATATCCTGATCCGACAGCAAGTTGGGAAGAAGTACTGGACAGCCCTATTGATGAATCCGATACAAACCCTATCCGCTTTCCTTCGGCAAGTTCTCCTCCTGACGATGTCCGCGGTAGTGTAGAAATATACCAGTTGTTTATCCAATTTGCAAAATTAGCGGAGATCCTGGGCCGAATTCTTCAGGGCCTATATACGCCAAAAGCGCAGGAACATAGTTACGAATACGGGAGCGACCGACTTGTTGCTACGTTGGATCATGAACTTACAGAATGGCGCACAGCCTTTCCTCGAGTTTTGCATCAGACCAAGCTAAAGGACTTCGAAGAAAAAACTGGCTATTTTGCCCCAGTTATCGGTAATTCACGATTATTTCTGCTAATATTTTATTAACATTTATGCATTATTTTATAGCGTCGACCCGTCTGTTTTACTATAGTGCACTTATTCTTCTCCACCGGCCATTCATCAAAGCCAATCACGCATCTGGACGTCCCTTGCAGTCATCATTTCAGATATGTAGCAGTGCTGCGACCCGAGGTCTGCAAATAGCAGAAAAAATGACGATTCAGGATTTTCTGATGTGCCCCTATTCGTTCAGCTTGTATCCGGTGATGCAATGCTGCTTAATTCACATGCATAATACCACGAATCCGGATAAAAACGTTTCTCAGACTGCCAAGCTATACCTTCGGAAGGGTATTTCTTTAGTTGACCGCGTGCACGCGATGTCCAGTACCGCACAAAAACTCAAGGTACTGTTGCACAACATTTTGAAAAACAAGCATATCGATCTTGAACGTCCTTCCGGAAGGAAAGAGAGTCCTGCGACGGGAGCAACCTCGAAGATCTCAGATATACGGCAAGACAGGTCTATCGATCATGCCGCAAAGAAACGCTCGCAGGAAGAAGTAAATTCTGCCCATGTGGAATGGCCTGTGACAGCTTCTGTGATACAACGGCCGTTCGACACTATATCTGGTAAGACAAACGCGTGTATTTCTAAATAGAATTTATCGACACGTCTCGGTATATTAGCAATGGGAAGCGGAGAAGAGGCATTCAGTCTGAAGCAATTTGGGTTTGAGGCACCCAAATACAATGGCACGACTCAGGATACTGCGCCATGGTTGATGGGCTGGAATCAGCCGATGGCACTGCCAGACTTTTCGAATGGCGCGATAATTTTTGATGATGAGACTTTACAACAACCTGATAAAATTACACAATCCAGTGCAATACCACCTCAAATCATGGACGAGTGTCTGGTGCATCCGACCAACCAGATCTTTCGTAACGAACCTGATAATCCTTTCTGGGGAATTCCAGCGTCCATGGACTGGGAAGCATGGAATGCATGGTACCAGAGTACGTTAGCATCAGGAACATGGCAACCTCTTTGTTAATAGAATACTGTAAATGTAAAATTTATGCAAGAATTGTTTTAATTATTGTTTGTTTACATTTATTTTATTGTGCGGATCAAGACCATGACTGTAAATACAATCCCCTTTTACAATGGAAAAAGCATGCTGTTGACCATGCTTCCCAAATAAATAGCTCGGCGTATCCTTTTTGGAATTAAGCTATAACGTAGTTTGACTTGAACCGCACTGAACTTTAGAGATTCATGTTACCGCTGATTCCGTTGCAAGAGACCAATCAGAACATATTGCATATGCATTGGGGACAGAATAAGGAGATCAAATATTTTGCACATTGAATAATTGCATTTTCCTTTAAAGGCACTTTCCCTCGCTTTGCCCAGCTTACCAGTGGATTTTTTGAAGATCTGTGTTAAAAAAAAAGGGGGGATATTCTTAACAATGAGGATGATAGTACGTAGCGAAGTTGCAGTCAATATTATCTCAACCGTATAAGAGCACACAAAAAAAAAGGTTCCGTCAGAAAGAAAGAAAAAGAAATATAGAGATATATAGATAAAGAGGGGGAGGGGGGGGATAAAAGCAAAATGGCTGATAATGGTCAAACAGTCATAATGGTAAGGTATTAAAGAATAATACATGAATTTGATTCGTCGTTATCTTCTTTCAGATGAACTAATGCATTACTTCATTCAATAATCCTGTTCAATTATTTTTGATTGTACTTGCCTGTGAGAGATACTCGTGCAGCCTGTTCAAAACATTCACGAACGCCGCGGTTATGCTTTGCGGAGCATTCGAGATACCGAACTGCATTGATGTTTCGTGCAACAGCCAATCCTTCCTCGTACATTACGGGGGTTGTATTCTGCCGTTTCATTGTTTGCTCGTCATCTCTTAAATCACACTTAAGAGCTACCAGGACAATTTTAGCATTGGGGCAGTGTTCCGAAATTTCCTCCATCCATCGATTGGGGATATTTTCAAGCGAATCGTGAATATCGACAGAGAAACACATCATAATAACATGAGTTCCAGCATAAGATAACGATCTCAGTCGGTCGAACTCCTCTTGTCCTGATGATTATACTTTTGGCTTAGTCAGGCACAGACACCAATAACTCGTCCTATCGTGCTGCACTTACCCGCAGTGTCCCATAAGGATAACTCGACTTCCTGACCGTCTACAGTTATTTCTTGTACATAATTTTCGAATACAGTGGGCTCGTATACCTAATACATAGAGTTAAAAGAAGGTATAAATGTTTCTTTTTATCTGATAACTTTACCTGTGGGAAATATCCTCGGGTGAACACACTTAGAAGAGAGGTTTTACCACAGGCACCGTCACCACACACAACAAGTTTACGGCAGATAGGTTTACTACTCTTGCTGCACACTCCCATGAGCAAAGTAAAAAGGAAATAAAGGAAGAATGCGATTAGGTGAATGAACAAAAAGAAGAGGAAAAGGGTCGCAAGAAGAAAAAAGGGAAAAGCCATATTCAAATTCCGGTTCAGTCACCAAGGAAATTAAGACTCCGACGGGCGATTGTACACTGACCTACCGCAGACAGACCATCGCTTTTAACATAACTGAATAAGCTACGTTACTTAAGACTTATCCTATATGAAACAGGCAGCTTGAATAACATGCACGTTCAATTTTGTAGCACGGACTGTGGTTCTTGCACAAACATTTCAGACATTAATTTGGCAATAGAGAAAAATTTAAAATTTCTGAAACAGCTGTTAATGACGGTTTAGTGTACTATTTTACTCTAAAAGTACCAAATTTGTAGAACTACTTGAGCATGCTAGTTAGGCTCGCAAACCATACAGAATATTTCCGATGCCGCTAAAGCGGAAGCCATTAGGAAATACCATTCGTAAAGAAAGGAGACAATTCGTATGGAGCTAAGCTACTTATCAACAAATGTATGGCACAGTTCTAAACTGTGCAACAAGAAGTAGGACAGGTACCGGATCCTAAGTTTACAGGCTAGTAATACCGAACTCAAGCCTTTAGTCTAGATCTTGAATTGAAACGAAACAGCTTACTATGACTATAGCAAAGGGCATCAATATGCAAGCGATTCAATTGAATAATTCCGACTAGTTAGTTTTTGGCAAGAATGGATATAGCAATAGAAATATGAGCAAAGTTAATATGATATAGTATTGTAAGTTCATACCATTGTAAGAAGGAATAGCTTAATAAAAACGGGGCTATCAATGAGCTACAGTAGGCAGGATATATGCAAGAATATAACTACAACTAGCTGTCAGCACAACAAGATAAGAAGCTTAAATGGCTCGCATAAGTCGCGTATAAGTCCGACAGCTGAGGCACAGTTCCTATATATTAAGGCCAGAAGCAATTTGTACGACTTTGAGGCACTTTCGAGCAATCATGCTATCATCTTCTTGCAAACGATATTGGCATGCACTTCCAACAGATAGGACAGGCAAGCTGAGAAAAAAGGTTTCTGTATCCGTTTTTAGAGGATGTGTGAAGAGTAATTAAGGAATTACATCTTTTGCTTTTTCAAGGAGTTTCTAATTGCTGTATAGAAGTTCTTGTTAGGGAATACGTCTACGAACGAATCTTTAGCGGGTATCCCGTATGGTCTAATTCAGTTTACTTGGTCTTGGCATGTACAAACAGCGCAGTTAATTCTCTCTGTGAGTCTTTTTCCTCGCCCCTGCAGCAGCAGAGATTAGTGTCTGCCTCGTCAAGGAGGATTGTGTCGGCGCTACGTCAAATCTTGAGTACCTACGACGAAGAACATAAAACATCACAGATTCTGACGAGGATGTCCCACGGTTATTTAGGTTATCACCCACGCAGTATATAAAGTGGCGATTTGAAACAAAAGCCTTATTACGCTTAACCCAATCCACCTTTAAAGAGTATTTTGAGCAAAGCATTGCGTTATTTTATGCCGTCCTTAATTTAGCAAGCGGATGACACTCTAGGTAAAATGGGAAAAAAGGGATGGATAGAAGAAACGTAAACCCATAATGGATAGTATTTAAGAACTAAGAAACTTGTGGCATCATCTTCACTGACCGAATACTCTTAGATGGGTCCGTATGTGACTTCCTAGTTTGCCAGAAGATCAGCAGAGAAAGAGGCAACTAGGATCGAGATAGAACTTATTACCAGTGCCTTTACATAAAAGAAGGTCTTCGATTGCTTCAAACCGTATGCAGTGTTTCCCCGGCTGATGGAAGCAGAGAACGAAGAGAAGATTCAGTGGCTACGAAGATTGATATGCATCTTATATTCACAGGTACAGTACAGTACAATTATGGGCTCATAGGAGCAACAGTCACAGGGCGGGTATCACAATGTTTTTTGAATGTTCGGGCAGCGTTGCGACGGAGATTAACTACCTTCTTCTTCCTTCAACTCGTTCTGTCCTCCCTTCGCTTTTGTTTGCCTTCTTTTTTTTCTTTCTTTTTTCTTTATTTTTTTTTCCTTTTTTTTTCCTTCTTTTGTTTTCTTCCTTTGTTGTAGAATTGGTTCTTTAGAAAACGAAAAAAAAAACGTCGTAATTAGCCCTCCATGTCCAACGTCCCTAATGACCCCACCAAAACCCTTTATGTCGGCAACCTGGACCAGAGGTTAATACTTTGCTTATCTTGTATTGCATGTTTTTGTACATGTTAACTAAGCTGTGGATTGTCAGAGTGACAGATGTCATGTTGCACGACATCTTTGCCATGCTTGGAACTGTTGTCAACGTCAAGATCGTTGCGGTGAGTGGAATGCAACGAACTATTTCTTTTTGTTCTGTTTTTGTTTATTGTATTCATTGATGATCTTGAGTAATTGACTTCCATTTTTTGCAGATAAGACGCCATGGACCTTATGTATGTATCTGGCACAAACCATGCGAATAGGATAGTTTACTTTGAATTAGGAGAGCGTCAATTACGGATTTGTCGAGTTCGCAGAGACACAGGGAGCTGAGCAGGCACTTCAGCAAATGAATGGACGCAAGATATTTAATTATGTGAGTATCACTAGGGATATTTCGGTTTTCGAGGGGCTAACCTGAAGCTGGCAGGAAATCAAAGTGAATTGGGCGCAACAAGGGGCTCAAGCGAAAGATGACACTGCCAACCACTTTCACGTGTTTGTTGGTGATCTGGCTCCAGAGATCACCGATGACACCTTGGCCAGAGCATTCTCCGGCTTTGAAACCATGTCGTAAGTTTTATTTAACCTAGGCATGGGGGTTTGTTCATCGAGTTGGACATTTAGGGAGGCCCATGTAATGTGGGATTCTGTCTCAGGGAAGTCAAGAGGATTTGGATTCGTTGCATTTCGTGACAAGACAGATGCAGAGCAAGCCATTGCAACTATGAACGGTGAATGGCTAGGCTCACGTACCATTCGTTGTAATTGGGCCACACAGAAAGGTAGAATCTGCATCGTCCTTTTACCATCCTTTCTCACCTAATGCCACAAGGTCAAATGGCAACACCACCCCCGCAGCCAGGACAGCAGCTTCCTTACGATATCGTGGTACAACAAACGCCAGCCTATGTCACCAGCATTTATGTCGGCAACTTGTCGCCGGCAGTCTCTCGTATGTTGTATTGGACCTGGGCCATGTTTGGCTCATATATTATGCAGAGACCGACCTGGTACAACCTTTCCAACGCTTTGGCTTTGTGCAAGAAGTGAAGTTACAATCTGACCGCGGGTTTGCTTTTGTAAAGTAAGTCAATTGCTATGTTGGTAGCTTGAATTACTCAACCCCACATGTTCAGGTTAGACACCCATGAAAATGCAGCGAATGCGATTGTTCATCTACAAGGATTTGAGATCAGTGGCCGTCCAGTAAAGGTAGCAACTGTGTAAGCAATTGGCATCTCTACTTAACGTACTGTTGTAGCTTTCTTGGGGCAAAGATCGTCCACCAGCCGGTTGGCAGCAGCAGCCGTATGGTGGGGGTTATCAAGCCCAACAGAACTGGCATCACCATGGAAATACAGGTCATCCTGGGTTGTATTCTGGACGAGTGACTCGAGGAGGGGCGTACCAACAGAATGGATATGCAATGAATGCAGCCTCCCCAAGCTCACTTGCTATTTTGGATCCCATTACAAACGGTACGCAGGGACCTGCAGCCGTCAGTCAGTGGGGTCAACAGACTGCACAACAACAGCTTTATGATCAGTATAATCCGAACCCCTCCGATATTTAACACGAGACAATAAACTTATATACTCAGGTTGTCCTGATGGGTTTACTCTTGATATAAGTTTAGAAGCGCTAGCAAAGATTAAAAATTTGGATAAAACGTACTTTATTTAGTATAGTAGAAAAAGTAAAGACTTAATCAATTACAATGAGATTATGATGTGATCAGTGCCAATTCAGGGCTAATGGATAGGCAAGCCTCCCTTTCTTCACAGGTACGTGTCGCGCTCCCGCAGCGGGATTTGAACAGAAATTATTCAGTCAAAAGTTATGTTCCGCAATAAGGTCCTGCGACACTGCTCCTCGAGAATACAATTAGATGAATTCGCTGTATCAAGTGGATGAACTCGTAAAAGAGTACCTCTTGGTAAGGATTACGCTATTTTCCTGAACAAGAGAGTGTCTCATTCCGCTGAACAACGAAATGGCACTGTTATTTTGTCGAAATTATATATGCATTAGTTCAGAGGCTTCACCAATACATTTCGAGCTCTGGAAACCGAGACACGAGCAGACAAAGACAAAAGATTTCAAGTGAGATCAGCATTTACATGCCGCTTCTGGAACTTAGGGAATTGAATGGATTAGGTGGACAAGATTATCGACGAGCTGCTGGGATTCGTAACCAATGGCGATATCCAAAGTCTACTCGACTATTATCGATATCTGGACTTGCGATTTTTTTCAAGATTAGATAGCCGCTTTCAGAGAACAGTAAAGAAGTTTGAGTTATGTTTACTAAGGCATTTGCTTGTTCATGGTAAGGAGCAAATATATCCTCGATCTGGTGATAATTTAAACCATCTATCACATTTACACAGCCATCCAGCATAAAAAACGAGAGAAAGTATGTGAATTTTTCGATACTTTTGGGCCAGAACTTCACGGAAAACCTGAATGGTCGCAATGGTTCGGTAAGCGACATACTGGCACAGCCTTCGATTTATTAAGCTCACTGCGTTGATTCCATAGCCTTACCTTATGTAAAGAATCCATCGACCGATCCGGTGTTTGAAACATTCTTTTCCAAACAATGGGTGGATAATTATACTATTTCATTACACAATTTTCTTGCCACAACGTTTCAGAACATGCGTAGGTAGCAAACAGAGGTTCGATAACAGCCAGGATTAACGTTATTTTTCTCGAAATGGAACATTTGCAGCACTGCCTAGTCTTTTATCATTCAACATGGACCGGATCCAACGAAAGGCGCAGCAAGCTGAAATCGAGACATTAAAGAACAGCGTTGAAAATCTGAAGGCTGCTATAGATACACGTGAGAACGAGATCGCAAAACTGAAACACGAAGTAAGAGGGAAACAGCAGTTTTGTGTATTAAACCAGCAATTAACTTTAAAGCATTTAGCTAACCGAAACGCGCCGGGAGATGACTGATGGCATTACGTTAATACGTCGCCGGGCAGCTTCAATGACAACAGACGCCAGGCTGAGTGGATCTAAAGGGAAGACACAGGATAAGTCGGGAAACGAAAAAAACACGAAAGAAGAGGCGAACAACAAACTGCAGATGTTAGGGGATGAGGAACCGTTTGTCGTTGTGAGCCAGGTAGACAAGGCGAGAGAAGTTGCGGGCTACTGGTTCACTGAGATATTGTAGGAAGAATTTTCTGAACATGCATCCGCTATCACCCATGCAAAATTCTCATGCGAAGGAAATTTAATTGCTAGCTGCGACATGGATAATATTGTTCGGTAAGATATCTGCGATCCTTCTTCATCCGATGTGGATTTCTAATGATAAAGCAGCATATGGAGTTATAAAGGGCATTCGTTCAACCCACTAAAGATCAACAACAATACGAGCAATATTCATTCGATGGAATGGGATGCACGGTCGGAACGTTTCGTGAGTTGATTACGCACACCGGTAAAAGGAAGCACGACTGAGATATCATTTTCAGCTTTTTCTGGGAACTGATGCTGGGCTTATCCGGATATATAATGTGGAATCGAAAGCAATAGTGCAAGAGTTCGCTATGGACGAGAAATATCCATGGTGATAGAGCTGCGGAGGGATTACAGGATTTCTAAACTGATATCAATATTTAGGGTAACCCAGTTATCTTGCAGTCCAGTGGAGCCCATTGTGGTCTGCGCCGGTTTGGGGAGCAAAACATTGAGCGACAGTACACGGCAAGGCGCATTAGTTGCATGGAGTATGAAAAGCATGTCAGCATGTGTGAGTAATATTCTGTTGAGTTTCAGCAATGACGTCTTATATGTTCTTTAGGGCTCCTTCGAACTGGATCCAGATAAATCATGCACCGATATAAATACTATCAAATTAAACCACAATGGCCAAATGCTTGTGGTTGGGGATCAGGCTGGACTGATGCGTATATTTGGTAATACTGCATTGCCCTCGAGCTTGCTGATACTAAAGCTTATATTTAGATATTCGATCAATGAAGTCAATTATGGAATGGAAAACCGCATCGGGTCTTCCTTCGTGTATAGCCCAATTTAGCTTTGATGAGAATTCTATATATACGATTGATCATGGTGGCCAGGTAGGAAGACAAAGCTTGAAATGTGGAGCATTATGTGATTGAACTTTAAATAGTTATCACAATGGTCTATTCACAAGCCAGGCACTAGCTTGTCAAATGCTCAACTTAGCGGATTTCCACCACCACCCGCGTTTCCACCACCTCAAGCACAGCCCTCACCAGTGCCTTCTTCTCCCACTCCTCTCGCTTCGACCAGCACGAACAGTATCCACAATAACACGCTTCCACCCCGTCCAAAATCGAATCCATCAACGTCATCTTTATCTCGTCTTTCCATTTCTTCTGGCAGGTCTACTCGACTCCCAACGATTACTGTTGACGATAGTGTTACGCAGTCATTATTGTCCGTATCCCCACGTTCAGAAATGGTCGCCTTTAGTGCAGATACAGAACACATTCTCTGCGCTTCGACTGCTTTATCTACCTCACTTTCCAAGTCTTCTTCCATTTCCTCTTTAATGTCTGTAGCAGATGGTAGTAACGGGACGGCAACGCAAGGAACCATTTATAACGTATCCAATGGTCAAGCAGCGCTGCGATTTGGACATCAGCCAGCATACCAGAAACTGACAACGGTGGACTGGACAAATTCATCTAATGCTTGCCTTCTAGGAAGTATGGATGGAAGCGTCAAGGTTACCAACCTGATCAAAGTATGATACCTATTTTTTTTTCTTCATTTCTCCTTCAATCTTCGTACCCCAATCCTTTTTCCCTGTCCTTTATTATATTAAACATGCCAATATCAAACCATACATAGCAGATAATACACAAAAGTCATTGATGCAACAAGCAAAAGTCTCCTTCTTTTTATGCCCGGAGAATGTTTGGTATTCGATAATTACATAGCATGCCTAAAGTACACTACGGCGCCAAAAAAAATTACACCTTGTTCAATTCTTTCCAAAAAGTGGACGTCAGCTCTTACAATGCAATCTTTACCACTTGAAACGAACAATGGTACGAACTCCGCAGTTGAAGCCAGGGCCACTATCGATATGAAACAGCAGCAATTTACGGGATGTATTTGTGATTTAACGTACTGCGATCATGTAGTTGAAATAAATGTTCTCTGTCTACGCCCTTTGACTTACGAGCCGGTTTTGTCATACATCGGATTGACAAACGTATAAGCAGATCATGTAATTAAAGATGCAGTAAAACATAAAGCTAAAACAAACGACGAAACGGACGTAGTATCGCCTTATCGATGGATGGACGCCTCATATTACGACCTGTTCTGTTGGAGGACTCAAGGAAATAAAGAAATCGTTGTCGATCGATGTCATGAAACAAGTCATCGCAAGAAAATGTAAGAGGACTGGAACCACTGTATGGATACGAAGAGCTACGGTTCGATCATGGTGTCACATATCGATGGAATGATTATAGATTTTGAATTGACACGTTACACGCATGGACTGCAGAAGCACGATAAATTAGCCCAACTTGCCGTCGAAGCATTTGGTAAACCAAATCAATCAACATTTAAAAGCCTATGCCTGTTTGACTCGTTATTTATCCATGCTACCATAGTAGGTCATCATCAACCATCTTGTGTATTTCTATTAAGCGACGCTAATGTGTTGCTCACCCATATAAATTAGGAGAGTACAGTAACAATAATAAATCGATCGATTCTTCTGTTTGAGCTCCATTGAATGAGTATCATCAATAAAGCCATAAGGCTATACTATTCTATTACTACCTCAGGCCTGGGCAACATTTGAACTATGAACAGTAAGAGCACACCTTTTTTCTTTCAACCTTGATGTTAGGGGGACGAAATTTTTTTCCCACTCGGCGTATTGGTATCCTATTTGCTGGCGGTTTTAACTGGCGCATTTACCTTGCAAACCCTCAAACAAAGCTTTTAAGAATGATGTTGCAGATCCATGAAAGCAAGGTACGAATTTGTTGATATTGTTCTTATTATACATAATAACAAGGATATACTAGGCAAAAAGGGCGTTTAAGGCGCTCTATAAACATGAAAAGACGCGACAAACAAATGGAATTCAGTGGATCTGGCTCATGATCAACACCTTTAACCCGGTTGATCTGAGCAAAGGGAGACCTACACGTGTGTAAGTTTGCTTGTATAGAATAATAACCTATAACATTAACATTCTATAGTCCTCTGAAACACGCCATTCAATCAGCAAATACACGACGGTGTCTATTCACAAAAGATCCCCAGGGAACCTACAAGGATCTTCTCGTGTCAAAGAAGATCAAAGGCATTCACAAAGTTATTAGCGTTTCCAAGCTTAAGAAGGAATATACAGCAGAAGCAAAACAGCAACTTTTTACCGAATTCGATGTATTTATGGCAGACCAGCCAGTCTTGACTTTATTGCCAAATCTGCTGGGTCGCCAGTGGTACAAGAAACGAAAGTAATGCATCATTTTTATGTTCTTCAAATCATTGACCTTGAACAGGGAACCGATACCAGTGGATCTGACTAAAAAAGATATTCAGAAAGAGATACGAAAGGCTGCTAAGTCTACTTACATGAATTTCCACACGGGGTCCTGTTGGTAATTGACGTTTTACGCACCAGTTGAATTCGATATATTTATATGTTGCTAACCGACATTATAGTGCGATCAAGCTTGCTTCAACGGAGCACAACATGATTCAGGCGTATGAGAATTTGATTGAATCTATCGAGACTATAGTAAAGACGGTTCCCGGAGGAGCAGAAAACATCCGGTCCCTGCAGATCAAAACCGCCGAATCAACAAGTTTACCCGTATATGAAGCGGAAGATCTAGATGAAGATGAGAATGAAGAGCGGGATTGGGACAGTGAAGAAGAGGAAGAAGAGGAAGAATGATTGCCTATGAGTTGTACTTTTCTGCATACGACAAATAATAGACATATCATACAACAACCACAAGACAATAAAATCTTAACCATCCATGAAAATATAGGTATCATTGATCTTACTCTTTTTTTTATTATTATAGCCAGTCCAGAAATGTCCTGATATGCTAAATTACCTTTACAGAAAGGCTATCAGATCAGTTATCCTAATAACTTTTCTCCTAATGCTTATTTACTGGTCAGCATCTATTAACTGATGTTTTTCTTTTGCAAGAGTAAGCAAGCTATCGAATTCGCCTGAGTTTTGGCACATGCTGTAAAACAACGAGTTGCGGTCAATAATGAGCTCTAACGGACTAAATGTGAAAAGGAAGGTCATCAGTCAAGAAAGCGATTTTGCTAAGCGTTCAGATGCTACCTGGCAAATTCCACAAGTTGCCCTTGGTCCAACACCATAATACGATCGTATTCCATCACTGTATGCAAACGATGAGCAATACAAAGGACAGTGCAATCTGCAAACTCGGTCAAGATAGTTTTTTGTATAGCCTTGTCTGTTAAAAAATCAACACTAGCAGTAGCTTCATCCATCCACACAATGCGGTTCCGTTTCAATAGAGCTCGCGCGAGACATAGTAATTGCCTTTGACCTTGCGAAAAATTCTTGCCACCTTCACTTACTTGCGACTCTAGATCTTCGAAGATAGAAGGGTTGTTGCCCAAAAACTGGTAGTCTTCTTCATCCGTAGAGCCAAGTAAATGCACGCGACGCAGAGCAGTAAAGATAGCCTCATCCTCAAACTGATTGAAAGGATCCAAATTGGACCTTAATGTCCCTGTAAACATAACTGGATCTATTTCTCTCATAAATACGAGTAGCCTATGCAATCGATCAGTGTACCTTGAGGAATAATGGTCAGCTTCTTTCGGAGGTCATCCGTTCCAATATCCTTGATATCCAGGTCATCTACAATGATGTTGCCCTTGGATGCTTCCAAGAAACGGAAGAATGAAAGAGCAAGCGTCGATTTACCGCTACCCGTTCGACCAACTACGCCAATCTTTTCCCTCGGCTTAATAGAGAAAGAGAGTCCTCGGAGAACAGCGGGTAAATCGGGGGCATAGCTTATTTCCAGGTTTTGAACTGTGATGCTTCCTTCTGTAGGCCACTGTATTAAACCCATTAATACTCTCCAGAGACAGGAAACACTTGACGAACGATTGAGTTACCTCTGGCGGTGGCCTCACTTCAGAGATAGCAGCGGCTTCCTGTTCTATTTCCAAAAACTCCAGTACACGCTCTACAGCATTGAAATTCAATTCCATATGTGTGTAGTGTTTAACTGCCCATGAAATCTATTTGTCAGTGTTAACAAAGAAAAAGTCTTACGATGCTTGATCAGCCTTGCTTACTTGATCCGAATATAAAATAACGAAACTCAGGCAAAAGCCAGCCTGAGCAACATCCAGTTTATCCAGATTCAATAGAATGATACTTGCAGTTATCATATTGACAGCAGCACCCATTATGGCATACCGAATACGAACCCAGCGATTAGCAAGCCATATATAGTAAAATGGACGATTGTTTATGTCGAGGCGCTTCACCATGTCTTGCAAGAATTTTTGGGTTGCACCAAATGCACGAATCGTGGCGAGACCGGCAATAGTTTCGGTAAAATGGCTAAATAGGGGCGATTTTGTGACACTGTCTAACCTCTTCATCTCCACTGATGCTGCCAGGAATAAAACACCATAAGATATACAGCATACAGCAACAACTACCATAGGGATCAGGAAAATAGGGAGAATAGTGCTGACGATAAGGATGCTGGATAAAACGATGATGGATTGAGATACAAAGTTCATTGTGGCATTTGGGATTGTCCCGTCAACCACATCAAGATCCGATGCAAACCGATTGAGTATACGACCCATAGGAACAGAGTCAAAGAATCGCAGAGGAGCACGGAGCACTCGATGGAGCAATTTCACATGCACGGTCCTGCTTGCACGCAAGACTCCCAAATAGAGAACGGCAAATCGAGATGCTCCAATAACACTATTTGCCACAGTGATACAGATATAAATTGTCAGATAAAAGTCCACATCATGACCCGTGAATGATTGTGTAACTGAGTGGAGCAATGGGAAATAATCTGCATTAGGCGAGGAAGCTGGTAAAAGACTGGCGGACGGTTCCTTGCCGTGAGCATGGTTATAGGACTGAGCCCATTTCTTTAGCCACCAGCTTTCTGCTATCTCGAGTCCGCGGCAGCCAAAAACCAGGAAAGCCATCAATGACCAGAACAGAAATCCTCCTACCATTCTCAAGTATGTTTGATACACTTTTCCTCTCACACCTCCCGTTGAACGTTCTGCGCAGCGGTTAGCAATACATAAACAGTGAAGCACAATTTCAAATACCTTCTTCCTCAACCAAGACCCTTGGAGATGTTTTCATACTGGTATCTTCTCCGTTATGACTATGTACCGCTATTTCGCTAGCCATGTCTTTATCATCCAATTGGTTTCGGCTACTTCTCTCGTTCCCAATTACTGAAGCCAAAGGTTCTGAGTTCTCTAACTCGGAAGGTGGCCCTGCAATGTCGACGCGTCCCTCTGAGAGGTGAACTACATAAGCACTACCCCTAATACATAACTTAACATGGTGTGTAACAAGGATTCTTGTACGCTGCCTCATCAAAGACCCAGTGAGGCATTTTTCAAACAAATGTTTCGCAGTATGAGCTAACAAGCCTTAGACTGAGAAAGCATGAGATAAATCAAGAGAACATACCATCGACCGCACTAAGAACATCATCCATCAATACGATCTTTGCTCGGGAATAAACAGCTCTTGCTAGCGCCACACGTGCCTTTTGGCCACCTGAAAGAGTGATACCTCTCTCCCCAATCTCAGTTTCATCGCCATCCTCGAAAGTAGCCAAGTCTTTGTCTAGAGCGCATGCAGTTATGGTAGCCTCGTACCGATCCTTAATATATGGTAGCCCAAACAAGATATTATCTCGTATAGAAGCGTTTTGCAGCCAAGCTATTGCTGCACGTTGGTAAAACCGTTACACTCATTATTGAATCTTTACCTGACTGTGACACGTATGCTACCCTATAATCTAGTATCCAATCCTCTGCAGTAATTGTATTTAGTTCTGCTAATTCGGCTTCAGTAGAGTCTGCCACAGGAGCGCGCGGGAAGAAGACTTGGCCAGAAATTACTGCGGTTTCGCCGAGTAAGCTAAGTAGCATCAACGTTTCCCCCGAACCAGTCGAGCCACAAATCAGGCTTAGTTCGCCATTCGGGAATCTGAGATTAATGTCTTTTAACAAGAATCTGCTCTCGTCGTTCACGTTATCGTCGTTTCCTTCTATAGATTTGGATTTCCAGCCAATGGTAGCATTTGAAAATTCGATATGTACTGGCGCATTGAGTTCAACAAGTGAAGCTTGTAAGATTTCTTGTTCGTCCAGAAAGTTCTCGATACGCCGCACGCTAAATCATAGCAACAATCATGTTTGAAAACTATTACTATCGAATAATGGTTCAATTTTACCTGATCAGCGCCTTGAGCGCTTCAATAAACACTTCAGGAAGAGCGTTGAGAGCAAACCTAAGTTCGTTAAATACTGCAATGGCTGTAAAAGCAATGGGTGCAGATAACTCTTCGCCTTGTAGCTTGACAAACGCAGAGAAAGACGCAATGCTCACTAAGATAGGGATGCTATAATACAAGTTGGATGCAATGTATATGATAATGGCAATACTATGTTTACTGTACATTACCCTTGCCATAGCCATTCAAACAGAGCTTCGCACATATATCCGGTTCTTAAGTGGCGCAATTCAGTATTACGGATTTCTGCAATTCGCTTTTCCCAATTCGCTTCCCAAGCAAAAAATTTGATCTGCCGGATTCCTTGCAATACTTCATTCATCATATTGACTCGTTTGTCCCGGGACTCCATAATGCGACTGTTTGTCTTTGCAAAGAGCTTTGCCGTAACGTGAGTGATCGGTAGGGTAACAAGGAGTACCATAAGACCAACGATGCAGGAAAATCCAAGTAGCTGATAAAGAAGCCATATACCAGCTGCAAGCTCTACTGGAGCGCTTACCGAGGTATACCACATCCTACAGAAGTCGGATATCCTACTGGTATCGGTACTCATAAGGTTAAGTACTGTTCCCGCGCTTGAGTCTTTTGCGTCGTCGGATTCATTGCGTCCTGCAGTATCATTAACCAAGTTTGGCCTCTCGTTCTCCTTGCCAACAGTGTATGTATTCATTCGCCGGAGAGTCTTACGGTAGATTTCAAGATCCAACATGGATTTGACCCGCACTTGAGATACACAGGCTAGCATAGGTTATTTTGTTAGCACTGGGCTTCGCAAGCGGCTCGCTTTAAATTTGTTACCTGCATACCACATTTGGCCGGTAAGCAAACTGGTGAGTACAATTGACCCACCCAAGCAAGCTATGGTCAATAGGCCTCGAGTGACAATATTGTTGGTATCAGTGCCGCGTTCATATTCATGAATCTGGACTAGCAGACGATTAAGAAAAAATGCAGGAGCATAGTATAACGCTGCTGCTGCCAAAGACAGGATAAACTGCACGAGTAAGGTACTTTGATTAGCCTTAACGATCCGATATAACAACGACCGATTACGGTGTTGACTGAGTTCCTTGTAAATGTTTCCAGCTCGATAAATGGGTGGCAATCTAGGCAAGTCATCATCATCAAGTTTTCTCTTGGTATATGCAAGACGTATGAGCGGCGTCATCCAGTCAAAGTAGAGATAATCGAAGATGGATGCGACAGTGATATCAACCACTTTCTTCCCTTCCTCATCCAAGAAAGGAGGTCCCCTTGCAATAGTCACTGTCGTATAGACTAGATCCATGCCAATGACTAGACGTATAAGCATAGGGAGTCCAGAGAACAAATGCAGAGCATAAAGAGGAGCCGCCCAAGCTTCATAGATGGTAACACACCAGGCGACGGTGTAAAAGATACACAGATGCACATTGAGCAACCATCCCCAGTAGTCTGGCTGTTTATGCCTGAAGGATAATAGCACCAGCAAACAGGCATATATCCAGGACATGAGGGACAGACAAGCAGCGAACAGACGGTAAATATCACGTCGGCCATGATTGATCACTTGTAGTTCGTCATAGATAGTATAAATGGCTATAAATGTCAGAACTACGGTTTCAAAGCTAAGTCGTCTAAGACGATCGTTATCCGCAAAGGGAACTGAGAGATCACGCCGCGTATCGAGTCTTAGACTCTGTTCTGCAGATCGGCTCTGCAAAGAGAGCCGACGTTGCACAGCAAAAACCGTGGCGCTACAACAGGCTGCCACAGATGGAGCGAATAATAGCAGGTCTTCAGTTGGTATCTGCACCATGGTCACTGTACTGCGAAACAGCGTAAGAAGGAAAAAGGGCACCTTTTGCTGATTCGAATGATAATAGGTCCTTTAAACTTTAAATTTGCTGCGGCAGGCGTAAAAGCAGCGAAACTCAGAAATCGGTCATACAGAATTCTGTAACCATGTATGAGCACGTCTGGTCAATGTTGTTTACAGAAGATGGTTAAAGCATATAAAACCATCTACCATCTCCTTACCAATAAAATTGCTTATCTGGAAGAAATGCGATATAGCACAGTTTAAAGGCCGCGTGTACCTTTTGCAGCAGCTGACTGCAAAGGTGACCAAGCATTACAGTCTATTCTGAGTTTCTCCGATTCGCTAATGCTGTGTGACAAGAATGGGTACATGGACAAGAAATCGACAGCTTCCTTTGCCCGATCTACACCAACGATTGAAGAAACTCTTGTGTTTTATCCGATACGAAGTTTGTGTTGTACGACAGTCGACCTATGTCTTCCAATACATCGATATAAGTAAAGAATTGTGTGAAGTGGTCCCAAATCCACGTCGGTCATTAAAAGAGTTGCGCGTGACTTATGGGAAGAAGTAGAACCAGGCAACCTCTGTTTGTTTCAGGTACGTTTATAAAGAAGAGACATACCTCTCCAGGTCTGAAAAGAAAGAAAATAAAACACAACAAAAAAAGTCTAGAACAAATGGAGATAGCAAAAAATGGCGTATCCATTCTTGAACTGGAAGATCACCTTATTTGCGCGATAATGCATGCGAATTAAGTCTTTTGAGAAAATGGAATTCAAAGTGAACCTGGCTTATATGTGCAGAGAGTCTAGCACACAACAACCTGAATAAATCTCTCATATGCTCATGCTTGCGTTTAATCGCTTGATGCGAAAATATGCGACTTACAAGAGCTCTTAACCATCTATATTATTTGTATTTCCGTTGCAGCCTTCTATCATGGCTTTAGAATGTTGAAAAGCGCATGGAATTCAGCTCGACAAAGAAGAAATAAAGGTTACATTCTCCTGTATGATATATAACAGCTCGCTCGGACGGGCCACATGTCCAAAAGAATGAGCTTCAACTACGTTCAGCGCTATTCTACTCAGAGCAGAAAAGGTTCTGCCATTTTCACTTTGCCGCTTTAGCTGCTTTTTCTCATGATGCCACCCAATCTGAATATGAACTGAAATAAGGATGATTGGATGTTTCCCTTTAAGTGACTTCTTTTTTTAGACAAATACCTTGCCAGCCTATCAAGCGCGTTCTACTTGACCTTAAGCAACACCATGGATAGCAAAGATTTCGAGGTAATTATGTCCTGACATTAACGGCAGAAAGTAAAGAGAGGAGCATAGATACTTAATGCTCGTGCCCTATAGGTTGCTTCACCGCCAACGGATGGAATCTCATCACTCGAATTCTCACCGCAGGCAGATTACCTTGCAGTGTCCTCATGGGATAATCAAGTAAGAATAAGCGATCCTTGGACTTTTTCTAGGTATTAACTGTAGTAACGTATCATTAGGTACGTATTTACGAAGTTCAACCCACAGGAAATACTTTGCCAAAAGCAGCTTTCAGCCATGAAGGACCAGCATTGTGCGTGACCTGGAGCAAGGTGGGCGATTTGGATTTGAAAACCAATCGGGATTAACCATGTTCTATAGGACGGCACCAAAATTGTGTCTGGTGGTGCTGACAAAGCAGGGCGAATGTACGATGTCGCGACGGGACAGACCACACAGATCGCGCAGCATGCAGAGCCAATAAAGTGTGCAAAGTTCTTGGACCAGGCGCAGCAGATCGTTGCCACCGGAAGTTGGGATAAAACAATTAAATACTGGGACCTGCGTTCTCCACAACCAATTGGCACTGTTCAGCTCCCTGAAAGATGTTATAGCTTGGATTCACAGGGACCTTTGATGGTGGCCGCCTGCGCAGACAAACACATCGCGATTTTTGATCTCAATAACCCGACGGTTATCTTCAAGGTGAGAGGAAATAAATGTACGCGAAAGTGTTAACTGAATGAACACAGCAAACCACATCTCCCTTGAAATGGCAAACAAGAGTTGTCTCATGTTTCCCTAATGGGAAAGGTTACGCCGTAGGCTCCATCGAAGGTAGAGTGGGTATTCAATATGTTGAAGAGAAGGATCAAAAGTGAGTAAAGATGGATTGTATATGGGCAGATGCTAATTAAAGTGTGCAGGTCAAATTTCTCCTTCAGATGTCACCGTGATGATTCCAAGAACGTATTTTCGGTGAATTCTATAAGTTTCCATCCAGTCCATGGTACATTCTCCACAGCCGGTTCGGACGGCACTGTCAGCTTCTGGGATAAAGACTCTAAACAACGTTTAAAGCCATTCTCCAACGTCAATGGAACTATTCCCTGTGCTAAATTCAACCGTAATGGAACGATCTTCGCTTATGCTGTTAGCTATGACTGGTCAAAGGTAAGATATAGAATAACAAGGCAGCTAGATCATGGAAATAACCACTGGATCCTCCAATAGGGCTACAAATTTGCATTGCCAACGAATACCAACAAAGTGTTTTTACACGCTGTCAGAGAAGAAGACGTCAAACCAAGAGCTGCTAAGAAGCGATAAATTTCTCTGGATAACATGCCATCATTCATTAATACGATTAAAGGAAAAGGAAAGTGCAAGAAATATGCGCACATTGTTTCACATCATGTTTAAAGTTCTGTGGGCTATTCATTACATTTTCTGGAACTGTTAAGGAAGAAAGCCAAGCTGAAGCACAGAAGACGAAAAAATTAAAAATAAACAGCTCTGCGGTTTTGGAAAGCTGCATTCATATGATGAGTATGATATCGCCGTTTTAGGCTATCCATATTGAACCAGTCTGTAAGTGGAGGAGGGATAATGGTATCTGAAAGGGAGTTTACTCTATTCTTAAAAGTATTTTGCCAAAACCTTGTCCAGTGAGATAGGCTGTTATGTTAAATATCAAATGCTTATGTCTCTTCTGAACGATTGCTTTTTTCTATTTCTGCATTCCTTCCTTTGCTAGCCGCATAGGATGAACCTGAACTGTAACATATATGCGCATTATCAAACGCTGTGCATTGTATCAATTTTACGCTATTCCAAAACGTCCTAACAGTCAGCACGATGTATCATTAATGACATATTGCAATTTTTTTTTTCACCCTGGGATGATCTGTTACTGCACCTAAACGTCATCCATACCAGTTTTGCAACAAGGGCAAGCGTTACAGGTCCCTCTCGAAAGACATATAAGGAAGAGGTTTCACAGTGATACCTGACTTCATCAGAATTAAGCCTGTAGATATAGAACTGCACCAAAACAGAGATTGCATTGATTATAACCAATTGCTCTCCTAGCTAACAAGAAGTCTAAGTCAACCTAAGATTGTGCAGTAAGACAAAAAGTGTTCCGTCAAGCTGGCGTTGCTATGTTAAAACAGTCGAATGTGCGTCCCAATGACATATGCTTGAAAGTATCCATATATGTTTCAAAACTATCAACATACTATGCAGATAAGAACAAGGATTTGTTTGACAACTCTATGCTACGCTGTTAAAGAATGAAACTGATACAATAGTAACCTTGCAGTTATCTCTGATCTTCCTCGAAGCCAACAAGATAGCAGCGAATGAGCGATATCGTATCCCGTAGAGCATGTTTAGAATGTACCCGAACGAACCTACATGGATTTATTTTGTGAACATATCAGTTGAAAAAAAGTAATAGACCCGTGAAGACAGTGATCGTTAAGACAAGGTTTGTCCAGAAATTCTGGATAATGGGCCACACATACCTCACCAGCAACTGTTTGTAAAAGTTGATTCGTTATAATGCAGCTTTCATATGAACAAACTGTTACATGATCGTACCTGATTAGTTAAAGTGAGAACTGGGTATGGAGCAGACTCAGATATTAGGTTATAGGTTTCCTATTAGCATATACGGGACAAACATAGAAAAAGTGCATTCTAACAATCGCTGCATGGCTTTTTTTATTGTCAACATCTCTTGTTGTATCCTTAGAGAAAGCAATAGTTAAGCATTTGAGTCATTGAAAAACAAGAAAATAAGATACAGTTTTTCTTTTAAGTCACAGAATGATAGTCTTTCTTTATGAATCCGTGTTTTATCAGCCTTAGATTGCCATCCAGACTGGTCTCTTAATGAATATTTCGTGAACTTAGAACCGGTCATGGGTTGAGGCAAAACTGAAGAGCAAAAGTAAATACAAAGGAAAAAAAAAGGCAATAGCCGAACCAAACTAAGCAAAGAACCAAATGTATGTTGACGAGATTTCATGTTGAAATGTAAAGCCACAAATTAGCCATGGTTGGGTGTAAATATGCTACTTATACGTAGGGGACCAGAGACTAAAGCCGCTGCATATCGGTTGGACAATCCAGTAAACTATAAACAGGCGTTTTTATGGAAGTTATTCCAATATTCTCCTCACTTATATGGCAACGATGTATAATAATAGCGTTAATTATTGATCGCATAAAGGATCCAATTCCCAATAATGAAATATATCGAAAACATCTAAGCACAGAAGGGATATAGTAGGAAATCCGCAAACTTTTACTCGCCCAAATATTTTGTTTGTTAATTTTCTGGTCATCACGTAGATGAAGCCTGCAAAAAGAAAAGGAGGAAGGGATCTTTTTGCTTGCTGGTAAGAATCTTACTTTGCATATAATTGATGCAGAAAACCTTAAAGCTTAAAATCATCTAAAAGTATGCGGTGATTGGATTATGCGCTCGCCGGAGAGTCATGGAGTATCACCCGATTACGGAAGTATAGCCATGGATGAGGAGCCGATCGGTCGCGTAAGGACATTTTCAGGTGTCTGCATCACACATTGCATTACATCGTACAGATTATCGGTTTCTGCAAGATCCTTACTTTTAGGCTAATCAACGAAGACCTGAGAATATTGTTATTTTAACCAAAAGCAAAGAAAAAAATCCGTAGTGTAACAGTTTCGGCGTCAAACAGAGACTCGACAACGCTTTTTCTTGAGGTTAGGCTTATCCTGAAAATGTTAGTTCGTCAAACTTATCATCAGAACGTGTTATATCACGTCTTGATAGGATTTCGTAGGTCAAACACGGTTCATACGGTAACAACACCTAGTTCATTTAGCTCCGAGTTGAAGTGAACCTGCTGGTTACTATTTGATTTGAAATCTATACTTTTGCCTGTCTAACCGATGTTTATTTTAGTTGGATGTATGACCTGCAAAAAAGCAAATCTGACGTTGGATGCTTTTTCTCCATTCTTTATATTGGATAATCGCACAGGATTTGAGGGGGGGGGGAATGATATCAAGCTAAAGCGTAGAGTATCATATCGTCGGGGTTGGTGATTATGTTATGGAATATGGACGTGCTAATGAGACCAAAATCCAGAACTTCCCAGGCATCATGAAACGGGGATTTCCATTTGTCCCAAGAGATCGACATCTTATTACGCATGTTCTCGTCCTCTATACGTTAAAATACTCTGACTGCTGTCAGCTGACATGCACCTGTCATGGTCTACCAGTATTTCCCATGATGTTTATCCTTGTTTAGCTTTAAGCTATGACAAGAACAAGTTCTCTCACTATTGATAATCATGACCTGCTTTCTTTCCCCGCATAAAAAGAAGCTGGCGGGGTTGAAGTGATAGCGAACCCAGACTGGTGCAGCATGATCAAGTCTTTGGGTCACATTGAAAGCATGTGGAGTTCCAAAAGAAAAGGCCTGAATGGGGGGAGTTGAAGGAAGAAATGTCATGTCTTTTTCACTCCAACTTTATGATTACTAGATATATGATACAATGATGGATAAGGGAGTAAATCTTGTTTGAAACAAGGAAGATTTAAGGTTATATCGTGTATTACTATTATTCACCCTATTTGTTGTTTGGATAAAGTGAAACACACCAATTATTCTAATAAAGAACGATCATAGTTCCAAGGTAAATGAAAGGATGTAGTAGAACTCAGGTTATCGGGTGTCAATGTCAGCAAATAGAATTAGACATGTTAAGAAGGCAGAATAAGGTTGTACGATAGAGAAAAGAATGAGATCATTGTCCTGGCCAAACGAACGCACAGAAAAGAAAACAACTACTCCGTCATGGCGTTTCACGGGCAACTGGACCTAAATTCTTTACTTTTTATAAATTATACCTCGTCCCGTGATTCAACCCTACTAATATGGTATCGCTTGAAAAAAGGACAAGCCATGTGCCTTTACAAATTTCTATATAAGTACACAACAGAATCATTCCGAAAAAAAAAGGTCAAGGCTGTCTTCTCGATCTTCTCTCTCTTTTTCTTGTTAGCTAGAAGCTTGTGAAAGATATCGAAGGATGACAGAGCGTTCAAATCTACTTGATAGGAGAAGATCCAACCAAAATTATCACACTCTCCCTCATTTACCATCTATTCAGAGTCTTGATCAGTATTCTACCTTTCTATATCCTTCCAACAATTCTACACCTCTTGTCAGTCCTCGCACAGAACATCGATTCAAGCTATTCAATAAACGAACCGGTGTCTATGATGAAGATCGAAAAGGCCTAGTCAAGGAAAATACAGGTGTAAGAGTATGGAGCGAATCCTATTCAAGTATAGGTAAAGTTAGAATCTTCTTTATTCAAAAACATCTGCACAATTTCTCACACGCAGACATATATTTCTTTTTTTTTCTCAGATTGGATCCACGACCGTATCAAAGAAGGTCTTCGTCTACGAAAACTCCGCGATCAGACGGGTTGGAGAGGTCGTCTGGAGAATGCCAAGGATGCATCCCAGGCCTGGATTATTGTTATCATTACTGGTGTTATCGTTGCTGGAACTGCATGGTTTATTGATATTTCCCAAGAGTGGATGACAGACCTGAAGCAAGGTTATTGCAGTACCAAATGGACATACAATCGTAATTTCTGCTGCTGGGGTAAGACAGGTACATGTCGCTTGATGAATCTTTTTTATCTTGGTCACAGGACCTCTGACTTGATTCGTTCCTTTTTTTTTATTTATACAGATCACGATACTTGTTCAGCGTGGAGAACTTGGCCTGAAGTTTTTGGTGTACAGAATGCAAATGGAAATTATTACACAGCCCTGTTTATGTACACATTATTTGGTGTAAGTTGTCACACTAAACTTCTGTTGTTCTTTTTTGCATGATGAGGTAATTTGTGTTACCCAATATAGTTGTTATTCTCTCTTGTGGCAGCCCTGATGGTCAAGTACTCCGCGGAAAAAGTCGTCATTCGGACCCCGGAAAGCCGTCCTAAACCATTCTCCAAATCACCCTCCTTCGCTTCAATTACTGCAATAGCAGCCGAACAAACCTTGGAAGGAAACATATCAAAATCAGAAGTCAATGAAACTCAAACAAAGTCCCAGACAAAAATGGCATATTATAGTGCAGGATCAGGTATCCCCGAAGTCAAGGTCATCCTCAGCGGATTTGTCATCAAACGATACCTTGGCCTAAAGAACTATCTCGTTAAAAGTATTGGCATGGTATATTGATAATTTTAAAGTACCTCCTTCTTCTTCCGTAACTCACTAGTAGTCATCCATAGATCTTCTCTGTATCAGCTGGTCTGATCGTCGGAAAAGAAGGTCCGTTTGTCCACTTGGCTTGTTCAGTAGCAAACATTGTTTGTCGCTTCTTTCCTAAATACAATAAGAACGAAAGTAAGAAATGTTGCCTCCACTCTTTCTTCTCCTTCTTTCTATTTCACACAGTGGTTCTCATGTGTACCCTATCTTACAGGTAAACAACGAGAAATGCTTTCTGCCGCTGCAGCTGCAGGTGTGACAGTTGCTTTCGGGGCTCCTATCGGTGGTGTGATCTTCAGTCTTGAAGAAGTGAGCTACTATTTTTCCATCAAAACAATGGTTCGAAGCTTTTGTGCTGCCATGGTGGCTGCCACTGTTCTTAAGGTACTGATAGAGATGAATATAAAAGTGAAGCCAACGCGCTAAGACGACAAAAAGATCAGCAATCCTTTCGGGACCGGCAAGATTGTCCTTTTCCAAGTACAATACGACAAAGAATACCATCTATTCGAAATGGTTCCGTTCCTGATATGCGGCGCTCTGGCGGTATGTAAACATTTATTTCAATGCTTTATGACTGGCAGATCTGACGTGAACATATATAGGGATTTCTCGGTGCGTTTATGACGTACTTCAACATCAAATATCAGCATTTGCGACGATCTTCATTTCTTGGAAAGTACCCTGTTTTGGAAGTGATAGCGATCATGTTCGTCACGTCTTTGGTGTGTTTCTGGAACCCATTCACCAGGTTAGTGACACACGATAGTCCATTATTCTTGTTCTCATACAATTACACAAAGGTTGAGCATGAACGAACTTGCCGCCAATTTATTCTCAGAATGCTCTCCAACAAATGATAATGCTGGGCTTTGCGCGTATGTAATCACCCTTTACCCGTCTGCTAATTACTCATATCGCTATCCTATGATTTATAGGCAATCAATGAGTCAAATCCCTCAGCTTCTCTATCTTCTTATGGCTGCTCTTTTGACTATAATGTGCCTAATGGTAGTCACCTTTGGCTGCCGTGCTCCGGGAGGTCCATTTATGCCAGGTCTCATCATTGGAGCCCTGCTAGGAAGAATCATCGGTCTTATTATGCAATACTTGACCACTACCTACTCTGACGTCTGGCCTTTCACTGTATGCGCAGAAGACTTGGAAACACGTGGCTCATGTGTGATACCCGGTGTCTATGCAATGGTTGGCGCTGCCTCCAGTCTAGCTGGAGTAACAAAAGCGACAGGTATGGAACCAAAGATATAGCTAAGAACACAACTAAATCCGTTCGCATCTTTCAGTATCCATGGTGGTGATCATGTTCGAATTGACATACTCTCTAGTATATGCGGTGGTAAGCAAATCTCACATATTCCTTATGCTCTTTTTGTCGTACAGTCTTTAATTCTCCTTTTACTTTTCACTTATAGCCAATCATGTCTGCGGTGATGGTATGTTAACTGAGAATGACTGTCCACAGGTCGATAAATTAACGATACCTGCCCTTTTTCTATAGGTGGCGAAATGGACGGCGAATGCCATGTACGAGGAAGGCATTGATGATCTCTTGATTGAACTTCAAGGATACCCATTCTTGGATTGTCGAAAAGAGTATGCACACACTATGACGGTCCTTGATTTGACAGAGTACCTGCCAACTATTAAGCTAGAAGAGCACAATACCGTTAGTAGTTTGCACCGCAAGTTGCAAGCTATATCCTCGATCGGCTATGGCGAAGACGGCGGCTTTCCCATTTTGAGCCATGGCAATATATTGGATGGCTATATTGCTACTAGCGAGCTTGCGCATGCTCTCAGCCTAATGAGTACAACAGCAGATGATAGCCATTCGCTACCGGATAGTCGGGACGTCGACGACATACCGGTGCACTTCCGGAAGATTGGGCATCATCATACCGATGGTATGGAAGAATTGTACCTGCTTCCCAACCGTGATGAGTGCGAAGAGGGAACCGTGACACCCTCGAATGACTTATCACAGTATGTTGATCAGGTAAACGGAGCGTAAACGGTGCTATTGACTTGCTAACTTGTTTCTAATTAGGCACCATTGACTATAAACCACAACGCGTCCATGGAACTCTTAATGGAGATATTCATCAAGTTGGGTGCACGATATGTCTGTGTCACGCATTCGAATGGACGCTTTTTGGGAATCATTCACAAACGGCGCTTGCTTGCGTATCTCAAGGATCTTGATGAACATTAGAATTGGTAGTCTGTTTTGCACTCAAAAGGAGAACCTTTTTTTTTTCCTTGCTATGATTCATTTTATATTTTGTTTCTATCTTGCATTGTATATATATTTTTCTTTTTTGTACATGTCAATTATACAACAGTCAAGAAAACTGATTGTGTCACCGGCTTGTAAGGGTAACGTTTGATTTGCAGTGTCCATACCCGGGTATTGTTGCGGAGACCAGATATTGGCCGCAAATATCATCTCATAAATCAGCTCTGTCCAATTTTTCCTTATCACTTGTGCCTTGAAGATTCTGTTTATTACATAGTGCAGTATGCACGATTTTATGGGATATTGCTTGAGATGCTATTACCGATCATCGGGTTGGAATGAGGAGAATCAATACTCGAATTTGTGCTCATGGTCGCGTGCATTACTTGATTTTGACACACCTCGAGGATTGTCGCTTTATCTCTCAAAGTTACCGACGCCTCAGTTCAAACCGTCTTATACTATGAATGCCTTCCCTTCCCTCAATGGCAGCATTGGCTATCTGTACACATCACGTCCTCTTGATGTCGGTACGAGTGCCTCGGTAGATTTCCAGGATATGGTCGATCGTTTTCGCTTTAGACAACCTACTTCACCCGAAACAACCGACGACGACAAGAGCGAAGGTAATTGAGCCGTATCTCAGATTCGTTGTTTTCGGCTTTCAGAACACCCCACTTACAACATGGGCGACAAATACCAAATAGTGAAGGATGACTTATTGTACGGTCGAATGTTCTTTCCTGGCGCGTGGCTAGAAGCCATGTATGTTCGACGCCTCTCCAAACATGTTCAATTTCTTGCCACAGGCATTAACCATCCTCGTATACCAACACCTGAGGTGAGTGGGTCGCCAGATGATCTGATCGGTTTTAATGAGCGAATTCTGTTTCGATCTCTTTTTCTTTTTCTTTTTTAGATAGCTATGCAGCTTCGATACGATGCAGTCAAATGGTGCTCAGAAGCTTCATATACAACTGATAACGGCCTATTTGGAATCCGAGCTTTATATAATTTCGGTCAATCCACGGCGCAGGCGTCAGGTCAATGGTCTATTGGGACAGAGGTGTACTACCGGATATTGGATAAAGGAGGAGGATGTAAGGGCTTTGCTGTTCATCAGGACGAAACGGGCTGACTAGATATCCTGTGCATAGTGTCGACCGGACTGCGATACCGGACACATCCATTGTCGGGATCACCCCCTACAAGTTTTACGTACACGTTAAACCCTGTTGTCGGTCATATGTCGACGGCCTATGCGACTCAGGTTTCAAAAGAGCTTGCACTCTGCTCTCGATTTGATTTCAACATTTATTCATACGAAAGCGATCTTGCTCTTGGTCTTGAATATCGGACGAAAAGCAAGCCTTCTGTGGCGTCCAAAGAAGATGGAATTGTTACACTGGAGTCAGAAAGGACGGAGCAACTGGAAGGTCTAATTAAAGCTAGAATAGGTTTTGTTGAGGGCCTGGCTTTGATGTGGGAAGGGCGCTTTAAGAATACGCTGTTTAGCTTAGGCCTGACAGCGGATCTGTCAAATGGAACCAACCCTATCCGTACTATTGGTTTAGAAGTTCAATACTTTTCATAAAATATTAATCATGTTCCACTTGATTTTGCTTGCTTTTTTTTTTTTAATTTTCCCTTTGTTTCGAACACTTAAGGAGAGTCTATCTATCATTGGGTTCTTTACTTTCTCGTAGAAAACGAATCTTATCACGTCCTAAAGCTGGGGATATTTTTGCCAAGTTCATATCATACAATTTGAAACACATTGATACAACTATGGTAGATCTTTCTTAGCTGTTTGAGTCAACAACTGCTTGTATTTTTTTTGTACTGTTCAACACAGAGAGGCATCGGGTGCGGATTAGAGCGGTCCAAAATTTTCCCCAAAATTCTTGTGTGGCGCTTTTCGCAGCAGCTGCGAACGAAAAAAAAGCAAGTCCCATCCCAAGCCAACGAAAAAAAGTAAGAGTTTGTTCCTCTGTATTGCCAGGTTCATCACTTTCTTTTTGGCATTTCAGACAGGCCGAAGTTTATTTTTTCCTCTTCCTTTTGTTATTTTTGGATTCCTAAAAGAAACATACATCATGTCTGCCGAAGCAAACACTGACCAAAATGTCGAGATTTGGAAGATGAAGAAACTCATCAAAAATCTGGAGGCCGCACGAGGGTGAGTCAGTGACCCCTCTGAAATCAATATTCTGAATATGTGTTTTTCTTTAGAAACGGAACATCTATGATTTCTCTTATTATTCGTACGTAAATCCATACATATATATATATATGACTTTCTGGTCACAGTATTGAGAAAACGGTATTGTTAACCTTTCAACCGTTGGCAGCCCCAAAGGATCAGATCTCTCGAGTCGGCAAAATGTTGGCTGATGAATACGGAACTGCTTCCAACATTAAGTCTCGTGTTAACCGTTTGTCTGTGTTATCCGCTATTACATCCACCCAACAGCGCTTGAAGCTGTACACCAGAGGTAGAAAACATTGCAGGCAAATCAAATCGCGCTAAATTAGTTGATGCATCTAGTACCAAACAACGGTCTTGTTGTGTACTGCGGTACTATTGTGACAGAAGAAGGCAAAGAAAAGAAGGTTAACATTGATTTCGAACCTCACAAGCCTATCAATACCTCCCTGTATCTTTGCGACAATAAGTTCCATACAGAAGCTCTTTCCGAACTGCTAGAGGCAGATGCCAAGTTTGGTTTCATCATTATGGACGGTAATGGTGCTTTGTTTGGTACACTCTCCGGAAACACTCGTGATGTGATCCATAAGCTTCAGGTGGATTTGCCAAAGAAGCACGGAAGAGGTGGTCAGTCCGCTCTGCGTTTCTCTCGTCTTCGTGAGGAAAAACGACACAACTATGTGCGTAAGGTTGCTGAGTTGGCTGTCAATTTCTTCATTACTGCTGACAAGGTACGTCCTGAGTGGGGTGTGTTTTGCTCCGGTTCTAAAGATGTTGGTTGCGTTAGGTCAATGTTGCTGGTCTTGTCCTGGCCGGTTCTGCCGATTTCAAGACCGAATTGTCACAATCAGACATGTTCGATCAACGTTTGCAGGCCAAGGTTGTAAAGGTTGTTGATGTATCATATGGTGGCGAGAATGGTTTCAATCAGGCCATTGAACTGTCTGCAGAGTCCTTATCCAATGTGAAGTTTATCCAGGAGAAGAAGTTGATTCAGGCATACTTTGATGAAATTTCGCAGGATACCGGAAAGTACTGCTTCGGTGTCGAAGATACTCTTAAAGCACTTGAATTGGGTGCAGTCGAGAGCTTGATCGTTTGGGAAAACTTGGACATAAACCGTTACGTGTTGCGTGATGCAGCTGGTGCCGAACATGTCTTCCATCCTACAAAACAAGAGGAAAAGGACCGATCATTCATGGCAGATAACACTCCTGAAGCCACCGCTGCTAATGCGGAGATGGAAGTCGTCGAGTGCCGTCCCCTTTTGGAATGGTTCGCGGAGAAGTACAAGGACTTTGGTGCTACCTTAGAATTTGTGACCAACCGATCTCAGGAAGGTTCGCAGTTTGTGAAGGGATTCGGTGGTATTGGTGGCATTTTGAGGTAAGGAAACCTATCGTTTGCATGGTGGTTTCTTATGATTGCTTTTAGATACCGTGTCAACTTTGAACAGCTCAACTACGAATCGGACGAATTCTTCTCGGATGACGACTTCTAATCAGGGGAATTGAAACAAAAAAAGAAATAATTCCAAAAAAGCAGCCAAAAAGTTGTAGCGTGCCCTAAAACATGCATTCTGCACAATACAAATCGCCTTCTATCTCTCTATCTCTCTATCTCTCTCTTTCTCTTTTCATGTACGCATCAAAAATTATAAATTTTGTGTTAATCATAGAAATAACTACCTCATAACGCGTCTAGAGAGTCTACAATAATGCGGTGATACATACTTGCTTGTGGTCCTCGATACTTTGCTAGCCACCTATAACCAGATCTCTGAGTTGGAGCTTAATTGCATAACACCCGTAACAAAGACATTCAGTCCAAACTTTATCCAAAATTTGTCGTCGTAATGAAAGGGATTCACTGGTCTGCACGTTCACTTGCACCATCACTTTAACATACTTTGCGTCAATGTATACAATAACTTAGCATAGCATAAAATAACAGCGAAAGTTGTCTTGCTATTGACTTAAACTATGAGCTAGGCGTTATTTTGCATGTATACTCTGGTTTCATCTCATAGAAAAGAACAGCAAAAAGAACCCCTGCAATCAAAAGATAAAAGGAAAAGTTAACAGGTCTAAGACCTATCAATAAGTGGGGAAAACCGAGAACGGGAAGTAGAAGGAAAAAAAAAGCATGAAATCTCATGCCCCATGAATATACATTCTCACTAGTTCGCCCTGCTTGCATAGTTTAAAGAAACGAGTGCTATCAAGGTCTGCTCCGTTCATTCCGGGAAGTTGAACCAATCATTCGGTTTACAGTGAATTCTTCGGTGTAGAAGAGTAATAAGGTACTCATTCTTTGATTTGAGTCAAGAACAACAGCACGATGTACAAAAAAACAAAAAAAGGCACTGTTATTTTGCGTGATGGGCGTGCAGTAAGGCTGCGTTCCCGTATTCTAGATGCTTAGAGTCACGGTATGGTTATGAAACAAAACTGTATGTAATGCAAAATGTATGATCTCATATTGTAATCTAAGGAATATGGGTAACACCCTTGGTAGCACGTTTTTGCTGCATAGTGTAGGATTGCCGGTTTTCTTCATTCTTGAATGCCATTTTGGTTGTTTTCTTCTCTTCTCGACGATTCTACATTAACTCAATGAATATCATTCAAATTATACTTGTCGACTCCCGCTATCTTACCTTTTTAGCTTCCTTGACCGCTTGTTTTCTTGCCTTTTTATCTTCTTTGCTTTCTTTCTTTGCCCTCGGTGCACCAAGGTTCGGTCGTTCTTCCTCTTCTTCTTCTTCTTCTTCTTCCTCGTCTTCTTCTTCTCCTATAACTGAGTCTTCCTTTTTCTCTTTCCTCCTTTGTTTCTTTTCCACTTCTACTAAAACCGGCATACCCGTCTTGGGATCAATGCTGATCTTTTTCTTTGGTCCCCTATCTGAAATCATTGCTGGATGATTCTCCAAATTGGAATAAGTCGATAGTACACTCTGACAATCCCATGCTTGTCGCTGCTTTACAGGTCGATCCCATATATCGACCGATTCTGCTTTCTCCTTCCTCGGTTTCACCGATTCAAGAATGCTTTCTTTTTCGTGGTCATCGTCAGAAATATTCATTCCCAGCAAGGCATTACGCACTGTATCTAGCTTTTGCTCGGATGTATCACCCTCTAGTTTGACAGCCATACGATTTCCGACAAGCTCATATTTCTCCAAGAAGTCATCGAGAATAGCCTCAAAATCACCTCGTTCTTCACGTTCAACATCATCATCGTCTTCTTCGTCGTCACCGTTCATATATTCTTCCTCGATCTTAAAGCAACTTCAATTAATTCTCTTCCCTTTTTTTTCTCTTCAAATTTACCTTTTCAAATCGATCATCCAAAAGCCTTAGCTGAGCATTACGGTGCATAGCAGAAGATGACATGGAAAATCCAGTGAACTTAGATTGTCTATCGTCTTCGTCGTCTTCCTCTTCGAATTCGTCATCTGAGCCCCCCCGACGTTGATCTCGCTGATAACTGATGGAAAATCATGTTAACCTTGGTTAAACTCTTTAAATCTTCTCTTCCGTTTCTTACTTTCTAAATGCTGCTTGCCAATCGTAACTGCCGTCTTCATCATATATCTCCTCTACTTCCTCTTCCTCATACTCTTCATCATCTTCAGGGTCGTATATTTCGCCTTCAGCATTCAAATTATCAAAGAAATCGTCATTAAGCTCATTGTCTACATATTCTTCATCTTCCAAAGCTTCGAGGACTTCACGTAGTCGAGGATCCATATCAGGCTGTAATCCTCCTTCTAACCCACTAACGTGAGCAATTGCTCCAGTATCTCTTTCAACATTGGATGGTAAGACTCCTTCAGGCAATTCGATCAGTTGACGATTTTTCGTCGTCGATTCGGTATCACTGTCCCGAAATGCCAAGTCCTTAGGCACTTTGGCTTTCTCTTTCTTTGGCGCTTCCAGGAAAACTGCGTCCGTAGCACCTATAGGCTTCAAGTGCTGCATATAGTCATACTCGGCATCGTCAAAGTAGATTCCGTAAAGGGCTGCTTGACCCACTCGTCTGCGACGTATATATGTAAACTACGATGGAACTTCTCAATAAAGAAAGCTTACTGGTCGATTTCGTCCTGCGTCATCTTCTTTGGTTTGTGCCGAACTGCTTCAAGTTCTTCTTTCGTCTTATGCTACTCATATTATAAGCGATCGCTTATGAATTGGAGGCTTACTTTTGCCAAATTGCCAGGAATGACTTCCTTTAGCACTCGATCAGAGGATTCCTCATCGTTAATCAAAGGATCACGCTGGGATCGGTGCACGACATGGTAATGCTTTGCAGCTTTGCGATCGATAAATGGCTTCTTTCCCATTGGTCAAAGGTTAAGAACTGGAAAAAAAGTGGTTGCTTCTTGCTGGAGCGATGGGACAAGTGGCTTGTGAGATAGCGAACACAATTTGATTGGTTAGCTTTAACCAATATTCGAAAGCGGCCCTTTTTTTTCGACTTCCCTTTTTCCACCCTTTTCCATCATGACTGACACGATTGCTCCCCCAACCCTCCCCAAGGGCGTGAAGAAGCCAAATGATGAAGCTTACAAGAAGGAGCTGGAAGAGATAAACGCGAGAATCGACAAGCTCAAGAAGCAGTCGGTAAGACAGATTCCATCTTTGCTTCGTTTAGATGGTGTAGATGTATTGGGTTGAGGGCGTGCTTAAGCTTAGATGAGTGTACGTTACCTAGCTGCTTGCTATGGTAGCTAAGATAACGATTTGATTTACCGGGGGGTCTGTGCGTAAGGGGTTTCTACATGTTCATATGGCTTAACTCAGAGTTTAAAAAGGACGCCGTGAAGGAAAAGATCAACCAATTGCCTGCCAAGTCCGATAACAGCCGCCGAGAGGAGTTGAAGGTACAAATGGCGGAACTACGAGAAAGACAGGCCGAGATCAAGAAGGACAGACAGGCCGTGTACCAACAACTGGATTTGATCAACGACTCAATCCGAAAGAAGGTCTGTGATCGAAACGCTCCTAACCAAGCAGCTGACACGGCGTTTTAGGTGAGCAGCATCAAGTCCTTCCAGTCCAAGGTACCCTACAAGACCAAGGCTGAGGTCGATAACCGTATCAGGTATGGCTTTATGAGAAGTTCTTTCATCATAATGGTGACACGTTTTTCTTATAGAGAGCTTGAGAGCAAGATTGAGAGCGGTGTGAGACTTGTGGAAGAAAAGAAGGTGATCAACGGAAGGATATTTTAGCTGTAGCTGATAGTTGTCGGGTAGATGTTGCAAGAAATCTCTCTGCTCAAGCGCAATCGAGAGCAAGTGGAAGGCTTGGACGAGCAGCAGGCTGCTATCGACCAAGAGCGATCCATTCATGCTGACATCAAAAACAAGATCGATGACAGTGAAGCCAAGAAGATCAGTGAGCAATACGAGAAATTGGACGCAGAATTCAAGCAACTGAAGGATGAGGCTTCGCAGAGCCGTGAAGCACGCAACAAGCTGTTTGACGAACGCACCAGACTCCGAGGCCTTCTTGACGAAGAATACAATAAACTTCGTACTTTACGAGATGAGCATCGCAAGGCTAATGATGAATACTATACCTTTTTGCGTCAACTGCGCGAATATAAGAAGGAGCAAGAGCGTCTGCGAAAGATCCAGGAAGAAGCAGAAAAGCGCAAAGAAGCAGCTCAGCAAGAACTTGAACTGGCATCGCTGCCTGCTTTTGCACATGAAATCACCCTTTGTGACAACCTTGCCAAGTACCTTCAAACCTTTATTGGCGGACAGACTCAGGGCAACGCTGCACCTAAATCACTTCCTGAAGTAAACAATGCACCTGAAGGCTTTGTGCTTTTGAAGAAGTCAGATGCAGATGAGGACTACTTTGCCGGTGCCGGCAAGAAGAAGTCCAAGGGCCCGGTTAACAAGGAAAAGAAGACCGATACTTTGAAGCTTCCTCTTGCCACTTTGGAAGACTTTTTCCAAATTAAGGTTACTGTGCCTACTAAGATCTCAGAGATCCCAGCAACTTTGGAGAAGTTGAAAGAACGAAAAGCGTATTTCGAGGCTGAACAGCCCAAGGTGACAGCAGCCAATAAAAAGAAGGCTGAAGAGAAAATCGCCGCCATGCTGAAAGAAGCAGAAGAACAGACAACCCAAGAAGAAACCCCGGCTAAAGAGCAGGCAGCAGAGGAAAATTAGGGGAAAAAAAGTAGAATTTTTCTTTGTAATTTTTGACTTATAAACTGTTAACAATCTCTAAAAGCAAGTAACCTCTACTGGTCAATTTTTGATATTGATAATTGAGGATCGCGTATTATTCGTATTATAATTTTACTAAAGACGTAGAGGAACCTGCATCGACAGATATCAAGCATTACTTACGCTTAAGCACCTTTACTGTTCGTCTCACCAACAGTCATTTGAGATCAATGTTTGTATCACTGCAATTGATTCGAGTCCTGTTATGCTAGGCTTGCGCAATTGATGAGTCCATAGCTGGGCGCTGCCAATATACGTATCTTTCGTTGACTCAATCTGCAAGTGCTGGTATCATTGCAAAGGGCGAAATAGAGGACTGGACATATGCTGACAGTGTCTCACTGAAGTCACCTTAGCAAATGAACACGCAATGGCGTCTCATTGTACGTATTGCGACCGCAACTAGTAGATAAGTGCGTCGAATATCATAGAACATGGTGTTTAATTAGGCAATATATGCAGCCACTCACAGCACTTCGGAAAGTACTTGAGTCTCCGTGCATGTTGCTGGGATTCTTTAATCGTGTCTATGTAACCATTCTTTTGGCACATTTTCACCCGTCTAACGCAGCCCTTCCACCAAGATACGAATGGAAGCTAAGCTAATAGGACCTGATCATCGACCCGGCCATTTGTCAACCTCGCTCCAAAAAAAAGGGGGGGGGGAAAGAGCAGCCTAAGTTTAAAGTATGAGTTATAACGATTGTGAGATATTCGAGATATTAAATGGTCAATACAAGGTTTTTCGGAGACAATTAGAGTGAATGACAGAACGATGAATCTCCGATCCATCTGATAAGCACTGTTACCCTTTTTCTCGCCTCTTTGTTGTTCTCCTAAATGGTTGAAGGACGTCTATGATATTGCAGAAATTATCATTGACTATCTGCCGGCTGTAATTGGTACTGACCGTGTGAAAAATAATATACACTCATCATGACACTGGTTACACAAAAAATGCAACGTTAAAAAGAGGCGACTCCCGTTCAGCCTTTTCCCACCATGTTAACCCACTCTTTCCCAAACGAACTTTACAGCTTGTTATGGAGTAACCTGTCTACGAGAGACCAGTATACTTGCCTCTTAGTCTGCCGCTCGTGGTATCTAGCTTTACACCGTCTCCTTTATCGCGAAGTCATTATTCATCGCCGTACAAGATTCACTCAATTCTGCCGTGCTTTGCAATCATCCTCATCGCCAGGTCATTACGTACGAAAACTACAGATCGAACATGGACGACTAACACGAGATGAGGTCAACAATGTTCTTCGTCTGTGCCCGCTTTTAGAAAACATGGATTTACCCTTATTGGTCGACGAAGGAAATGGTACGGTTTCATCTCCTCAACCACATCACCGTTTGCGGCAATTAAAGGTTCAAGCATGCCCCGCTAGCCTGAATTTGGTGTGCACACTAAGTCTGACCCACTTGAGCTTGCGATACTCCGGACAAGCAGATGAACGGCTAGAGTCTCTCCTTCAAACATTATCCCACATTCCAAACCTCGTTCTCTTGTCCATATCAGATCTCAAATCCTGGATTACCATTCAATATATGGAAACGATCCATTCGCTATTGCCACATCTGAAGACTTTGGAGTTCCTCAACTTCAATCATAGCCTAGCTTATCAACCATTATCACACCCTACCATTGTACCCTGTCAGTTACAGACGTTTCGTTGTCGAGGAGGTGCCATTTATCAACCAGCATGGCTACTCTATGTAGCCTTCAAATACCCTGACTTGGTTACACTAGACCTAGAAGCAAACGTGGATGTTCATCTATTAGATCGGCACGAAGTGGAACTTGGAAGCATAGATACCAACAAAGAAGCAATGCTGGCCATAGCGCAACGTTGTCGCAACCTTCAGGTGGCACGCTGGATCAATTTTACAATTGATGACCAGCTGATAGACAATCTCCCGTTACGTGTCCATGACCTCGGATTCGGTCATTTTGATGGCCTGCCTTCAGTCATATTCCACAGAGTTGCGCGATTACGATTAACTTCCTTGATGCTCCAAGGAACAGCTACAATAGACGTTGACGAACTAGCTATTGCACTCAGTCATTGCGACAGTTTACGGAAGCTGACTATCGATTGTGGATATCCGTACGTTGGCATACGACGAGGCATGCAAACAGCTTCAACAATGGATATTGTTCATGCTGCTTTGAGCCATTGCCAAAATATTGATGAGATGAGCTTGAGAATTGCTTATAACGATAAAGCAGAGTATTTACCGTCTTCTCAAACCAAATTTCATGCCCTTAAACGTCTAGTACTCATAGAAAACAGTCTGGACGAGACATTGTTCAAGTACCTGGCTCGGTATTGTCCCAACCTTTCCGAAATGTGTCTGTGGCAATGTTGTCGGAAAAAGTCGCATGAAGGCATAGAGTTTGTTATTCATATGCCTCAACATGCACTCTCTGTAGACATCCAAAACTTCTACGAACACTCTCTTAAATGGTCAAGGCGCTGTAAGCTGTTCGGTCTCACACGCCCTGAGGGCACACGCTGGTATTATATGTGTGAGAGCAGAGAAGTCGAGGTCCGCAAATATCTGGAAAACTGTCACTACGAGATTGCCAAAGAAATCCGCATGTTATATCCGGAAGAGACACTTGAATTAGGGCAGTTGCTACGCTACGAGCATGGAAAGCATCTTTTAGAGCGCGCAACCTACACACCCGGTTGGCAACAGCACTTATCTTCTGGAATAGCACATATTTATTGCAAAGCTATCAATAGCCTAACCATTAATAAAAAGCGCGTTATTTAAGGTAAGAAAGAGTGTTCTAATCTCAGTAAAGCTAAGATCGCTACTGCCAACTTAATGTCAAAACAGATAAAATCAAAAAGAAAAATGAATATTGCTATATCGCTTATCCTGAAACCTCGATTCCTTCTTTTTATGGATGTAACTTGACCTGCAAGTGAGCATACTGTATTCTCACCTTGCCGTGCACCTAAATCTGAAACTGCCAGGCAAGCCACGATCCCCTTTCAACTCCGCAACATTCATTAAAGCCGGTGACGATCATTTTCACCGCAGCAACGTTGGGTTCCTTTCGATGATGAGCAAGCGAAAGATTGATGGTAATCCTTGCAAAGAAAAAGTTCACTATTAGTTTCTTTCCGCAGAGTACTATAGCTTTGCTTGACTAGATGTTGCTAGCGATGACGAAGATAGTGATGTTCAATTGGATGAAAATCTTCAATCAAAGCTTTATGGTAAATAAGACATTATGGGCCATCAGTTGGTCTGATATGTCAAACCACAATTGTTTTTCATAGTTCCAAAAAATGCGAATCTCGATATTGCATCGTTAAATATCAGTCATCACGACGATGGGAAACCCGATTTCATTTCCCACATTTTTGGCAAGGAAGATTATACCTACTTGCCGTTGAAAAAAGATCATGCATCGCGCCCATTATGGATTAGTCCTGAGGATGGTCACATTATTCTAGAGGGATTCTCACCTATTGCCGAACAAGCCCAAGATTTCTTGGTTGCGATCAGTGAACCTGTCAGCAGGTAGTTGAGCGTGTTGTCTCTGGCAACACTTGCTCACTTTCTTCCATAGACCCGCTCATATACAGGAATACAAGCTGACGCCCTATTCTCTTTATGCTGCGGTCTCTGTCGGCCTAGAGACGGAAGATATCATTGAAGTCCTCAATCGCCTTTCGAAAGTTCCCGTTCCTGACTCTATCACACAATTCATCCGTCAGTGTACTTTGTCATACGGAAAAGTGAAATTAGTGCTCAAACACAATCGCTACTATGTGGAGTCATCGCACCCTGAAACTCTTCAAATGTTGTTAAAGGATCCCTCGATTAACGCTGGACGTATTATTCGAGACGAAAACGACCAGATTATAAGCGCACCCAACAATTCAGCAGCCAGCACGTTTATGGTCAACAACAAGCCAACCGGAAAAGATTTAACAATTCCTGGTGTTAAAAAAGACACAAAGATTCCTGAAGAAAAAGAAAACGAAGAAAAGGAGAAAGAGGAGCGCAAAAAAGAAGAAGAGAAATTATTTGGTGCAGTTGTGCGGATTGATAAAGAAGATGAAGAAGAAGATTACGAGGGAGAGCAAGTCCATGCATTCGAGATTGCGGCCGAACAAGTGGAGGTACTGATGATACTATCTGCATAGTTATATTGCTTCTTCTGACGAGCTTTGTCTAGAATATCAAAAAAAGATGTAACGACATTGACTACCCTATGTTGGAGGAATATGATTTTCGAAACGATACGGTCAATGCCAACTTGGAAATCGACCTTAAGCCTACTACAGTTATCCGTCCATATCAAGAAAAAAGTTTGTCTAAAATGTTTGGTAATGGGTAGGTAACACACGCATTTTTATGAAAAGAACGGAGCCATAATGAGTCTGCCTTATAGACGCGCACGTTCTGGTATCATTGTACTTCCCTGCGGTGCTGGAAAAACTCTTGTCGGTATTACTGCAGCATGTACAATAAAAAAGAGCTGTCTTGTTTTGTGCACTTCTTCGTAAGTAAATCTTAGCATATTGGTTGTCCAATTAATCATATTTGTATATAGCGTATCTGTAATGCAATGGAAGCAGCAATTTTTGCAATGGAGTAACATCAAAGAAAATCAAATAGCCGTCTTTACATCAGACTGCAAAGAAAAGGTAACGAAGGTCGAGTACACCTTATTGTATTTTCTTACTGGATAGTAGTTTTCGGGCAATTCCGGTATAGTGATATCTACATACTCCATGGTTGCAAACAAGCGAAAACGATCGTATGATGCACAAAAGATGATGGAGTTTTTGGAATCTCGAGAATGGGGTTTCTTATTATTGGACGAAGTCCACGTTGTTCCCGCCAATATGTTCCGTACTGTGGTAACCACGATTGCAGCACATGCCAAATTGGGTCTGACTGGTATGCAGCTATGCACAATTTGGTATTGCCTTGCTTAATTTCTGTTCCTTAGCAACTCTGGTGCGCGAGGATGAAAAGATTGATGATCTGAATTTCTTGATCGGTCCGAAACTTTATGAGGCTAACTGGATGGATTTGGCAAGTCGAGGCCATATTGCCAATGTGCAGGTATGTTTTGGGCAAGTGATCTCGGATCGAGATATTCATTGATATCCAGTGTGCGGAAGTCTGGTGTCCAATGACACCTGAATTCTACAAGGAATATCTCAGCGAAAATACTCGCAAACGGACGCTTTTATATGTTATGAACCCGAAGAAATTTCAGGCATGTCAGTATTTGATACAATACCACGAGCAGAGAGGCGATAAAATCATTGTCTTTTCAGACAATGTGTATGCGTTGGTGGTAAGTGGGCTTTCTTACTAGATATTGAAGCAGCCTAATTGAAGCGAACCAGGAATATGCCAAAAAGTTGGGAAAGCCTTACATTTACGGTGGCACTGGCCAACAAGAACGTATGCGTATATTGCAGAACTTTCAGTACAATCCTGCAGTAAACACAATATTCCTATCAAAGGTTTGTTATTATTTATGCCAGCGATATACCGTAGTAACATCAATCTTAAGGTCGGTGATACCAGTATTGACTTGCCAGAAGCGACATGTCTTATCCAAATCTCATCCCATTACGGTTCCCGACGTCAAGAAGCCCAGCGATTAGGTTTGTTAGATTCTTATCATGACGTTTCATTAATCTTACTACTGTTTTTTAGGTCGTATTTTACGAGCTAAACGACGTAATGACGAAGGGTTTAATGCCTTTTTCTATTCACTCGTTTCTCGTGACACGCAAGAAATGTATTATTCCACAAAACGACAACAATTCTTGATCGATCAAGGTTACGCTTTCCAAGTAATCACGAGTTTAGAAGGAATGGAAAGTGATCCGAATCTTGTATTTAATACACATCAAGAGCAAATGGATCTTCTAAGGACGGTCTTACTCGCAAATGAGGTAAAGATCGTATTTTATTGAGAGCAATCCAGATAATAACCCAAAAATTAGGCTGATCTCAAAGACGAAGAACTCGAAACTGTGGATGATGTTGGACGCATCACAGATCGTAAGGTAGCGGCCAAGAGCCGTAACGGAGCGGTGAAACGCTCAATGACCACTTCACGAACTCTGGCGGGTGGCGAGAATATGGCATATATGGAGTATGCACGCAATCCAGGAGGGCAGTTTGCAAGCCGAGGTCGTGGCAATGGACAGTCAAGTGGAAAAGAACATCATGCACTGTTCAAGAAATACTGGTTCTCACGCAAGGGCTAAACTTGATGTACATACTGTGAAGACCAGTTTCCCTATTTCTCTCTATCTCATGATACCACATGATTTTCAGTCCGTTACAAGGCGACAACAAACCATTTGCTATTTTTCTGTCGGACAGCTAGTTCATATAGAATAGACAAGAGTATGCGGAATAACATCGTGGTTGTTATCATAGCACCCTAAATTACGTCTATATCAATTTCTTGGATGCTGTCATGATAATAATAGATTAAACAAATAGAATGCCAAATCAATCTCACTATGTCCGTTTTTGCTTTTTAGCGGGCGGGTTTGACCATGGGTCATCATAACTGGTTGTATCTTCTGCTGTCAAATGGGTCCATTTCGTTCGACCAGCTAAACCGAAGTTCTTCACTTGCATCACTTCAGGTAACAGATCTCTGTTGCGCACTTCATCCATGGTGGGTGCAGAATAGTCTCGTTTGAATACATCCGATTCCATATCCTAAAAGTTGTCCTCTTAGAATCAACAGTCGCCATCGCTTTTTTACTCTCCATTTACCTGATAAAAAGCACCTTTATGATAATACTTTTGCAGGAACGTGTGCTGTCCCTTTTCCTTTTTACGGGTTTCTTCCGCTCTTTCCAAGTCTTCCTTAAGTCTAACTTCTTCTGGTAACTCACGTCTCCGTTCTAACTCTTCTTGTTCTTTCTCACGGCTATAGATTACAGTAAGAAAAACAATTAGAGTCCTGTTTACTCTACTTACGCAATGCGCTCTTCTCTGTCACGCTTAATACGCATCAATTCTCTGACTTTCCATGCTTCATATTCTGCCTCTTCATCCAAGCCATCTGTGTCATCTACGGACACATGATACGTAGACAAATCTTCATCCACATCTTTAAACAGAAATATTTAATTAGTCTTAAACATAAGTACGAAAACTTCTATTTTACCTCCATTTTTCTCACGAGCCAACTCCTCTGCCAAGAGAGCATGGGATTGCTTCTTCCGTTCCTCCAATTCTTCCTGCAATTTCTTTTCACGTTCCTCAGCCTCTTTCTGTAATTTTTCCTGCTGTAATATCGTCTGCCGGTGAGTTCTGCATGGTCAATGAGTTATTGCCGTTCATAATTTGGCGCTTGCTTGCTTACTTACTTTGGTATAAATATTGGCTTCGCCATCCTGCGAATTCCTTCATCCTCACTACTGTCTGTCTCATATTCACTTGAACTCTATAATATTCAGTTATTTATAAGAGTAATTACCAAAACATGATCAAACCTCTTCCTCTGAGCCTTCTTCTTCTTCTTGTTCTTCTTCTTCCTCCTCTTCTTCCTCAGCTTGTCTTGCCATAGCTTCCTCACGCTTTCGCTGTTGTTCTAATGCTTGTTGTTTTAATTTCATTCGGTATCTGGCTCTCTCTTCTTCGTCATCTTCTTCCTCTTCTTTTGGTGCCTCTTCCTCAACATGTCTTCGTCGTCTCCTGCCCTGGTCATCTGTCTCGATTCGATTAGCCTCCTGTGCCTCCTTCAGTCGCCGTAGTCGCCGATCGGAGGCAACATCTTTCTCAGAAATCTCGATCTGCTTTAGTCCAGTAACAACTTCTTTTTGAGCAAATTGAACCGAGGCCGATTTTGCCTGTTGATGTCGTTGCTGTTGTTGTAACTGTTGCTCTTCTTCCTCTTCTGACTCCGTGAGATCATCAACGTAGTCCTCTGGAACTTGTCCAGCTCTATATCGTTTTGCTTGCAATGTTGGCCGTTGCTGTGGACGAGGTTGTGGGCGAGATGCCATGATGGACTATACAATAGATTCTGCTAAACGCAAAGAAAAAAAAAGAGTAGACGGTTACAAAAAGACAATAACAAATGACATTTGTCTTATGGAGTGCTTAATTTCAACTCCGCACTTTGAATAGTGACAGTGCACTCAATCTCATCTAAGCAGCGTGCTATATACACTCTATTTTAGACAGGGAGATAACGGGCATCTGTAACCAATATACAACGTTTAACAGAATCTACTGAAAGACACTGCTAGGTTAAGCTTCCTTGATTGGAAAACGATTACAGTTAGTAACAGTGGATTCCGTGAGTGGAACATGTATCATAGCTAAGCCTTTTTACCAGTGGTGATATATCTCGATTGATGGAGCTGGAATTTTCTTCGTGGTCTATAGCCTCACAGAAGGTAAAAGGTAAAAACTGTGATATGTTTCTCTTCCGAAGAATCAATAGATCTTTATGCTTGGGATTCAATCGCCTCAACTTGCAGTCACGGCTGCTCGCGCGTCCTCACCCTCCTACTTTGCAGTCATCCGCGCTCTGTCTGTTCCGTCTCATGGGTATCAAACGATCAATAACGAAAAGCAACGAAGATTCCAATTCTTCGGCCCCAGTGGGAAAAGCCAACAAAAAAGCAAAAAATGCTTCCGAACCTCTCGATCCTTCCCTACCCAACAATACTCAATTTCCTGAAACTTTCAACTTTACAAAACAAGAAGGAAGCCTTACGATTGCTTCTTACAACGTGGCATCCCTACGCGCTTGTTTGCAGAAAGGATTCAAGAGATATGTTGATGCAGAAGACGCGGATATTTTGTGCGTTCAAGAGACAAAAGTGAACACACCAGTGGCGACTGCGGTCGATGATAAAGTGTACAAGTACCGGTATTGGTCACACGAAGAAAAGAAAGGCTATGGTACGAGATATTATATATGTATGGAAAGGTGGTCGATTAAAGCAAAGAAAACAAAAATGGGTGTTTTTAGGTGGAACTGCTGTGTTTTCCAAATTCAAGCCTGAATCCGTCACATACGGCATCCCAGGCTATGAAGACAAATCTCGTGGTAGAGTGATTGTCCTGACGTTTCCTGCGTTCACGTTGATTGCCTGCTACGTTCCGAATGCAGGAGATAAACTCGTTCGGTTACCTGAGCGCCAGGTGTTCAATGGTCATATGGAAAAATATATTCGATCTTTGCAAAAAGAAGGGAAATCGGTCATCTGGACTGGGTAAGGGGCAATGAGAGAAAGAGGACAAAGAGTGAAAGGAGACTAAAAATAGGATGCTGTATTAGTGATCTCAACGTGGCGCATACGGAACACGATCTTGCAAGACCAAAGACCAATCAGAGGCAAGTAATTTGATAACTATGGCCTGTCTCCACCTTTGGAGAACAGACAAAAGACATGTCTGACGCCTTCTGCTTTATGTAGATCCGCTGGCTTTACGATTGAAGAACGAACAGATTTCTCAAAGCTGCTGGACAGATCGGAGGAGGAGAATCAACCAGGCTTAATTGACACGTGGAGGCATTTCCATCCCGATACAAGAGGACATTATACTTACTATTCCTTCCGAATGAAGTGTCGAGAAAAGCTCTTGGGATGGCGATTGGATTACTTTGTTGTCACACCAGATCTCCTCGATAAAGTGGTTGCTAGTGAAATGCGACACGAAGCATGGGGTGCGAGCGATCATATCCCCATTGTGCTCACCCTTAAAGATATCCATTTGGATGAATAAAATGAGCGTACTTTAATTACTATTATTAATGGAAAATTCTACGATTTAATGCTGGTATTCGTTGGGTTTGTAATTGCCATCGACGGTGTCCGGTTTCATCGTTTGCTGCCAACCTGCGGCCGGGTGTGGTGAAATGGGTTGCGGAACAAAGACCGGTGCCTGTGGTTGGTACGGGTACCCGTAACCCAGATCTTGCTCATGAACCATAGCAGGTGAAGGCGCACTGTGATTCTGATATGCATACTCCTCATCTTGCAAGTTCACGTAACCAGTGGTTGGTGGAACAAAACGCCGAGCATGTTGAAATGGGGAGGAGGGTGACATCTTATCGGTTGTCCCTTTTTCAGGTTTATTCATCGCATAATTATCCATCTGATTCTCAAAATCATCGTTGTTTCGGCGACGACTACGTCTTGCGCAACCACCGCGTCGGTTGAGCCAGGTTGCGAAACCTGCAATCAGAGCAATGCCGACTAAAATAGCATTAGCTAATCAGGACTAGCAACAAAAAGACTGAAGCGGAAGACGAATAACCTACCAAATCCGCCAACTACTCCACCAGCGATAGATCCTGCGTTATCTTTTGGTCGTTGTCCTTGCTGATTGCTGGGTACATTTGTATTATTGTTTTGATCAGCAGCATCAGAAGAAGAAGGACTGTTGCCTGAGCCTGACGTTCGTGAAAGTGAGTTGGAAGTTCTGGATGGTCTATTGCTGTTATTGTCGTTGTATGGTGATGTGGTTGGTGTAGCTGGATTGTACGAAGAGCCTGTCTGACCTTGATCAGACGTTGGGTAAGGAGGGTTGGCATTGGTTGGTCTGTTATCAGATGGTGCTGTAGATGATGGCTGCTGATTTGTGGTAGTAGGTTGTGGGAGTATTGTTGGGATTATACCATCGGACGACTGTGGATTGGTTGGTTGAGGCGATGGTGAAGCACTCGGTTGCGTTGGTGGATTTGCAGTGGAAGAAGGTGCCTGTGTGTCAGCTGGGCTGCCACCAGTGTTTCCTGCACCTGATGATGCTGTTGCTGATTGATCCCCTCCTCCTCCTCCTCCAATTACTGGTATTTGGCAGCGATAAGCGTCCAATAAATTCAAAATAATAAACAAGTAGAACAATTGTTTTGTAAGTGATAGAGTTTTCATTGACAATAAAAGAGAAGGAAAAGAACAGCAGAAGAAAAAAAAGGCGTGCACCCTTTTTTTTTTCTCTTTTTGACGATCCATCACTCGAGCACGCTAGACCATATTTGGAAAGACCCATTTTCTTTTGTATTGTTTTGTGATATTCGTGCGACAACGTTGCATGCAAAGCACATCTATCCATTCATAACTGTCCGTCGGGGCACTATTGTAGCCCCCACTGCGCTTATCCTTTTCAAGGAAAGTAAACAAGACTTACTTCTTTTCGACTGAATATGATATGGTCTGGACTCCTTGACTGGACCGCCAAACAGGGAAAAGTTGATTTACAATTTTGTGCGCGGGGCAAAAGATTTGGTAAAAGGAGACGCTGGGATTTGTTCTTTTGAATACCCGCCTTATAATGCCAAGGCGGTCTTGTGGATAGTTATGTTTGGCATAACCCTCACATGCTAGACTTAGTGAAATAGCACCCATCGGCTTAATACATCATGGAACACACCATTGCAAAGCCGAGGTACTACTCAGAATTGTCTCTTATCAGACGATTTGGATGAGGATAAAAATGTGGGGTTTGTCTTTGGTGTGCCCTGATCGGGTCGGATATTTCCAGCATTGAAGCTGTTATAATTCATATTTACCCACTTTGTAGGTTTAAGAATAGACACCGTTCACTCTGATATAGCAGCAACCTCTGGGTTTGTGCGAACATACGGGTTCTTGTAAGTGCTTTTGCGTCAGTGAGTACAATACGTTTTCAACGTAAAGTCGGCGAGTTTGCTTTGCGACGGTTACATTTAGCTCATTACTATAAAATATGTTGCAACATATTGTCCATTGGATAAACCACACTACTGCATATATTGAAAGAAGGCGGCCTATCCATCCCGCGCCATACAATATAGTAACTGTGTGGCACTCCGATAGATCCGGATATTTCCATCTTAAAAAGCCTTCCAGCTGTGCTAGATGAAGCAAATGGTCGACTTCGTTCCGCTGAAATATTTATATCTCTAGACTTTATCATTGACCAATCTAATGGCATAAGTAGTAGAATAAAATTATGGTTGTATATCGCCAGAAAAGACCTACATTTGAAGTAATCATGCGCACCCAAAATTCAATCAAATAACAATTATAAGGCATCTTGTAATAGAAGCATTTGATAGAAAGGTTGCGATGACGTTTATTGCCATTATCACAGAGCCCCATCTAATCTGATACTGCAACAGTTATCACACCGTATGCTTGGCTTGTCTATAATTAAGCATGCCACTGTTATTGGTGAGCATTGGATCTATAACTTTGCCAAATTTGACAGCTAGGGGGCAAGAGCGAAGACGGGTGCTCATGGATACCTCTGGATAATCCGAAGCTATTGGATGCTTTGGACACGGGTTCAAATGTAGGAAACTAGGCGGACAGATCGAATGTGCCATAGTCCCTGATAGTCTCCTTCTCCACAGTTTGCATATTATTTTCTACGCTTGCTGAACGAATTATACCTCTACTGAAGGATAAGTTCCAAAGAAAAATGACTGGCAGGTGGAACTAGTGATCGTAGCTGGCGGCTAAATTGGTGTGGCCTACTTATGTTTTCTGTGGGTGATTGGCAGTATCTGATCTCCAGATATTCATATTACATAGGACGCTGCAACCATTAAACTACTAGGGGTTCCAATCCCTTATTGTATTTCTCGGTTATATAAACGGTGATAAAAAGCAATTTAGATTTCGACAACAAATCAAACAAAATAAATAGCTATGGTAATTGAGTGACTCCACTGTATCATGGAGTGTATCTTAGTTTGTTAGGTAAAGAAAAGACTTGCAGATGGAACCGGTCTGTGTTTTTGAACAGGACAAATTGATTGCTATGACCAGCCATTACTAATGCACTACTAAAGTAATAAAAAGAAATACACATAATGACTATCTAAGCATCTACATTTTCATACAGCAAATATGGAGCGACCAAAGATCGAGAGGGTAATAGTAGCATAAAGATCTGATTGTTAGTAATTTAATAGCTGCTTAACGGTTGGAAATACCAAAATAGGCAGTCAAAAGCCCATTTTTCCTGATAGAAAGAGGGGAAACCGGAAGATTTACACGTCTATCTAGTTAACAGAGTCTTATAAAGATTATAACTATTGTTTATTATTCAGACAAATGATTATTTGGTTACTTATTAAAAGCCAATGTGTATATTACCTAGTTGAAAGCATGACCTTTAGTATGAACCACATCCTAATGGGTTAACTTTTCAATACAGTAAGATCCTTCACATAGTATGAAAGTTATCCAGGATTTCCATGGTCGTCGGCAGTCAAACCGCAAAACGGGACTACAAGTGCATTTTTGTATTCCGCACTCTCGAGAAGAATTTCATTAAAAAACCAAGTTATCCTTGGTGGTTTTTCTATGGGCACATGATGCCCTTCCTTCATAACCAGTGATGCCTGATATTGCAAGTCGTACAAACCTAATATCAGCCAGGCTGGAAAGCTCAGAGCAAAATGGATTTTCCGAAAGTATAACCTGAGCCTGATGCGCCCCGGCCGACTCCTTTATAGGCTTGAACGATACGGGAAAAGGATCGCTTAAAATGTCGGTTATTTAATTCGGTGTTTACCTATTGTTATGGGTAGGATACCTTTTGAAATTCACATGCAATCCATGTCCTTCGCTTGTAGGATCTAACAGTGAGCTAAGGTTTCGGGTTTCTCATGTAGAAACTTGAAATATAGTTCGTTCTATGCATGATGCGGGCATAACGCATGTTTGTTGTTTCTTGTATCCTATAGAAGTGTTGAAGTATTTTTCTTAGTCAAACCAAACATCCAGAGAGTCCTAGAAGAAGAATGTTTCATTTTAGGTCTATTTCCCATAATGAATCGCTTTTCGAACGCTGAACCATATCATTTTTCTTTTAGCAAAAGTAATTTTAGCACAAGGTATAAATCCTACGTAAATGGTTTTGTTGTCGATCATTCTAATCCTTAGACTAACTATCTGAGATAAAAAAAGAACAATTCAATTAGACTTTTGGATTAAGTGGCTTATTGGAGAGATGTGTACAGCTATTGGATAGGAATGGACAAGGATCGCTTTATACAGATCAGCTTTGGGGACATGCGAGGGGATCAGGTCCATGCAGAAAATCTGGATGATAGGGTGAGCGGCGCTTGAAATGATAAGCACCGTTTGGCCTGTGAATTTGGAAACGTGATGGCCAAAGTATCCAATCAGAACCCCACGTGCGGATGTGTGTCTGCCTCGATTGGCAAATGAGGGATTGAAACAAAGTTCCTTAAGCAACACGCTCCCCACGCTTAATTGATTCATATCTTCTACTGGGAAACATATAATCTTTTTGTTTTTTCCCAATCATACACCTTCCTTCCTCTCTTCTACTTTAACTTTTTCCCTATAACCTATGTCCAAGGTAACCAACACACCTCCGCAAGCACCACCCAAGAAACGTCAAAGGCTGTTAAATACACCCGTCTCTCAAGCTAAAGAAGACGCTGCGGAGCACTCTGCAGCGCCACCCATCGTAGCCTTACCTCCTCCTATTCTTCCCTATCCTCCTCATCATGTACTGGTCCAGTCACCATATTATCCAGTCTATCATTATGTACCTGTACCGTCACCCGATCCGAACAGAAGAGAATCCGTTCCTCCCTCTTCCTCTTCCTCCTCTTCTTCCTCAAACGTCCGTCTCCTTCCGAAAACTAGCCCAGCGGATATCGCCACATCTCCCATATCCTATCCTTCCCATCTCTATCATCCCTATGCTATCCAAGTATCTCCGCAACTACACCCAACAGCTGTCATGCCCAATAACTTTATTCGACATAACTCCATTTCCAGTTCACCTGGTCTCGGTCCTACCCCACCTCCAACGACAGCCGATCAGCGAGAACAGGCGCGCAAGGTGTCCCATAGTGCAATAGAACGACGAAGACGGGAAAGAATTAATGATAAGATCCTGCAGTTGAAACAACTCATTCCATCCTGTGCCGATCAAGATAATCTACATAAAATGTCGATTTTGCAAAGTGCCATTGACTATATCAGTTATTTAAAAACGGTGGTCGAGAAATTGGATGGCAACCAGGATCGGTTGCAAGGCAGCCATCTCCAAGTGAAAACGGCTAAATCCATGCTTCCGAAAGAAATTGAACCTTTCACCAACCAGTTTTCGGTCAATAAAGAAACTGAAGAGGCGGATGTATGGTCTTCTTCCTCACCAACAGAAAATAGTAAAGATTCTTCACCAGCAACGGCAGCCGAAATCACAAAGGGTCTGAAACCATTGGACGTGATCAGATCCGGTAATATCATCTCTCCCTCGGAGCCACCTTCGGTGTCACCCACAACAATGACACCACAGACGGAAGAAAATGAAGAAGCCGGGGAAAATCAGGATAGGTCACGGCCTCCATCACGACCGCCTACACCCCTTTTGACACCAAGGCTTACCAAGTCAACCGAAACTATGGATGCAGTACAAGATCGACAAAGACATATGAGTCTTGAAAAACTTCTATGTTCATAGTATGACCCATATCACCCTTTTGTTTTTGCTTTGCGTGTGTGTGTATGTGTTTTACTTTTTGCTTAAAATTCCCCCATACCCCTTTATCGTACTCCATAGCCTATAGCTTATAGTTCTTACCATTTGCCTTTCAAGCCTCTTCCTCTATCTTCTGTTTTTACCTTTTTCTACACTTTCCTTTTTCGTATTACTACTGTAAATAGACGAAATTGTTTTCTGCATTCTCGATACTTAAAACGGTCCGAGACAATGACTTAAAATCGATAATTTGCCTTTGATTTCAGATATGATTATTTTCGAGGTTTGTTTAGTTTGTCTGAGGGATGCAAGAGCTGAGAAATGTCTCAAGCGTTTTATTAAAATCGAACTTCAAATACCGTGATGTTCAGGAAGGCAGCACTTTAGGCTAGAAATTAAGTCGCTTTCCTACGCCGGTAAGATTACAGAGAACAGAGCCAAAGAGTGAAATGGTAGTTGTCCTTGGATTCAATCGATTCCTATCAACAAAACCAAATATCGCACAGTCATTGATACAAAGCAATAGATGCCTTGTAAACGACAATGACACAGGGATAAGACAAGTGATACCTGCCATACGAATTGACGGTTTTATAGTATGGTAGAAACAAAGAAAAGAAAACACAGTCAAGCTAACAGTTCCCTCTCTGTCATTGGAACAATGGCTCGAAACAGAAAAGCTGAACTGCGTCGGGCTATATCTTTTCTCAAGTGACAGGTTCACCCTTTTATGGCTATTGCCAAACTGAGATCTTACTTTTTTGCTTTTCCGACCCGCTTTCCTCATCCAGACAAGAATATAAGTGTGTTCCTGTCCTAAATATTACTTTCCTACCTTTGGAACCTACATGGCCGAGAACAAGTCTTTTTCAGCATCACCACATATGGTACACCAAGATCCGTCTCGTAAAAGGTTGTCCTTGGCTAATGAAAGCTTTTACCGAAACAAATAAAAGGACCAAGCCCTGGCTGGTTTCGGGGCAGGACTGGTATCCACTGTCATTCTCCACCCATTAGACCTTATCAAGATCAGGTTCCAAGGTACTTGTCTATATGACTCCCTATCCCCTTCTGCTGATAACTTACTTTTTACAGTTGACGCTGCCAAACACTCGGACAAGAGACCATTCATCGGCGGCACCGTGAAATCATTCCGCACCATTGTTCATAATGAAGGTGTCTTTCGTGGTCTTTACCGTGGAGTAACGCCCAACACAGCAGGTGCTACTGCCAGTTGGGGCCTTTATTTCTGGTGGTAATGATTTCCTGAATGACACACCGCAAATTTTTTTTTCTCACGCTTCCATCTATTCCAGGTATAGTCTGATAAAAGACTATATGACCAAGGATGAACACGGTAAGCTGGCAGCCTGGCAACATTTATTAGCATCTGCCGAAGCAGGTAAATCTTTTGTTTTTGAAATATGCATGTCTTATTTATTCAAACTTTTCAGGTGCGGTCACGGCATTGATCACTAATCCACTATGGGTGGTTAAGACGAGGATGTGTACAACGAGTCGACACACGCCGGATGCTTACCGTGGTTTATGGGATGGTCTACGAAGGTTAGCCGGAGAAGAGGGTATTCGGGGCCTCTATCGAGGGATCATACCGGGTTTGTTTGGGGTATCGCATGGTGCAATTCAGTTCATGGCCTATGAAGAAATGAAGAAGTGGCGAAACGATCTACGTTACAGAGCAGGCAAAATACCTGCGGGGGAACTCGATACCCGACTTAACAACACGGAGTATTTGATCATGGCGGCGTCCTCCAAAGTTACTGCTGCTGTCGTGACCTACCCTTATCAAGTGCTAAGAAGCCGTTTGCAGGTATGGTATCCTCATTGAGAGAAATCCTGCAACATGAGAGCTTAATACAAAGTTGTGATATAGAATCGAGAGATGAAGGACACGTACAAAGGTGTGATGGACTGTATCAAAAAAATATATGCTGTTGAGGGATACATCGGGTTTTACAAGGGCCTGGCGCCCAATATCATCCGTGTGCTTCCCGGTACATGTATTACGTTCCTGGTATACGAAAACCTGAGCCAGTGGTTCAAGAACCATGCAAACTAGAATCCGAATTTAAGATGCCCTAGATTTTTTATACGTTCACTGTAAAACTTGTTCATATGTGTGTCGGGATAGATGCTGGATTATTATTTTACGCCTTACTGTTGTTATTTTATTATTTCACTGTTGATATCCTTTATGAATGCTTTTGTACTTGATGAACTGAATTTTGTCTTTTTCTGTTGGATATCAATGGAAGATCATCAGCATAGACGCATTCTTTGACACGAGAGGTCCGACAGGACAGGACTGACTTTCTTAAGCCCGACCAAATGTGTTAAAATTTTCCCCCTCCACGAAATTTAGTTACATTTCCTCTTATTATTCAGTGACAGATCGATCATGGCCAACGAGGCTAAACGACCCCATGAAGAGCAAGAACCTGAATCCAAACGAATCAGGGTTGGAGCAACACGTCCCAATGTCGATGTACACATGGTTCCCCAAGCTCCAAAAGTACCCAAAACACTTGCTCAGAAAGAAAATGCTCGAAGGCTCATCGTCATTCTGGAAGGCGCAACTTTGGAAACATTGAAGATCGGAAAGAACAAAGAAGGACATTATCAGCTGCTTAATGTTGACGATCATTTGCATATCCTGAAGAAAACTAACAGGGAGACTTACGAAGCAAGACCTGATATCACTCACCAGGTAAAGAACAGCACTTCTTATTTTCCAAATACACTAGAAGTACTCATATATGATCTTTATTATAGTGTCTTCTTACGTTACTTGATAGTCCTTTGAACAAAGCTGGTTTACTCCAGGTCTATATTCATACACAGAGAAACGTGCTGATCGAGGTGAATCCACATATCAGAATTCCGAGAACCTTCAAACGTTTCGCCGGTTTGATGGGTAAAGAAGAAACATCAATTAAAAACAGAATGATCAGCGTGCTAATTATTTTGTGTGGTATATTAGTTCAATTATTGCACAAACTGAGTATCCGTGCCATCAATGGTAACGAGAAGTTGTTGCGTGTAATCGAAAATCCGGTGACCAAGTATCTTCCAACGAATAGCTACAAGATCGGTAAATATTTTAACATGCAAAGCTCAACCGTTGATAGATATCTAACTTTATGACTCTCGGTTAGCTCTGTCTTGGGACGCACCGACAGTGAAGCTGTCAGAATATATGCCAACCATCCCACAAGATAAGAATATCGTCGTCGCCATTGGTGCCATGGCGCACGGTACTGACGACTTTGCCGACTCCTATGTAGATGACAAGATCAGTGTTTCGGACTATTCATTGTCAGCCTCAGTAGCATGTGGAAAAATCGCTTGTGCAGTGGAGGAACTGTGGGGAATCGTGTAAATAGAATATCACAAAAGGAAACCAATACATTAATGAAGCATGGAAAATGAAGAAAACGAAATATGAAGCATTATATGGAAAGGAAAGCCATACTTTTCATTGATACCACAACGTGTCTGATTCTGCCTATCATCAAGATGAAAGCAACACTCGGAAAAAGCATTTATCATTGTGATATGAGTGTGGTTTAAGCAATTTAATTCGATGATATTATTATGCTAAGAACGTACAGTGTTCTTTGTAATATTTCGATAAGAAACAGAGATGGATTGTAATTAAACGAGTTGAGAATAATACAGGGTCAAGACGGCAGCGATACACACAACGATAGGTAATACAATGGACGAACCATTGGAGACCACGGCAAGCTTCTTGGAAGGCTTAGTGTTAGCAGTAATCCACTGCTCGATCTGTAAAAATAAAGCAAAGCAGTTAATGGATCGAGTCGTAAAGCTTTTTAATAAGATTGGGTTTACCTTGCCGATAGCAATCGAGATGGCCATAAAGTTCTTATCTTCAGGGTCATTCTTTTTGGAGATCTCAGTAAGGTAATGTCTAAAGATGGCAATCACATTGTCCATATCTGTGCTGGCCATAATCAACTTGACAGCTTCTCCTTTGCGGATCTTGATATTGCGTTGATAAATATCAAGGTTGTTGAACACAAGCGCAAGTGTGGAGATGGCCATGACCTGAGGAATGGCACAGAAATTGAACACCGACTGATTTTGAAGCTTGGATAGATAGGTCAAAACGTCAGGCACAAGCTCCAGCACATTAAGCACCATTGCACTCAGACAAGACCTGGCTTGCTCTGCACATTCAGGTCGGATGAAATCAGCAAAATCTTTGCCGTAAGCGCCCCATATTTCCTTTGGCCAGAATTGACGACCTTCATCCAGATCCTCACGATAGTCCCGAATGATGTTCGTCTTCTGAAGGAAAAGACCCATGTTGTTCGACAATGTCTTGTTTTCCGCAACCTCAGGTCGTTCTAGACCTGATTCAACGAACAGATCCGACAGACCGTGACCAACCAAACCAGCAACATAATGACAGTAAAGATCAAAGTCTTTCACTGTTGCAACCGAAGTATTCTCTCGGTGTTCACCTGCTGCATAATCGGCCATACCATTACCCATCTTGCTCGTGATATCAGCAATGACACGTTGGAAGCCTGGCTTCAAACGAAGAAATTCATCAATTACAACATCGAACTCCACCAGAAGCTGTCGATCCTTTTCGTCAGGTCCACCTAGAATGAAGTTCACGTGAAACGTTAGATATCACAAGTTACAAGTTAGAAACGAAGAGTGCAAAAAAAAAGTCACTTACTTTCATTGAAATTCCAACCGCGTTGATAGATGACCTTGTCAAATGAGCGCAACAATTGCAACTTTCTTTCTAATGGCAATGTCATGTCATCTTCGATCGTATCCAGTCCACGCAAGACAAGGTAAAACAGACAAATCTTTGGACAGTAAAGAGTGTCATGTGTGAATGAATGTAACCTGCACAAACAGCTGAAAAGAAAAAACAGGAAAAAAAAATTCTTTACCGCATCACGTAGTTCAACGTCAAGCTCTTGAATAACAGCTGCAAAGCTTCTCGATGTCTAAACCGCAAGGCCCGAGTTAGAACAAAACGAAAAAAAAAAAAGAACACAGCGGGATAGTTTGACCAAACCATGTTCAAGAAGTCGTAGCATTTCTTCTTTGGTTCATCTGCGGCCAGGATTTCCTGATGACGAGCCTTGTTCTCTGACTTTGGTGAGAACTTGTAAGCCACCAGGGCTCGCAATTCCGAAGGGTGTGTCAGAGATTCCGAGAAGGCTTTGAGCATGGCCAGAAAGAGAGTAGAAAAGGAGGAAGTAACCGAAGTTTTTTAATCCTCCGACAATTTGGACCTGTGCGGGGAGTCAAACCGTCTTCTTTGATGTAACCCACCTCGAGATGATAACACAAGAAAACACTAAAAGGATAAAGATGACGTATGTATACGCGAGGAAGGCATCGAATTAGGCAAACAGATGATTTCCTTCAGGCCTTTTCTTCAACGCTCACTATAACTAAGCCTTTTTGGTTGGGAAAAGTGGAAAGTCCTACTTCAATGACTCTTTCTTACAGAAAGATTCCCTGCTATTGCAACACAGCATAAAATTGATCATTTAGGAGGCCGGCTTTTATTGTTCCTTCGTATGCCTTTGCACTGATACATTTCCCCTGAATCTAATAGAATGCTATATGGCAAAGAGGGCTTCGAGAATCATCACACTGTAGCGTGAAGAAAAAGTCAAAAGATATTAAAAGGAATTTCAGTGCTATAAACCCCCTCCCTTTTAATCTAGTGGAGCAGACCTTTATCAATTACAGTCCATAGGTTTTGTGGACAATAGCCCTTGAAGATGCTTTATGCGGTTTCTAGTAATCACCAGGTTTACGATGCTGTTGTAGGGTAGGGAGATTCGGCGTCTTTTTGCTGTGGCGCACATAGTGAAGAAATTAAAAAGCCAAGGACTTTGATACCCTACGTTATAAGGTGGCAGTTTTAGGTAGATTAGAAATGACGCCTTACATGCCCGTCAAAAGCTTGTTCTATATATTTCATCACGGTATCTGCAGTTGCCCTATGGCAGATTCACCGTTCTCATCAACTATCACGTCTTTTCTGTGCCACTTCAAGGAAGCTAGCATCGATTTAGATTTCGGTACTCTTTCTAGAGCGTTTCATGGTAAATCTGTAAATAAAGGGCAAGTTCTTCACTGAAGCTGGTAGCGCCAACCTTTCATTAAATGTTGAATATACCGAGTTTCAGTTTGATACGTACGCTTTTCGTTAGTTGAAAAGCAGCAGCAGGATATAGATTAGCAAGATAATTTGGTCAGTAATAGAGATCAAGACGCGCGTACAATATTTTCTCCATACTTGGCGGTCCCATCATGAGATTGCCGCCGTAAGTAGGAAGCAAGGATTTTTCCTCGTAGAAAGTCAGATCATTGTCTGAAGATAAAAAACGAACGGATACCTCGCCCTGAAAACGGCGCAAGTTCCTATGTTATAGAATAGGTATCGAGCAAATTGCTTGGACAGACTTGCTGCTTGTGACCATAAAAGGCAAAGTATGTCCAGGTAAGATCAACGTTGATTTCATGCAATGCACCATTGCAGTGCCCAAATGGCCTGCATTGATTTGAGAACAAACAATACCGACGACAAGTGTAGACTGTGCTTTTCTTTTTCCCATCGTAGCGTTCGTTTTCTTTTCTTCTTTTTTTTCCGTTAAAAAACATTAACAAACGAATAATACTAACAAGTGAATAAACCGAGCCATTTAAAAGTCGGGGAAAAAATGACGGTAGGGATCACTAGAGTCGTAAACACCGTATTGCTCATTCGATTCAGGGTACCGGTCAAAATGGCTTGCATCACCTTCACCACGAATGGTGGGGACATAGGGTGCTCGAATTCGACGAGTTAGAATACGGGTGAAGTCCACACCATGAAACCATGGATGTCTCTTAATATCTTCACTGCCACCCTTCAGGTTACCGTAACGCTTTGTGAGATCACGCGCCAATAACCGCTTCAGAAGATCTTTGGCCTGCACATCGAAATACTGAGGCCATCTGATTTTGCCTTCCAAGATCTTTTCGTACAGTTTCATATGGTCGTCATCGTAAAATGGCGGGCATCTGACGTATAACAAATGAATGCCAGTTCAACCATAACAAAGAAAGGAAAGGCTTACCCAGCAAGCATTTCATAGATCAGAACTCCCAAACTCCACCAATCCACGGCCTTTCCGTAAGCTTTCGATTGAATGATCTCGGGTGCTAAGTCGATAAGGCTTAGCAAAGACCATAGTAATACCATCAAGTCAATTTTTGCTTACCAAGATAGTCAGGGGTTCCACAAAGGGTCCAGGTCACATCAGGTACATGCTTTGCAAAACCAAAGTCAGTGATTTTGATATGACCCTGTGCATCAAGCAAGAGGTTTTCCGGCTTTAAATCGCGGTAAATCATGTCTTTAGAGTGAAGATATTCAATGGCAAGGATGACTTCTGCAGCATAAAACTTTGCTACATGATCGGGGAAGCGCTACACAAAATGCACGGAGTTAACAAGGAAAAAGTTTTCTTCGGCTTTATCCAACTCGCTTACATGTGATCGACGAAGGACCGAAAACAGTTCACCGCCTGGTACATAGTCCATTACCATGTACAAATTCACTAATCAAATTAATGCATTAATGAATCGCTCGATTTCCCCTCGTTTTTATTTTATACTGACTTACCGCTATCCTGGAACGTGCCCCACATATTCACCAGGAATGGGTGGGCCACCGACTCCAAAATATGCTTTTCGTTGTTGGTGTGTTCAACTTGCTTCAAACGAATCACTTCTGATTTTTTCAACACCTTAATCGCGTAATACCGAGCGTTCACTCTGGACTGCACTAAATGAACTCTACCAAAGGAACCAGTGCCCAATGTCCGTAACATATGAAAATCTGCCAATCTTAATTTTGGCCGATTCTGACGTTGACTGATGATATCCTGATCGTTGAAAACTGCTGTGTAGGTCGACACAGGTCGCGCCTCACGACGGGGCATTGGAGGCTGTTGAAGAATAGGTGTTGTCGGTAGTCGAGCTGCTGTTTCAGATGATACAAATTAGGGAGCTAATTTATTTGATGATTGACACTCCGTTTTACCATTTGCTCGCAGCGATTCGTGCGAAGAAGAGGTATTCATAAGGTGATCGCGCTCTAAATAAACAGAAAAAAAAATATGTAAGATTCCTTATTGATTAATTGCATCAAACAAAGTTTCTTTGTTTGCTTTTCTGCAGGGGTGCCACTTATTTTTTATTATTTCCTGAGGGGCTCGCACATACCTGGATTATCGAGACTCATTCTGGTCGTCTCATCTGATGACTCTATGTTGGAAGACGCAGTTGGTTTTACAGAAGCGGAAACAGGAGGAGAGATTAAGCCATTGGTGGAAGATGATGGCGTTGCATGGTATTGATTTACTGAGGCAGCAGCACTATTGGTAGAGGAATTATCTGCATTCCAGTGAGCTTCCTGTCGGATGGGTGGTTGTTGCTGTTGCTGTTGGTGCTGTTGGTGCTGTTGTTGGTTTTGTTGCTGCTGTTGTTGATGTTGGCTTTGCTGCTGCTGTTGGCTCGAGGAATGCTTGGCTTTGTCAATAAACTTGTTGAAAAAGGACATCTCAGGAAGGGAGATTTGTGAGAAGAAAAGGGTAAACGAGGGGCAGGATTTTGAAAATCAATTTGGGTGGCCCCCGGGTAAATCCATGTACATTTTGCGCTGAAATTCGGACGCTGAAACTCTTCATATCAAGCCGAAGGATAGTAAAACTTCAAAACAGATTACTCTAAACACTCCAATCTTAATTCTTTCTCGTCTAGTGAAGTGTATTATAGAAGATGTTTTGTTCATATTGACACCTAACAACAAGTGAAAAGGATAAAGAACAGAATTGGCCAAAAGGCATTAATGTTTGCAGTCGTTCCTGTATTGTTGGGCTGCACCTTTGGAAAGTTGTGAAACTGGGAGACACCCCCCTTGAAAACTCTATCCATTTCGGTTTTGCTTGACCATACTTTGTTTGCGTGTGTTGCTTTCTTTTTATGGCACATTATATAACTTGTCCAGGCAGTAACCATATTGTCTTTCAAGGTTCATTGAGTTTTTCTACTAAGCTCCGATGGTTTGACACCTAAAGCGCAAATCAACAACTGAAAGAAAAGGGCTAACTAACCGGAACTGCGCATATCCAGAAATAAAAACGATGAGGAGTAGAGCCAAGGTATATTGGTCGTCAACAAGCTAGTAATAAGTTTTGGTATCTGTTATCAGAAAATGCTCTACGGAAGGCATTATAAATCAGCGACAGCCCCGTAAGCAGAGTAAGAACTACTAAAAAGCAGACCATTCTGATGTTGACTCGATGTATGGAAATTACGAGTTCCGCCCGTTTTCCGTCCGTTCTTATTGAGCTATTTGTGGTTCCCGATGTAAAAGCTTATCTTAAGTAAAAAGGATAGTTGATTCGGAAGCAATGTTACAATCTGCAGTGGACTTGGAATCATTGGCTTTCGAAGTAGTTCTTTTACATACTGTTTATTGAACAATTTTTTACGCTACTCTAAATAAATTTTGCGTCCATGCAAAGATCAAGTTTGCGCTAAAAAGGATATAAATATGCGTCATTAGTAAATGCATTATGCGGGAAATATATTTTACTTACGTGAACTTGTCCCTTCCGTGGACACAAAATTCATTCGAGCAACGTAAAAGAATGTTCATGGTTAGGAAATGGAAGGATAGCTTGACATCTTTTTTACTTACCCCCGAAGGGTATTCCCGTGGGGACGGGGACCTACGGCGCACCTTGGCCAGGTGGGTCGTGGTGGAAGGAAAATTTTGATGGCGTAGGATTGGCCACGTTAGATGTGGCACTGCAGAGGACTTGAGGCGATACAGCGTATGGCGGGCCTTATAGTGACGCACAACAAAGAATAAATTTAGTTCTGTAAGTATACACGTTAAAAAGTACTTACTTCTACAAAAGTAGGGAGCACTGAAAAGCCAGTGACGGTTCGGAACAGAGGTCGTGCAGGCTAAATAGATAAACAACAAATATAAGTACGTTGATATATATGGTATATTAACGGGTTTCTTTTACCGAAAGAAGATAAAAAAAACTTAAAACCGAGAAAACAGAAGGACTATGTTAATAGAAAGCCAAAGAGTACGAAGAGGATAGATCAGAGAGAGGAAAGAAAAGAAAATTTCGGATGCGATGTTTGAAAGAGAGGATAACTGAAAACTAAATAGAGGTTTTCCTTTAAATACTGCTTTCGTTGGATCTAGCTATATCATAATAGGAAACAATTAACGGGATTAGACTATAGTTTGTAACAAAGACTTTCATGCATCTGACAATGAGCTAAAAACTAGAAGCAAGCAAGAATATCAGAAGAGAGGAAACTAAGAGGACAGTCACTGAACTAACAACAACCTGAACTCTGCTTTTTAAGATAGGACCTTACCAGAAGATATGGATCTCTTCAGGATTAGAGCAAGAATTTGTCTTCAAGCATTTCGGATCTAAAATAAGACATAAAGTCCCCTTGTTTGTTTATCAATAACAAGTCTAGCATATAATCAGGAAAACAAAGAACAGAAATGCATTAAAAAATTGTGTAATCCATATAACCTTCAGACTTCTCTAAAAGCTTTAGACAAGAGATTGATGGAAAGGGGATCTAATAGATAATAAAAAATCATCTGAAATAAGGTTGAAATTTTGGACGGGATTATTGCTTCATGTTAAGCATAACTCTTACACAAACGATATTGACAAGAAATAAATTCTGTCAAGGGATAAAAAATATATTACTTTTCTTTGTCATATGTATAGAAGATCAATGGTTACCAAAGGTATAATGTATGCATATTATCAATATAATGAGGGTTGATGGAATATCTTGATAACATTTGTTCCGTCAAAAATAACGTGTTTCTATTAACAGTGACTTTCGTTATCTTGGAATACCGACTACTGCACCTCTTTTCTAATTCAGAGCTCTGTTTTTGGGTATCTTAGGGGATTGACTTGGCATTGCATTGGTTATGTCATTGGAGAGAGAACTAAAGTCGTTGTTGTCCGTTATTACAAATACAGAAATGTGGTTGACGTCAAAAGAAGAAAGTAGAAGAAGAAGAGGGGAAAAGAACTGGGTCATCGAAATGGACTCACATGGTTTTTCTTTTGTCTATCAGGCCACGGAAAGAACGGTTATTATCTTGTCATGGAAAATGCGCCCATCCATACACCAGTCAAGGTTAAGCATTTGGTCAAAGAAAGAGGATAGTATTGTTCAAGCAGCGCGAAAAGTAAAACGCTCAGACTGTCAAAGATGAATCAGACACTCTGAAAGCTTTTTCGTTAGGTGCAAAAAATAGAGAACCACTTCTTTAAATAAACTCGTCTTGCTGTGGTTTGAAATAAGCTATCTCAGTAAATAGTGAACATGGACGCGATTGTACGCAAAGAAGGGTAGTCTGACCGCAAATATTTTCATCCAATCAAGCAAAAGCATTTTTTGGATTCCGCAAAAACTTGAATCCTAGTCCGCAAATAAAAAATTAGAAACAAGCAGACAAATAGGAAAAACACAGTAAATAAAAACGATAAAAAGTAGTTCAGCAGGAAACATTTCCAATAGCAGTAGGACTTAAAACTTGAAAAACGCATTATCACTGCTGTTGAACAAATCATCATTTGTATGTATACTTTGCTTAACGTTAGGAATAGAAACGGTTAGGCGAAAACTGCCAATTACGTTCACAGTGTAGAAGCTCACAGATAGTCTAAGGCGCCGACTTGAAAGTAAGAACAAGCGATCAAAAGCTGTGCCTCTTCCAGCAGGAAAGAAGCCACTGTTTGCTTTCGAAAATGCGACGTTCAGTAATGCTTAAGGACTGCGTATGCGAAAGGGTCGCTGGTTCGGCAGTTGCATGCTGTCGTGCGGTATAGAACAACGTGAAATCGTGGCTGCAATGCCAGCAGGAATATTACACACATTGAAGAGCGTGTGGGTATGAATATCCATAGCCCGCAATTACCCTTTAAAAGAAAACCAGTTCTAGGACAAGACGTAGGCAAGACAGGCAAAGTCACTCAGTTGCCACAGGCGAGGGATTCCATATGGATTTGCCAGTGTTACTGAACGATTACAACCTATTTGACAACGTGAAACGAGCTGAAGAGATTCCCTTGCAGTGCCATAGCAAGTTATTATGGAAGGATCCATGGTGTGATCTTCTTTCATTTATTGATAGCGAATTTCTAAGAAATTTCTCGAAGCTATATACTGTTATCTGTATAGTTGTCTAAAACAAACAAGATATCTTCAGATCAACATGTGAAGGTCAAAGAGGAAGGGGGATGGGTTATATGTCCTTCCATAGTGACTCAGACGGTCTCAGAGGATTGATGGGAGATTTATCGACCATCAATTGTTAAATATAAGGCTGTTTACCACTGAATTAAAAAGCCTGTCTTTTCAGCTTTAGTCTAATTTTATTTTGATCTTCTATTCGTTAATTATAGTATGCACATCAATAATGCTGTAGATCTGTATTAATCAGAAATATCCTGTACTCTTAAGTGAAATGCATTAGTCAATCTATATCCATAGTTGTGTTTTCTTGCTTGAAATATGGTCACGTCGTTGAAACATGCCTAAAACGAGACTAATACGTTAATGATGCATTGCTAGCTTTCGATTTGTGTAACGCCATAACCTCGTATTCGTCTTTTTGAGGAGATATTCATTTTGCTTTACTTCGTTGTTCTTGAGCAGGACCTCGCGCTCTATGCAACAACTTTACTCTTTCCAATATATAGCTGTTACCAACAATTTCGGGTAAAATACTACATATCTACGGTATCATCAGCTGGAGTCACCAAATTTGTGACATGTGTCACAGCCCGCCTGCTGAAATTTTGGCTCTGTCACCAAGCTGAGTCGCAGCTTTTGATATTTTTCTCAAGCTATTTCAATTTCTGCATTGGCAGACGCTCAGATAGCTCAGAAATATCGCAATCTCCGTCATTCGCTAGCCGAAGCACTAATCTTTTTTTTTCCCTAGACGGTTATCGAAAAATACATGCTAACCTTACATTATATACACACTTTATCTGCAGAAGTGCATGTTACAGATAGATCTTTATGACCTTGTGTGCGGATTGGCCTGTATAGGCGAGGAGTAAGATAGCGATCTTTTGTACTTCATTTATTTGTACATTTACTCTCCACGCACAGACGTTGTATATAAAAACGGATCCTAAAATCTCAGGATCCTCACGTTTCTGATATACTCAAAACGGTTCCTACCATTCCTGACACGCATCCTTCTACAGCGCCTCCTCTCCCACACCCACTATACTTATGCATTCGCTCTTCATAAGTAGATAGCGACGTTGGCCATAGGCCATGCTATTACATCATCTACGGTCCACCTTTAACTAAAACTAAACAGGAACAAAAGAACTACAAATGACAACAGAGAACTTTGTTTATTTGCTGTAATGATACTGTCAATCTTCTTCTATTTCTCTTAAAAGATTTGTAGCTAAAACATAAACGTATATATAATGAGAGCAATAGACTACACACATAGAAAATAAAAAAGAAAAAGCTCGTCTCTACACATCAAAGATAAATTACACAAAGAGTTTCAATGTCTCACTTCTCTTTCTTTCTTGCAGGAACATTTTATTGGTTCGTTTCTTTATTCACTGAGTGTATATATTAACGAGAATATAGATAAACCATAGAAGTTTCGTTTAAGGGGACTTTTCGTAGTGCTAAGAAATCGGACATGTACTTATTGTATAAGCTACAGTATTATGGAGATTTGCGATAACCGCTTTTGATGTTTGCATAAGGAAAAACATCGACTACGCCATCGAATATAACAATTGTTTTATCAGTGATCACCTTCAGTATTTGACACGCCGACTGCAGAATGATTCATTGTCTTGAACTATACTGTACAGTTACACAATCCAAGGAGAAGTATTCACAATGAAATGATTTGTTTAAATACGTCGTATTTCAGCAATTGATTCTTATTCTTAACACTTCACTGTGCTACGCATTCTCAAATACTTATTTACTTATCCTTTTTATTGTACTATTTTTTTATTATATGGTAAAGTAAAAGACAGAAAACAAGCACTGCACACTAACGTTAAAAATATGGTAGCTGCCAAATTTGAACTTTGTAGGAAACCCAGGTCTTAGTATGGGCGATGCTATCAGCCGTAGCCCCACTGAAAACTATGAACAGTACATGCAAACAGTGATTGCTGGGGCTAGAGGGCGACCAATATCAAAAGAGAACCGAAGCAAGGCGCTACAATGGTTGCAAGCAAGGGGTATACAAACCGTGTCTAAGCTTTCCAACACCTCTCCATTAGAGGCTGCATTGTCTGTAGCTGTAGTGCGCTGCTTAGGTGACAAGCAGCATGCTGTATCCCTACGATTATCTGATAACCAAACCATTCCCGCAAATGGCCTTCTACGTCTGTTTGCTATTGCCAAAATGTACAACATTCGGGTGTACCTGTTCTCCACGCAGAGCAAGCCTAAAGTGATTGGAAACAATCAATCAGTCTATAACGTGTCGCTTCTTCATGAAGTGGACTCTCATACGGGAGCCAGTCGTTGGGTTTCTTTATATATCGCAAGGTTTACCTCTCCGAAGTTACCGGGTCCTGAAACCACAATCGAAAAATCACCTTTTATATCACCTGCTGCGACCAAGAAAAATATCGTGGGAGAGCGAAGGAAGCAAAAACAACATGCACCACTTGGTGTAACAGAAGAAGTTATTAAGGATGAGTTACGAAAAGAAATGTAAGCATTATCATTGTTTTTACTTGAACATCATCTAAATATATAATATCACAGCAATAAGAGGATACATTTGGAATTTTCCAGAATTACAAGAAACAAAAATCCAACTCGAGCTGCTTTAGAAAAATTCAGAGAAATTCATGAACCGAAACAAGACGCCTAAAGGTTTGATAACTAGCAGCGGAAGCTCGGATCATCTTTTCAAAAGCTTGAAAGAGAAATACGGTACAAAGGCTTCTCCATCTGCTCTTGAACACCATTTCAAAGGCCCGGATAAACCTGTATTGCTCTGGAACGATATGGCAAGATTTTTTTTATCGCAATCAGTTGAAGGTCACTGATCACGAAATACAAGCTGCTGCATCAATCAAGGACTCCAAGAGAAAAGCAAGTGATATACACGATGATGATAGTGAAGGTGATAACAGAAGTGGTGACGAGCCTAGTTAAGACGAAGAGCAAAGCGATGACGAAGACGATAACCATCAAGAGTACATTCGTGTGGCTACCACAACTTTGCGAAAACTTGTTCGCCCAGATATCGATCTTGATACTGTAAGATCCCGCTTGCTGATGACACAGGAATCAAATTCGAGAGTGATAAGCAATATGGAAACTGTTTTGTCTCATTTTACGGATATGGTTTGTCGTTTGACATGTTTACTACCGGGAAGTTAAACATCTCCTCGTTAGGTACTTCGCGGCGACGTGTACCAATTCATTGGATATGACAATTACAGTACTGAAATCAACCTAGCAGACGTTTTCCCTGCTGATTACGACTTTGGCGATCATAAAGCTAAACACAATATAGTCTCTCTGCCTTTTATTAATGCAGACGATGCTGTCGATTCAAACATATTCAGTTTTGCTCAGTTGCAAAACATGTTCTACAGCACAGTTGGCGGTATTACACAGAGCAGATGTACGTTTTACATTTCATAGTATTCTTGCTAATTCTTCTTTCGGCTGCAGACCTAAACCATGGTTTAGCATAAATGGTGTGCTATCCTCCCTGGTCGATCCCAACGATGATGCTGTAGCGTCACAGTTTCAAGCCGATTCTTTAAGGGCGTTGTATACTGCGGCGAACAATCTCTACAGTGGTTCCTTATATCCAAGATCTCTTACCAATGTCATCCGTCCGTTGCTCCATGTAAATTTAGTGCCACGTCGCATGTCCAAATACATGCAGATTGCGAAGAAAAAAGCCGAAGAAAAGAAGGATCACCAAGAACAGCGACAAGATTTAAGGTCTAATGTACAAAGACGGCGCAATCGATCGTACTGGACCAAGGAACTGAAGAAAGCATACATGAATGGTCGTCCCGATAATGTGGTCGAAGCTATTCAACGCAAGATTGCTGATAATTTACCTCGAACAGATCGAACAGAGGATCAGAAGAAATCGAATGAAGAGGAAATTAAAAGTCAAAAAGCTGACGATGAGTACGAAGCTTTTAGGCTTGATCAAGCAGAGGATGACCTGGTCAATGCTTCTGAAGATGACGAAGATACGGCAGCTACTACTAGTAGCCAAGCTCCAATAACCAGTAAGGAAACCAGTGCTCGTACTATTCGTACACTAGTTGCAATTGTTCGTATGCTGGTCGATTCCCCCCTGATCAAACGTACTATAAGCGCAAAAGGCGTCGCGGGCGCTGTTCATACGGGTACTATATTGACCATAGCCGAGCAACAAGTGGCTGCCAAAGTTGCCAACTTTCTGAAACCATATACGCCACGCAGAAATGAACCTGATGAACCTCCAGCAAAGCATATACTTACCGTATTGCCTATTGCGGCATTATCGAACGTAGTCAGTACTATCTTGGGCATGCAAGACTGTGTCAACAAGCTGACGATCGAAACAAGTAACAAATGGGCTTTGCCAGTGAAAGCAGACGGCATCTACAAAGTCATGATTGATGCATTTGATATACCTACAAACAGACAAGGGGAATTCATCACTAGTGGGCTTCAAGCGAGGACTGAAAAAGAAACCGTCTTTAAAGCATTTTTCCAGCTGGACAAAATACACCGCATGATGAATCGGCGTCATTTATTTTTCCGTTGGAGACTTGTCTTTGTGAACGAGTGGACTGTATGAGTCGTAGGGACTATCAACCGAAACAAACCACATCAAGTAAGTGAATAATACGAGTCGAAGGCATTGTTAATTGATACAAACAATTTTAGGTATCTGCACTTCAAGAACGTGGAAATAATCAAAGATTCGTGGAACCCGAGATAGTACTCACGCTCAGCAAAGCTCAGTTGCAGGAGAGAATTGATCGCACACAAGCAAGCATACTCAGTTTGGAACAACAATTGAAGCCAATACAAAGGAAATAGGTGCCTTGGAAAAAGAGCGGACGAATCACAGCACATCAGCTCATGGACGTACAAATAACACGGCATACCGAAAACTGAAACAAACCCGTCAACAAACCCGATCTAAACAAAATACTGCCATTGTCCTACAAGAAAAGCTCAAGCAAGCTCGACGGGATCGTTACGTCCTTAACAAAGCGATGAGAGAAGTAAGCAAAAAAGGGAAGGGCAAAGAGAAAAGCAGCGCTTCAACAAGTCGCTCCCGGAAACGAAAGCGCAAAAAGCAAAAGCGCAGTAGCCAAGCAACGTCATCCACCAAAGCAAAGATCACCGAAGGGTATATGCCACAGGTAAGTACACTTTGATCTGAAGAGACCATGAAAGATTGATAATTATTTTAGATGCTGTCTGCCGTGAAGCCACTTTTTGAGAAGAATTCGATCCCTGTTTGCGGCGTTGATCCCGGTATCCGGACCACTGGTGTGTCAACAAGTACGACATCCGCATGGATGATACAACGGATACGGGACTTTACCAGTAACACAACTACAGAGCTACGGCACGATATTTACAATACCTGGAGTCTCCAAGCGTCAGCTGTCAACCACCACTCGCGCTCGAACAGACATCGTTTGCGCAGAGAACGAGCCAAGAATGCTGAGAAAGAGGGGACGGAAGTTGAGAACAGGAGAATTGAACGTGAAAAGCGTACTAGAGAGGTATTTACCCAGAAAGCATACCACAAGTACGCTGACATCGAACGTATGCACTTCCCCCCAGACATGATTTCTCAAAAAGCTGTTCATTTTTATGATCATTGGCAGCCAACCAATTCTCGCATTCGAGGACATGCTCGCAGGGGACTCAAACGGTTACGTGGAGTACAACGACGAAAAGGCTTGGTAGTTATTGTGAACGAGTACAACACTAGTAAGACCTACCACTGGTGTCTCAAGCCTCTACAGTTACAAAAATACCGAGGGAAGGATGGCAAGGTCAGGAAGTGTAATGGAGCTGTCTGCTGCGTGAACCCCAACTGTGTTACGGTCATCAACGGCTGTAGCACAATGAACCGGGATGCCAATGCGTCGAAGAACATTGCACTCAAAGGCGTATCCATGATTGTCTCAACTGATGGAAGTCCAATCCCGGTGTTCAGCTCTCAATACTCAAGCAATTACAAGCTTGCACAACAATTTGCTAGTCAACCAACCCCGGTTCGACTTCTGCATGGCCCGTGAAGGGCAATTACCTAGTAAGTACAAGCACTGCTCTATATCGGTGACTGATTTTTTGTAGATACTCCGTTGGTATAGCCACATGAACGAATCCGATAAGAGATTAACAGCTTTCAAGGAGAAAAATTTTTTTTGCCGTAAGTAAGAAAGCTTTCAGATCTCATAGTCTTCAAACATGGTTAATGAAGATTATAATATATATTATGACTCGTTTGGATGTCAGTTGAGCTTGCATTAAAAGAAAATGGATCTCTAAACTAGCCCTATTTGTGTCTACTTCTGTAAGCTCGAAGGGATCACCATAGCTTTTTGATAATTTCCATATGTAACAATTTCTGGGACACAAACAATATTCAGCTAGGCAGTATGCAATAGATCCGTTAACGCCCGTTTTATGATACAAGTGCATATGCACTCATTCCGAGAATCAAGACGAGAAGAAGTTCACAGAAATATCCATTGTTATGCACACTGTTACTAAGTCTTATGTAGACATTGCATTACTTCCGCTTTCATAAGATGAAAGGATATACTTTCCAATTCTTTAAACTGACATGGGGTTTTCTCGTCGCGATGATGCGCGTGTGAGTTTGTGAGTGAATGAACCACGATTCAGTGTCTTTGAAAGTCAGATGTGACTAGTTTAATAAATTCTTTCCTTCTCTCAGTTTCCAATCAAAACTCCCATAAAAAAAAAAAGGACGAACCACACTTAAGGGTTCGTCTGATACTCGTCATCAAAAAGTTCCCAACCAACCGACTTCATTGCCCGTCCGAATTTCACAGACTTGATTATAAGTACGAACAAGTTGCAAACGGATGTTAGATAAAGTATATGAAAACCAATCTATGATACCTTTTTTTTTCTCTTCTTATTACAGGAACAAGGCGGAAAAAGGAGCGTGATTCTGTTTTTGTTTTTTTCTTTTTTTCCGGTCTTCCCTTCTTCCGTACCTTCCCAACATAGGAACCCACATACCTTCTCATAACACACGGAAGACACGTATCCGTCTATCACTTACAACCATCATATTACTGCTATCACAACCTCGAATTGTATTTTCATATCATGACTGATACCGAGACAACTGTTGCCAGCGACACCTCATTCACAACCACCATCTCAGAACAAGAGGAGAAACCTGTTCTGGAAGAAGCACAAAACAAGTCACATCAAGACAAATCGACGAACAAACGAACAGCCAAAGAAGAGCCGGATGATTGTAAGGAGGCAAAAGCAAGAAAGACATCGGTCGAAACAGACTTGGACGTAAAAGTACACGAAGGCACACCCAAGCCATCTTGCTCAGGAGTGGACAGTGAAATATCAAACCAGCCTGATCCGGAACGTAAAGAATCCGCAGAGCCTATCAACTCCGATGAACAAACAAGCACCGTCGACTCGTCTTCTGTGGTCACCGTGTCATCGACTTCAGAAGGCTGCAACACCGCATTAATAGGCATTCCATCTTCAAACACTCAGGCAGGCAATCCGTTACCGTTACTATCTGAACAACAACATCAACAACTATTGCAAACCTACGCGCAAGCCAATGGACAAGATTTAGCAAACCTAACCGCTTCCTCATTGGCCCAAGCTATGGTGTCACCGATTGCACTCCCAGGCTTAACTCAGAGCTTATTACAGCATTTACAAGGCGGAAACGTCATAACGACCTTACCAGGCCCACCACAGCTTCCGCAACCAACATCAATACCTCAAGATCAAAATTCCACAGTAGCTGAGGATGTCCAAACAACGAAACGTGGTTCTACTGTGCGGAATCTAACCAATGATGAACGACGCCAACGCCGGTTATTAAGAAATCGAGTGGCTGCTAAAGAGTGTCGTAAGAAAAAGAAACAATACATCCATGATATGGAAGAGAAGATCCAACGACTGGAGACAGAAAACGCCACTTTACGAAAAGAAGTAGAGGAATTAACGACAAAGCTATCCATGGGTGGCGATTTGCATAATAGCGAAAGCTATCGACTGATGAAAGAGGTCGAAGAACTAAACGCAAAACTGGGAATGGGTCATTTACCAACCGGAAGTAGTGCGTTAACGACAGCCATTATGGCAGCAGTAAATCAGCAGCAACAATCACAAGCACAATCACAAGCACAGCCATCACAGCCGCAGCCACAGCCCCAAACCCAACCGCAGCCGCAGCCGCAACCACAACAACATCATTCATCACCACAGCCGATTGCTCCTCGTCCCATAAGCATGACAGACCAGGAACAACGTCGACCAGACGAGATAAAGACCAACGATGTCAAGGTATCGGAACTTGATGCGGAACTAAAATGAGAAAAAAACAACCAAAAAAAAATTTAAAAAGAGAAATGGTTTCTATAAATAAAGTTGTTTGTGTCTCACATCCATTTGGGCAAAGCTATATAATAAGTCCCTTTGATCCAGCCAATGTTTTCATTTCCGTATTTCTTCTTCTTCCTCAACACTACAGATTGCCAAATGCACACATCGACCAAGCTTATCTGGGCCGTGTGTCTTGCGACATGTTCATTATTCATCCTCTTCATGACACAGATTCAAATCACACCCCGGTTGCTCAGCAACGACTTACCTTCCAAAAAGTACCAGTCATCGCACTATGCCATGGAGACCGGAGAAAAATATTTGACCTATTTACCACATTCAGGTCTCCACAACCAACGCATTGCCTTGATCAACGCCATGGTCCTTGCTAAAGCCCTCAATCGGACGCTTATCATGCCAGAACTCAACATCGGTAAAGCCAACTATTGGCAAGCATCCAATCGACTAGCACAAAAGCTAGATCAATGTGTGGACCGCAGCAGAGTAGGCGCCAATGGCCTTATCTACGGCTGTCGCGAGTATCGACGTTATTTTCCTGTACCTGTCGAGACCATGTTTGATTTAACACCTGCTTACCACTCCCAGATTCGACTGATGCAACGCTTTGACATGAGCACCGATTATTTCAGCCGTGTTTGGTCTGCGCCAGATGACCACGTGTTTTATGTCAATGACTTTACCAGGTTTTCTTATCGTATCTATGACAGCAACAAGAACGCCATGCCTATGTTAAATTTTGAACAACGCATCGATTTGGAAGATCTTCGTAGCCGTCCCGAGCCATTCCTCGTCTTTGGCTCTTTATTTGGATCTCACAGACTTGCTCTTGAAAGGCCTGAGCTTCGGTGGCTTTGGGATTACCTCTTCCGAGAAATGGGCATGTCTTATCCGACGGTAACGGAAAAGGCCCTGCAGGTCGTAGCCAAACTCGGTGGTCCTGATCAGTTCATCAGTGTCCATCTGCGTCAAGCCGACGGTGTTTTCAAAGCCACAATGGCTCAAACCATGGATGTTGTCCGCGGCAACTTGACTGTTTTGGCTTCGGCAAACCCAGGGATTCACTGGAGAGAAGAAGAAGAGAAAGATCAGACACTCAGCCCCGAGATGATTCAAAAGCTGAACGAACTGCGTGAAGCCCGTCGGTATGAAGACCTTCTGAATACGTGTCAAACCATCAAAGCAATCAAGGATCCTCGTGCACGTATCATCTTCATGGCCACCGATGCTCCACGACCCCGGGAATCGCTCCAACATTTGTTTGAGGAGTTTATGTGCCTATTCTCTCTCAGCGATTTTCCCGACGTAACGGAAAGTCTGACAACGGTAACCAGCAACAACACGAACAGCAACGAAACCAACTTGGCCATACCTTCCGGCTCTTTGCTTCTTCCACTTATCGACGCTGAGATCGCTTCGCATGCATCTATTTTTGTTGGAACACCCAAGAGTACCTTTTCCAAGTATATCCAATATCGAAATGACCGATTCCGGTCACTGTACAGCCGATAAGTTCACCTATCTCGACAACTTTTTTTTTTTGTATCTATTTCCTTTTCCTGCATTATTTTATTTTTAACTTGTACACTTCGCCATTCATTTCCGTTCCGATTTACCAGACGGGCTGTAATTCATGTTTGTATGTTTCATAGTATGTAGATCGATAGCATCACATTATCATTTCCTTTCCTTCCTATCACTTCCATAAAAATCACACTGTATTGTATAGCATCTATTTGATTTTGGTCTCCCCCCAATTTAGAGATGGGCTGTTCTGAGGCTAAGCTACTGCTGTGTTCTAAAAAAGTTTGATACCATCGCGATCAGCCTTTTCCTCGTGAAACCATCTGACGGTTCGAATTTCCTGGAAATCTCACTAGGAACTGACAGTTCTACAGTGACTACGAATCAAACAAATCTCAGTTTAGGAAATACAGTACTTTGCAAGTAGTTTGCGCCACTGCAAGACTACTTTTTGTACCAGCAAACATGATAACTTTGCGCTGAGAGTGACAAATTCCACGCTACTATATTACCGTAACAGAATGCTCAAGGTTGAAAAAAAGAACCCCCCCACGTTTTTACTGCGCATATTTCAAGTCTTGACCAAGTCTAGGATAACAGAATAACATAGGCTTATTGCTTTACTGACGATATTCATTCCATGGAAAAGCAGAACGAGAAGAAGCAATGGGCTAAGCATTGCTGCTGTACTCTCGCAACTTACATTGGCTGAAGAAGATGTTCTCCTCGATTTAGAATGATAAGCTGGCCAATGATAAGGAACACTTGAGTGGTAACACCTATTTCTCATTTCATTCCGAGCTTCTGTTTCATATGCATGTATTCTTGCGCTATAGACTGGCAATCTATGCAAATGGATGTTTGTATTTTAAGTGCCTTGGGAATGGCTCGTCAATGAAAGCTACATGTACATGTGTGCATGCCTTTGCCTTGACAGATAGTCTTTTCCACATGAGTCATCCAGATTTGGGTTGATGTGTATCTCTGCGCTTCACTCTTTTCACCTGCCATCCTACACTGTATGAGCGATATGACTTCCATTGTATGTTAAGCGAGCAAATACCTTTGTTGTCATTATCTGTTGCTGAAAAGTATGGTTTAGAGTAAACCTGGATGGTGTTGGGTGAGACATCATGACAATGATTCAGATACGTTCCTTCATAAACGCGTATGAATTGTTGTCGCTTTGTTTTCTGCTTTGGACTTCGTTTCTCTTTTGCCAGGACTCGTCCACTTGTTGGTAAGTATACGCGCTTTGGAATTACACTCTCTGCACCTAGACTCACTTTATGTTAGACAGTGTTCATGTGGTTGATGCGGTCGAGGTGCCTTCGCCTTCGTGACCCTCCCACTCGCACTGTTTTCCGTTTTCTTCGTCTCTCGCCCCAGTATGAGCATCAGCGCCCCTAACGGAGTGCGTATGCCATGATTTTGGATAAGGTGTCTGTAAGGACTTTATATTTTGAATGAATGAACAACTGCATACGGACAACACCTTTTTCCATGTGTAGCACCTGGTGGCTTTTTTTTATTTTACTACGTTTTTACCTGCGCTTTTAAAGAAAACTGGATACCGTTGGCCACCCCTGGATTGGATGCGCCGCGGTCCCCAACCCATGTGTTGGTATTATCCTTCGGGGATGAATAAGAAGATATTACACCATTCCCATTTACTAACCTTAATTATATTTCACGCCACTCAAACAAATTTTGTGCCCAGTGGAGAATTAAATTAATGTAAGTAATATGTACTTTCTACATAACGTATTTACTAAGTACCCATATCTAGTTTACTTTTAGCACACACTTGGTCCTTTCCGTGCACGCAAAATTTAGTTTAGAGTAGCACGAAATGTGATTCAATAAATAGTACATCTTCTACCCTACTTAACTGCAAAACTTCAGCCCGCTTGTATTATGACGATAGATGTATGCTTACTTATTTAACGCAAAGAAAAGTGACGATTACCCAGACAACGCAAATCTAAAGCAAAACTTCTAAAGATCGAAGCCAATGTCACAGAAAAGCAATAAGTCAGATTAGAAGGATTCCGCCTTAGACCATGCTGCAGCTTGTGAAGTGATGTCAAAGATTGGCCACAGACAACATCAATTCTCCTCCCGAAAAGTATGATAATATAAAACAGCAGAGCCAACCACAAACGGATGGATGCATTAGAAATTTCCATGACCATCAGTGATTTTCCAAGGATAGCTGCGTAGGATTTCGTAAACCTTCAGATGGACTAAAAAGCTAACAGAAGTGTCACCCATAAACAGTCAGAAACTGTATGACTATCACTAGAGAGCTAATGCATCTATTCGTTTCTCTAAACGTTTTGGCCTAATCTTATGTTTCAAAGTCCACTAATATATAGGATGTTGCGTCCACTATCTTCTCAAAAAGAACCGAATGTTTCATTCTTCTCACCGCTACATATGCATCAATTCATGTTACCTCAACAAGTGATAAGCAAAATAAAACCAATACCTACAATCTTAAGGTATTTGCTCATTAAAACAAAGTTAGGGACCAAGAAGTTCATGGTTGTTTTACCGTTTACAGGTTCTAACAATAAAACTTTCCAGCAAAGCCTAGCCACTAACAGAAAAAAAAAGTGTCAAAGCATTGGGTATTATTTTTAAAAAGCTGAACATACAGGCCACTTGTAACTATTAATGTTTGAGCATGCGATATTGACCTTCTAAAAGTGTATAGCTATAGACCGTACGATAGGAAAATAGCGATCAATGCCATTGCAGAAGAAAACCTTGCTAATACTTATATGGAAGTTCATCCTCAGAAGACTATGTACCAGGGTAAATAATTAACCAGGTTGACAGTAAACATGGTTTGTTCGTTAGGAAACTTACGTCTTCGTCAAAATTGCTACAAAATGGGTTATCGTTAGTTTTGTAGTGTCCAATCACATACAAAGTACTACTTACGATTCGCCCAATAGACTCTGCAAGTCGCGCACTTGGCTTTTCAGATCGTTTTTGATGGAAATCAGGTGCCTGATGTGTTCTACCGCTAAGAAAAAAATAGTTTTAGTTCTTTTCCTGGACTAGGAACAAAGAATATAAAAGGAAAGTTATCTTTTTTTTTTACATTTCTGGAGAATAACCGCTTCGCTTCTATTCCCATGTGTTAGGGAAGGCACAATGTCAATTAATTGGTCAAATCCTAATCGTATATTTTGTCTTCTTTTTTGTTCGGATGCAATATGGTTTGCCTTCTTTTCAGCTTCCGTTAACAATTCGTGAGGAGCTTTCCGTCGTCTTTCACGGCCCTTTGATTTTGGTCGGGATGCTATATCATTTGTGCTTCGTTTTCTATAATTGGCACCGTCATCTTGCGACGATGTATGAAGTTGCTCGGGAATACGGTATGGATTCATCTGCAAGAGAGAACAAGAAGAGACAAAGAAAATAAGGAATGAACAAGGTGATCCTTATTTATTTCGATATAATATATAAAAGAAAAAGGGCCCATGCGATCGCTGACATGTGAAAATATAAGAGTAATTGATTTCACATGTGTGCTATGGATTGTGCAAATTCTTTGCCTGCCTCTTCAAACGCTTCATCATCATCACGTTGTACCCACACAGGCTGATGAGAAAATCCATGTGAGCTGAGTCGTTCCAACAGCCTTAAATAGGCGAGAATCACAATCACAGTGAATTATCATACCCTTTCACTCTTTAAGTTACCCTTTACCTGAGATCAATACGATGATCATTGCTCATTGGACCATCGAAAGTTGAGTGGCTGGCCATAACTACACCATACTTCTTCCCCTTAAGATCTTCCATTGTATTGGGCTTGTCAAAGTAATGCTTCTCAAAAACAGATAGCGCACCACTAGAAGAGGGTAAAGGGAAAAAAAAGAGAGTCAATAGTTCGTTCAAATGAGAAAAGAAAATTGTACGTTGTAGAGAAGATATAAGCATCTGCATCCATAGGCATTAGTCCTTCTGATGAATGAGCGTCTGAAATCAAGATAAGATTAAGGTCAAAGATAAGATTAACAAACACAATGGGGGATCGTGTTGTTTACTTTCAGGTGAACGCGCTAACGCCTTAATCTCCACGTTACACGAACCGTCGGCTCGGATACCGTTGGCTATGCATTTAGCATGGTGATCGGAAACGGGGGATTTGTCTGTAAAAACATCGATACGCGGCATGAATAAATAACTAGGAAATAAGAGCAGAAAGAGGACAACAAGAAGTCTTGATTTTTACACTTAAAAAAGAGAAACCAAATAGTAAAGCACGACAGTTTCACTATGCTTTTATTGATTACCTTGATCTAATTGTCTGGGTATCACTTGCTATTGCTGGGTTTCAAAAGCGGAGTTCTGTGACGGCTTTTACAGACCACATGGTGTCATTTTTGTCGCGTGTTCTCAGCAGCTTTCATCCAATTCCCCTCTTTCCCTTCATTTTTATAACCCTTCACGACAAAGTACGAACCCGTTTAATGGGCATTAGTTCTGTTCCAAGTTCCTGCATTAAACAAAGTGAGTTGAGGAAATCTTCTGTGGTACAGAACCCCCAGGATGACGGTTTCGGGGATGCTGAACAAGGCCAGACTAAACATCCGCGCAGGCGACGTCGTGGTAGTCGACGCAGGTCATCTTGTGCCACAACCGAAATTCATGCCGCTACGGATAGATCCCAAGCTTCTAACGATGGATCAGCGGCATTACAGTCCCTCCAAGACATCATTGCGGAGATGAAACGTTTGCCAACTAATTCTGTACGACGCGCATCGAATTCAGGCGAAGAACTCTTTCGGGGATGGGATGCTACCCATTTACGTAACAGGCGCCATTCAGAACCACCTCAACACATAATACCTCTTCATGAAAAAGAACAGAAAAATGATAGCGATGAGAACAAGGGGAATGAGCCAATGGAAACCAGTGATATTTACCTCCATCTTCCCCAAGATCACATTTCCCGGCGTCTGTCGCTGGAAGGATCATTGTCAGAAGAAATGGCAGTTCCTCCGACTGTTGGAAACCAAAGCACGAATAGCAAGAGGCTAGCACGAAGATATTCTGGTAGGTTTGCAGTAAAAGAGCAAACAGAGAAAGAAAATTGAACCGTTTCTTATAGTCCCTGCGAACCATATCCGGCAGTCGCACTCTGCAGATTTAGCACCGCTAACTCAGCCAACCACCTCTCAGAGGAAGCCGTTATATCCTTCTCATCTTTCAGTACAAGAAGCTAATAAGCTGCTACGCTCATGCAAAGCTTTTTCCGGCGTTTTACAAGTGGATAAACAGGACAGTTCGGACGCCTTTGTCAATTGCGAAGAATTAGGTGAAATTTATATTTATGGTTCCCGGAATCGGAACCGCGCATTGGACGGGGATACCGTAGCAGTTGAACTTGTCGATGTGGATGAGATGTTGACTGAAAAGATAAATAAAAAGCAAGCCCGTAGTACGACCAGAAGATCTTCTGTTGCGTTCCTCTCAACATCCAACCCCCCATTGAGCTCAATTCCCGAGGACAGCGCCCCTATGAAACGGCCAGCTTACTGCGGCAAAGTAATTTGCATCTTGGACCGACCACGACACGCCTTATTCTCTGGGTAAGAGAAATGAGTCTTTTTTTGTTGACACTGCCTGGTCCTGCAATGGGAACATAGTCTCACCGTTACACCGTAGCACACTCTCTTTGTTTCGTCCTAATGCCCATCGTGAGAACGACAACTCAAAGGACAACAAGCATAGTCATCCCAAAATTATTTGGTTTATACCAGCCGACAAACGTCTTCCTCTTGTAGCAGTACCGTTAAAGCATGCTCCTAGTGGGTTCGTGAAATACCACGAAGAATTTAAGCACCGGATATTCGTTGTATGCTATTTTTGTTCTTTTCTAGCATTCTTGGTATAATTTGGGCTAATGGCCAAACTTTTCAGGGAAACATTCAACGGTGGCCAGCCAGCTCATTACATCCTTTCGGAACAATTGAGTACGAAATTGGCTATATGGGCGAACTCAGCGTACACTCCAGAGCACTATTGGCAGATCACCATCTAAAAGAAACAGATTTCTCGGATCAGGTTGTGAGGTCAGCTGCATCTGTATCAGATCACGGGGAGTACAAACTTCGGCTTCAACAACCTCATCCGCTAGTGTTTGCTGTGGGTGAATCCGACGCAGGTAACGCTTGTACCTTAGATCATGTGAGGGGTTATTTTGTGCCTGTTAGCTTAAATGCACTTGCTATAGACTTGGAGCATGCATTCTCTATCCAAACCGTGGAAAAAGGCGATGTCTATGAACTAGGCATTCATGTAGCCGATATTGCTTACTATGTACACCTTAACACCCACGTTGATCGTGAAGCTAGGGAAAGAGCCGCTGCCGTTACCCTTGTCGAAAAAAACATACCAATGCTTCCATCATCTTTTGTGAAAACCCGCGGTCTGACGGTGGGGCAAGACAGGTGAGAAGATAGAATCCAGTATAAGTTGCATTCTGTTCATTTGGAAAGCGTAGATTGGCCTTTTCTGTTCTTTGCCGTATTACGAAAAGTGGTTCGGTGTTAAATACTTGGATAGGTAAAACTGTTGTCAGGTAGAATCGCATAAATATCGTTTAGACGTTCGTTAACATGAGACCGAAACATGAAGGGTGAACCAATTTTTGAACTTTGAAGACGCAAGAGAAAGTACGGACCCTACGTTTAAGACTTTACTTGCTGTCTGTCGTCTACTGCAGGTTCATCGCACGAATGACGGTGGCCTAGTTTTGATGAATCCTTCCCAGCATTTTCATTTGGGAGAAAGCGGATACCCCGAGTCTCTGACTCACACCGACTATGCAGACTCAGATGTCAACGTGCTATTACAAGAGCCGCTTATTCTGGCGAACAAAGAAGTTGGCCAAAAGATATGTAGCAAGTTTCCAGAACATGCGTTGTTATGCCGGCAGGAAGCACCTAAGGCGTCGCATCTCGTAAGAATGCGTCTTGCTGAAACGAAAAAGACTAAACCTATATGTGTCATCTCGTTTCTTTTACATTAACAAACACCAACAGGAGTCGTTACGCGATTACTTTGACACTGGGAAGGATATGCACGGGTTACTGAAGTTGGCAAATCAGATAGTCGAGGATGACAAGCGTGAGGCCATCCGATTTTTGCTTCGAAAGATGCTTCCACCTGCCAAATACTTTTGCGCAGGTTCACTCGATATTGCGAAATATCGCCATTTCAGCTCCGGAGCGTCATTATTCACAATTTTTACCGAACCGCTCCATAATTATGCCAGTATTGTCGTTCAGCGCCAGTTGGATGCTGCGCTCAAGGGAGGTAAGAATTTGTTCTATTTCTCTATCTTTCTCTCTAAGAACGGCTTCTTAATGCTTAATGGACGATATAGATAGTCTGCATATGAGTAATGACACAGTGGATAAAATAGTCCGTCAATGCAACGCAAAGCAGGCCGCCAAACAGGCTGCTTCACAGAGTAGCATTCATTTATACACAACCGCCCATGTCTATCGCCAGGGCTTGAACACATCTGCAGCTGTGACACAGCAGGCTATTGTCACCTGCATCAAGCCCAAGGCACTTGAACTATACCTTCCTGAGTATCATCTTGAGCTTTCCGTACCTATGCCCAGTATGGTCACCACGGAGCATGGCGTAGAGTTGATTTCGAAAACGCCCACACACGACACAGTCGTGGTAACCGAAAAGGACGATTTAACACTGCAGATAGACACTCAAAAAGAGGAATGTGAACAGCAAGAGGCTAGGCAGAAAGTGACCTTCTTATCACGTATTGATGTCCTTGTCACCGCCGATATAAAGACATCGCGACCTGCACTGGAAATCGAGCTACATGTGTAATAATGAGAAAAAATGATATATTTACATGTTCTATTCTTCTTTTGTTGCAATGGAATTAACTTTAGTGACGAACATCTATAAACAAACAAATAAACAAAAGGCAAACAGTCAACAAAAACTAAGTCTCCAAACTTGTTTGCTTACCTCGAACCATTTTGCATGCTCGTCCTTGGCTTCCTCTTGAACAATTGGCACTAGATCATTGACGTACTCAACAAACTTTTGCAAGTGGCATCGCATGATGCTGTCCTCTTCTACATCATATAGTTGTGACACCAAAACATCGACTTCATCGCCCACTTTCTGAGCGGACGCGTAAACACGATCCAGCCATGTCGTAGACCGACTGTCTGGGATCAAACGACGTTCGACTTTTTGGAATAACATCGTGACAAGACCAACCACCTCTGCACATTGTTTTGCTACCTTTCGTTCTCCTTCTTCTTCAGCGAGTTCCTGGACTTCGGATTTCGCATCCGTGACAAGTTCGCGCATGGAGACCCATCTGCGGAGAACGGCTGCCTTATTGTTTGCGGGTGCTGATTGTTCTATTTCCTTGCATGTCTCCCAAAGGACGGCGGTAGGAACCATGAAGGAGGATGGTTTTTCCTTCATGAAGCTGCAACATAAGCTCATTGCACCTTGTAATAATCCACGAAGCATGGTGGCATAGACGGATTTGTAGACTTTGCCAGCATCCGAAGGAATCGTATGATGAAATCCGATAATACGGAAAAAAGTGTTGCTGATCTCTGGATTTCGTCTCTCGGGTTAACCTCCATCAACAGACTCTTTCACTTTCTCTCTCGCTCACCTTGAATCATTTTTATCGCATCCTCCGGTTTACGAGGCGGTTTGCATGCCAGCGTCAATTTCGTGGCGTCGTGTGCAAGCACTTTACTCAGTTTCACTATAGAATATACCATAGCCCTTTATCAGCTTGTTTGTTTCTTTCCATTTCTTTTCTGAAAATGTATCATTTTACCCATCTTATCCTGATGCTGGGCACTATCGAATTCCTTATCTTTGTCCACTTGACGTTCTTCCTTCAAGTCTTCCAGATAAGTGTTCAACATGGCATGGCATGCTGAAAGCTTGGCTAAAAAAAAGACCTTGGGAAACTCAATCGTCATCCTTGATACAAGTACGACTCCTGGTCGCGTTTCCTCCTACTTCCTCTGCTTCTCCCCAAATTTCACTTCATTGTCCTCCTTATTTCTTTACCTTGGAAATCCTCTTCACTCGCCATCGTGGGATATCGGGAACGGCACACGAAGTGTCAAACGGAAAAAGAAAAGGGACCGTCTATTCGCACCAGCGTAATAGTAAAGTCACAATTTTTTTTTGGAAACGAACGTCAGCCAATCACATCAACTGCATCAATTTCTTACCTAGAACTCCTGGAGGTTACGCGATGCCGTGCAAAAGGCTGATCGTGGATACGTAGAGATGGAGTCTGATTGCCAGCACCACGGTTAACGGATGATATTGAATTGCTTGATACAGGCTCTCAATGTTTGTTCCGGTCTGCGAGCGCAATTTGGCCTACACAGCCCACCTGAACATGGACCGTACCCTGTTTCTTTTCGTAAGCATGTATTTATATGCGCATTCAATAAAGTTATCTATATGAAAAATAAAACGGAAACAAGATTTCACATATAAAATAAAACAATGTTGAATTAATGTTGAGTGTTATTGTTTGCAAGTAGTTCTACTGCTACTATCATTGACGATGGGAAACAGGATGATAATAACGGCTCTCACTCTTATCGACTGAGTAACGAAACGAAAAGATGCGCAAACTATGTACAATAGAGAAGCCGTCCATGTCAAATAGAGTACAATACAGGACACTTCCAAAACATCCAAATAGACTATTTATAATATCTATGTTAAAATGAGAAGAGAATCAACGATCTTGTTGGCGTTCAATAAACAGTATAATAAGAAACTTTAAATAGAAAAACTTTCCAGATACAAAATTCATTCCCTGACTAATCTGGTGGGGATTAGATCAAATTACGTCATTTAAACAAACGTTTGATGACATGCCTGCTGCTATTACGCTGGTGCGAATAGATTGATCCTGCTTCATATTGCCCGACGACAGTGATATCAGTGTTATAGATGATAGCTTATGAAGCAAGCGTCTTGATATTGCATTCATTAAAGGCATGGGGCTTTTCCAGATATAGTCATGCTGATGTTTGCAGATCCTGCGTTTACTATAGCTGTCATACAGCGTCTCGTTCCAACTAGAGATCTCTAACGGAATTGAAGCCCTATGGAGCAGAATATTTATATATATATGCATATATGATATCAAAATGTAAAGAGAAAAAGAAAAATACTGTATAAAAATGAAAAGAAAGAAACAAATTTACACATGAAAGGGGTTATTTAAATTGGATATGAGATGAATCATGCTTGTTTTTGTTCTTGCTGTTGTTATGAATTCCGAATCGAAGATCTGCGATTCTGCGCTTTGGTTGATGATTGCTTTTTCAACAGACTACTGTAGGTCTTTATGAATTGCTTGGGATCCATTTGTGACATGCCCTCAAGAATACTACTGTCTTCCAAGAGCTTGTTAAATGAAGTGGGAACCTATTTCGTTGTCAGTTGCATCGTTCCTTTCGTCCTATGGATTCCTTACTATGCTAAATTCTTCTTGGTATTGGATCAGGAGGGATACGGCGTTGATCTCATCGACCATTTTCCGCTGTTGCTCGGTCTCTTTTTCGGGGTATAGTACGTTAGGCGCAAAGACCCGGGCCAGATTATGGATATCCATGCTATTGCTATCCTGGAATAAGGAAACTTTGTGCAGGAAGCTGAAAAGAAGTTGCATGACGTCGCGGTTAGGTTTGGGAAGGAGACAGCAGACAAAATGCAATGCCGATTTGGATTCCTCTTCGGTGGAAAAGTCTGCAAATAGAAGTAGTTTTAGATTGCTTATTTTATAAGGATAACTAAAGGCGTTTTCTTACCCATGGCAGCAACGAACAATTTATGTAGCCTAAATGTCAGCAAAGGTTCTGGCATTTCGCGAAAAAATCGCTTCAGTAGGGCTGCCAGTTGTATAGAGTTCAATTTGCCGAGGTACATCACATCGGAATGGGTTGGGTCTTCGTCAATCATCTGACATATCTTTTTCAGATCACGTATGTTACCGTTCTTGCGAAAAATGCCTTCAGTAAGCATATCTGGAAATAATATCTCCTTAAGTAAAAGAGCGCTTTTTGTACATGTTTCATGTTGACTCTGTTTCTTTTAAAAGCCTCACCTACTTGCCATATCGCTAAGATACAGTGTTGTACAAACGAAGGAATTTGTGCACCCTCCATAAAGCAGGCCTTCATGGCAGGACTCATCTTCTCCAAGAAGATTGGAGGAAATACTTTTTTCTTCGGACCAGAAGGGTGATCATTCTGCATACTTTCCCGACGTACCACTGCCGCTAAGGGCACACCAAAAGTCTTACTGTCATAGCCATAATCCTCCTGCTCCAGCGCCTGTAATGATTGCTGCTGTCTGAAAGCGCCTCCACGAATCTGAAATCTTAGTTTGGACCACAAAGTCACCGCCTTTTTCGGGTCAGCCAGATTTGCTAATTCTTCCAACGAAGGATCTTTCAGGCAAGCTCCCAGATGTAGTACTGCAAGGTGACGCACAATACCTTCCTCGGTCTCGGAAAGATCCATCAGACGAGGCGGAAGTATCTGTTGCGAGGTTAGCGTAGGTAAAGACTGCGTTGTTGGATTCCGGAACTTTGTAACATTGTTATCGAAGGGAAGCGGAGCGCTATCGATGACCTTGGGAAAGGAGGATGCTTTTCGCCTTCGGCCGCTGAGCGCACGACGAAGGGTGTTCATTTTACTTGACCCTGCAGTTGTAGTGGCTGCTCGTGAAAGAGGAGCTGCAGCGGTAGCTTCCGTCGACCTTGGTAGGGGTGTGCGTGGTAAGGAACTCGTAGTGATAGTTGCCGGTGGAATTGGAGGTGCAGATGGAGGCGTAGCTAGATGATCAGGTCGTATTATCATCGATGTTGTGTATTTGACATTGCCTAGCTGAACTTTGCCAAATGTGGGACCTGCGGGCAATGGATTATCTGTTTCCATCATCCGGAGAATAGAAGGGGGCTGCTTTTTGTCGATCACATTCGTATTTATTTTCGTTTCCATATCATGCATCTTGGATTGTTTGACCTCATCTGGCCGCTTGCCTAACGACACATGACAAGAATTAGAATATTCAAACGATCATCACTGTTGTTTTTTACCCAAGTCATCAAAAACAATGGAAAGTCGTTCTAAGGCCTTTCTGAGAGCTTCTGTCCTCTTTAGAACCCTGGATTTACTTCCTTCGCCGCATGGATTGCCATTCTCCTCTTTCTGGTCAACTGACTGTGATGCTTTCTGCTTCTTAAAGCGATAGCGCCCAGTAACCCATCCACTATTCTTTTCCAGCTCTTTGAACTCGTCCAGAAACCGAAAGATAGCGGTTGGTTGACCTTCTTCTTGTTCCTTGTAAAGTTTCATCGACTATCATTAGGTTTCTTTCCAGTCTTCCCACGGTAAAGAACTTACCAATCGCAACGCTTGGACAAGACCAATATGGATAAGCTCTTTGAGACTTTGAGCCAACCCCGTGATAACAGGAAACATCTCAGCCCTCAACCCCTTTTTCTCGTAACTTTTGTCTTTGACATCTGTCCGTGCAAGAATATCGAAGAATTGGACGGCTTGTTCAGAAAGTACTTGGCATGGTTTGCTGTTTAATAACTCTAGTAAATGATCTTTAGCAAAGGCAAACAGAAAAGAAAAATAGGTGGAGTCTAACCTTGGTTGTACGTCATTGATATTGTATCAAGGGCAACAAAGAGAACTTGTATGTGTTTCATAAACTGAGTTGCCATGAACAGACCGTCTTGATAAGCACCTGCAGCAAAATGAACAAGTATATCCGAGATACACGTCGCAGATGATTCTTCGAATGCAGACATATCTGCCCAAATTCGATTTCGTATCCGTTCCATATATCCTTGTTTTTCATAAAGTGCTGCTGGAGTGAACGTACTAGAATTGTCTTCTCATGGTGTAAGACTAGGATATTTTCATACATTATAGCCACTTGCCTTTTTCATTTGCCAAGCGTATGTTCCAATACTGCCGAAATGAAATAAGATCTTTGTCATTCACTACTTTGATCTACCTTTTGGATGATGTAACATTCAGGATGCCATTTACGGTTATGGTCCTTCTGTTCGACAAATTGTTGAAAAATGGCTTGACGGCAGCCCGCACAATCCGTGCCACGCAATAACGAATAATGATAACGGCAATAGTGTCGCTTATCATATTCATACAAGGTACCATCAGAATGGTTCGAGTAATTTGCGGGATCGCTTTTTTGCACAATGAAGCATCCAACACAACGTAAACAGTGTTCGTGATAATAGAAACCATCCACGCATTCGGATTGTTTGGATCGGATCGGTTCATTGCATCGTTTACAGGTTGGTGGTGGTAAACTGTCATGATAATGTTGTTCGCACAGGATATATTTCTTCGTCGAGTTATGAATTGTTCGTTCAAGAACATAGAACTTATCAGCCACGTTCGTATTGCAATCCTAAATTAAATAAGATGTGTTAGAAAGGGTTGTTCTAATTATAGAGTTTGAGTCTCCGTTCGGCTCTATCCGGGCACACGTAGTTTATGCATCCTCTGTCGCTTTTCTCTGTCCTTCCTTTCTATGACACCTTTTTTTTTTTGCTGATGAAGCAGAAAAGTAAATTAACCCCGCCCATTCCCCCCAAAAAAGTGGCGTTGATTCTTATTCTCTTTTTCTTTTTTTACCTCGCAAACGAAGCAATGATAGTGATAAATGTTACCAAGAGCTCGTATAAGAGACCGATCATCACGTGTACAACTGTTACTGCATCCATAACAGATAGATTGCTGAACAGTTGATGATCGATCCGCATTGTGATTTGACAATGTGTCATTCAAAGGGCAAGGATCGCCTACGGATGGCATATTGAACAAATCAGAAAGGCGTTTCTTAGGAAAGGTAAAAAAGAAATAAAAAGCGAGCTAAGTCAGGAGGGAAAAGGGTATCTTGAAAGAAAGAGGTATGAGAAGTTGGGAAAAAGAGTGGAAAAGAACAGAGCCCATGACGGGAACCAAAAAAGGGACAAAGGTAATTAACTGGGCGCGGGGAGATCAGTGCAGCTTTTTGAACACATCTTCCCTCAGCGGCATATCATTTATCCAACTTCATGCTCCGCTACCTCAATGGGCCCTTGCTGCAATAAAACTCGTATTCTATCTGATATCCTAAATCGCGTCAACATTTCTATCTATTAACCTCAGCAAGTATCACATACCTGGATTACATAAGGGTGCCTATAGCCTCATCTATCTGACGTTACTCAAAATGGACGTAACTATTCCAGTCCAACAGCCCCTATGAAGGCTCTCTTCGCCCGCACCCTCTCTATTGACGCATGCGCTCTCCGTAAGTAAATAGCATTGGCGTTATGGGCCGTGTTATTTCAAACGTGCCAGGCCCTTTGACCAAGCATTGTAGTTACCACCCGTTCTTGTTCTTCACCTCGAGTTGTATAGAATAGATAATGACGCCTGCCGATCTTCTTCAACGGCTCATCTAACAAAGAATTCGAGAACTTTGCCAATTCTGACGCCCCCAGTTGTCTCGGCAAATACCTCCGTTGAAAGCAAAGTGAAATAAGCGTTTTGATTTTTAGGTTGATTTGACCATTGATCCCTTTACTTTATTCTGTCTTTGTTTTTTATTGTAACCTTGGAAATACAACGCTAGTTTCGTTGCATTCTGTTTGATTCATTAAATGCTACATGATAATAAGAGAAGGTAAACTCGATATGACAAAAGATAAAAGAGTATGATGTGTTCGGTATTGAGGAATTAACCCTTCCTGGTCCCACTACTACACAGATACTGGACTCTGGCGGATGTATCACAGGAACGTATTGAAACAAGTTGTACATGCTGGAACGTGTGGTATCACCAGTATGCAAGCGTGAAGGTGCGATTATTTGTTTAGCGAAAGAAAAGAGCGACTTGCAGCGTACAAAGACGGCAAGCCTATAGCCGAAAACCAACAGGACGCTATTATATTAGGTATTATACAGTACAGCGAGTAAATGTGTCGAATAGCCTTGACAAATGTGTAACTTTTAATTGTGTACTAAATAAAGCCGAAACCGGTAGATTATGTGGTAACTATAGCGTGCAATATACATTATAAACATGTTTCGAGAGGTGCACTAGAACTTTGCGACACGAAACCGATCCGAGTATAAAATCATCTGAGAACACCATGCCTGGGTCTATAGGTGATGCAAGAATTTAGCATAAACAGTCCGGCCACCAATAGTTCCGATTACCTTGTCCTCTACTGCGTACTTTTGCATAATGGTCTTTGCGTTCTCGTCAGAGAGTGGCAAATGACGTCGACGTCGTCGGGGACGTCGGGCGCGGCCTCTAACAGGAAGATCCTCGTCTTGACAGATCATTAATTTAATATAAGGGAGATAATATGTCATCAAATCGGTTTTGTCGGGTTGATAAATCATGCGTAGGTTCAACAGACGTTCCATTGCTATGGAACTGGATTCAAACACCGCAGATCTGCCAGGAAAAGTTATGGGCCGCCTAGTTAATTCCAAGTAATCCAGAGCTTACCGTTCAGTGCACAGGTTTTCCCATATGCTCTGTTGATTTTCTAATCGTCGCCGCCATTGCCGACTGGATATACACCGGTTATTTAATACTTCTAATGCCGTCTCCGTTTCATTCTCGATATTCCAATCGTCCATGCCAACGTATGCATCCCAAAGCCTTGTGTATCCACCAATTTGATCTCGTGGTGGTTCAAAGGCATCGTCGTATACCTCATATAGTAAGCGGTCGGGTACCCGAACCCATGAATCTGTAAAGGCAGCAGTATCCATTATCCTCGATATACTCTGAATGCTGTCAAATGCGAGTGCACCTTGTACCTTCTCGTTCAGACTGGCCAACTTGCATAAGTAATGTGAGCAGAGTCTTGCTAAGTTGACTCCATTTCTGCTGTATCGGTTACCACATCGTTGGACAAGACGGATGTAACTCTCCGTAGCCAGCTCGGCGCCCCGTTTGTTAGCGGATGGCACGAGGTCGTCTATGCCCATGTATTGTGCGAATAGACGCGGACATTCTTGCAGATTTAATTTCTTCATATCAGGCGTCGACTTCCGTGGTTTCTTTGCTGCGTGCCTGCACCATACTTGAAGTGTTTGCAGCAACTGCCGAATGTCGTTTCCTAAGACTGCCACAAAGCAAACAAGATCCAAAGGATCCACTAAATATCCTTCCATCAGACAAACCAGCTGTAGGTATGGAAGTAGCTCTTCAGTTGGAGGAGGTTTAATATCAAGCACTGCCTGAAGAAACAGTAACTCAAACGGCACGACCCCAGTATCTGTGTAAAAACGAAAATCTTCTTAGCCTGTCTTATACCAAGTTAACCATATGTCCTACCACTGCATGTCATTACAATCGGTCGTTTGCTCTTCTGAGCCAATTCCACGACAGCCATCCAGAAACCCTTATCATCCTCGTAAAGTAAATCCACTTCCTCCAAAAGGACCAAACTTTGCTTAGGTTCAACTGTCCCGATGGGCGTTCCATCAATGTCCATCGCAACATCCTCTTTTTGGGAGTCACATTCCATCAAGTCCTCTGCCGCGACAGGGGTAGTTGTAGGTTCCTCTGACTTTGGTATTCGTTGAAAGTGCTTCATAATGCCTCCGTTTGTGCTTTGTGCTGCTGTTTTCTGTCTGCGTTTGTTTGGTTCTTCTGGTTTTGTCGTTCTTGTCCGTTTCTTAAGGTTGATATCTTTTGCACCTCTTCGTAGCATGTCTACGAGAGGTCCATCTGGCTTTGGTGATGTATCAAATGTCACTAAATGACTTTCGGTCATGGCACCAACGGCAGCAGACAGATCTTTCCCTGCGCGCTTGTTTCCTGCGTTGACCTCAAATATCTCATAGCCCACTTCTTGTGCTGCTGCATAAACTGCGGCTGTCTTACCCACACCATGTTCACCAATCAATAAAATCATATTGGACTTCATCGCTTTTTCTTTTAGCTTTGCAGGAGTTTTCCGGTTACGAGAGCCCGGAACAAAGTCCATGTCGTCCAGGTCATCCTCTTCTTCTACATCGGAATGCCGCCCCATAACCCTCTTAAAGGCTTCACCCGTCAAAAAGCCGCGTTCATCCACATCATCGAGTGACAGATCCTCCAAATTCAGCTCTTGATAAGGTTGATGACGGTTTCCTGATGTGTGCTTTTTCTTCTTCTTTTGTCCTTCCGTGTCTCCTGGAGCAACAATGGGTGCCACTTTCATCTGATGGAGCCAGTCCCGTAAATATATATAATTATGCGGAGAGCTCAAAAGAGCGCTGACAGTATCTGGGCGATATTTATCAGTCCACATTTGCCTGTTATTACATTCCTCTCGGCCAAGGCACGAAAAGACAGCCTGACACGCTCCTGAAGCTCGCCATGACGACTCATATAACTTGTCCATAAGTTCCTCTAATTTGTCCAACGATAGCGGATGATCCAGTTTACGTTCCTTTGTCTTTGTCGGGTTTTGTCGTCGTTTTGCCAATTTGCTGAAGAAACTTGGACTCTTCTCGGCTATTAGTGCAGGCAAACGCTTTTCATAATGGGGTCTCGCCCATGTGGACGATTGGAACTTCACATTAGCGTTTCTGATAGGATCGTCTTCCTCATGCTGATAAACATGGCCACCTCGCCAATCTTCTGCATCGGGCCAGACAGCGTCAGGTTGCCGGCTTCGTCTAGATCGGATGCTGTATCCATAGAATTCTGCTTTTAAATCTTGCTGTTCACAAGCACATTTCCCATCGGTCGTTGCCGAAGCGAGTTCTTCCCTGGCCATCTCCTGCATGAGAAGCCTACGTGCAGCTGTTGTTGATGACTCGGCTAGGACATGTTCCTTGACGAAAGGTTTAGGTGGTTCTGATGGCTTAACAGGTTTAGGCTTGCCAGCAGGCTTCGGTTTGGCTTCTGATTTCGCTGGATCCGACCGAGAGGATGTGCCATTTGGTTTGAAAAAGGCATGGAGGGCTCTCTGTGTCGGGTTGGTACCAGCCATGGTGGAGTACGTCTCCTTTCTGCGCGTGTCGCGCGTCAACTACTGGGATTAAGCTCCGCTCTCGCGTCCTTTAAGCGTCGGTACCAATGCCATGGAAGTAACCAGGTACGCGTTCTTTCCATAAAATGAGGCCTGTGTACTTGCAGAAGTACTATAACCTCTCTAGTTTGCTCAACAATAACAATTGGCTGCTGTGAACCTTGACATTATAGATTATTAGTCATGCTGACTTTGACAGCGGGAATCTGTCGAGGATTTAGACTAGGCAGTGCTTCAGTAAGTATGCTCATAACGCCTAAATTCCTTATTCTCTCCGTAAGCCGTATATACTTTTCTTTTTGGATATTTTTAAAACGTCTTTGTAGCAAATAAGGTAGCAAAAGTTGATCATATTGCAAACAGGTTGTATTCTTAAGGGTAGACGTTATCAAAAGGGCAAAGATAAACTTGCAGGATCGTACAAGCATCATGAATGAAAGGATGAAGGTTCGGATCTCTCAATACCATATTAAAAAGTGCAATGCTTTAACCACCATCTACACTTTGTTAATCAAAAAGGAAAATAATCTATTTGTTCGGCCAAGTAAATTTTGCCTTATTCATCAGCGCGAGATAAATTAATTGACATGAGCAACATCCAAAAACAGGTATATCGACAGATCACCTTTTTTGCTCTTTCAGCTCCTACTCTGGCTGACATAAGGCAAAATTAATATGAGTCATTCAAAAGATTTTACCGATACCAACATCGCTTAAAATAGAGATCCGATCAATAAGTGAGGTTGACATAAACAGCTGCGGAACCTTTGATAAAGCTAACGGATTATGCGAGAAGTTATACATATCAGAAAAGACACACGATCTATATCCACTAAAACATGGCTTTGTCAAGTTTGATACCAGATAAGGAGTTCTGATTCCCAGAAGTGTTGGTCTGAATCCGCGAAATGCTATCAAGCTAGAAACGAGTGTTCCTATCCATAATCTCAAATTTCCGTATTAGCTCATTACAGGAGACGAAATATCATACAGCAGAGACACTAAACGTTATTCTATACTTCGTCTATTTTTGGTCTGTGGCAATAGGCATTAGAACATCTTGATATTTAATGATTGACATATATCTGATGTATGCTTTAATTTAGTCATTTTAATCCTATCCACTTTGACCCACATTCTCTTTACTTTTAGTAACACTCCTATAGAAGTCTGATCCTTAATAAACCAATGTTTCGTTCGTTGTTACCGAGGTGAAATTGTCTGCTGCCCATTATCACTCAATGCTATCACTACTGACCCAAGTTATCTACAATTGTTGATTTAGCCTTCCGTCAAACCTTCTGAATTTAACTATCATCATGTAATAAGTGTCAACTGTTATTGACCGATAAATACAAGGTTCAATTGATTCACCATTATAATACTGCAACTCGGTCTACAAATTTTCCATGATACTGACAGATTGTTGTTATGATGCAAGTCCGTTAGAGGCTATTTTAGCTTTACGTGGATTAATTTTAATCGCTCTAAGAAAAGAGTACTCTAACTATAAAATACTAAGAGCTTTCAAATTATTTTGGAACCATGGCTGGTATACACAAGTGAACGCATGGTCCAAATACGTTCTCCTAGGACAGTCAAGTCGGGGCACGATCGAGCGGAGTGAGGATATCACTTGTAAACTGGTTAGACACTCGGACAATGAAGGATAAAAAAGGAAAGAATTGGCGAGAGGGTGCGGCCCGGTCCAGTTTTCCTCCCGACGGGTGGGGTCAATGAGAGAAGAAAGAGCAAGAGGATCAAGCCTTCCCTTCCACCAACCACGACCATGGTAATACATCACGACCATCCATAGTTTTCTATTTTGCTTTCATTCTATAAAAGGAGACGGGAGAAGGATGGATGAACGGATGAATGGGGGCAGAAGGAGAAAGGAAAAAAGAGGATATGGAGAATAAAGGGCAATGGCATGGATTTGTTTGTACACACATACACACAGCATACAAAGAACCAGGACGACTCACTTGCACATTTTTTTTCTTGCCTTGTTGATGAACAGAGCGCCGAAAAAACCACTGCCGTGAACCCCATGAAGGCTCTCCGCATTGAGAAGCTTGTGTTGAACATCTCCGTCGGTGAATCTGGTGACAGATTGACCCGTGCTGCCAAGGTGTTGGAACAATTGACTGGTCAGACCCCCGTCTACTCCAAGGCTCGCTACACCGTCCGTACTTTCGGTATCCGTCGTAACGAAAAGATCGCTGTCCACGTCACTGTCCGTGGTCCCAAGGCCGAGGAGATTCTCGAGCGTGGCCTCAAGGTCAAGGAGTACGAACTCCGTGCTCGCAACTTCTCTGCCACCGGTAACTTTGGTTTCGGTATTGATGAGCACATCGACTTGGGTATCAAGTACGATCCCTCCATCGGTATCTATGGTATGGACTACTACGTTGTCATGGGCCGCCCCGGCAACCGTGTTGCTCGCCGCAAGCACTGCAAGGCCAAGGTTGGCTTCAGCCACCGTATCAAGAAGGAGGAATCCATTGAATGGTTCAAGTCTCGCGTATGTATCCTGAAAGCCAGAAAAGATGAGAACATTCGAAACCTGATCACTTACCCTTTCTTTCTTTCTTTCTCTTTTTTTTTTTTTTTTAGTTCGATGGTATTGTCTTGAACAAATAAGGGACAACACCTCAAGTTGTGGAAACGTATTTGTATCAAAAATAAAAAATAGTGCGGGTTCTCCTTAATATCAGGTGAACAAATGTTGTTATTTATTCTATTACCACGGGGAAGTGTCAGCTTGATGGCATAACGTTGTTCAGTTTTATGCGTTATATTGTTTCCACCGGGTTCGTCGCGACATTGAATTGGGAGTGTGTTATATCTATCACACCATGAATGGCTACAAAAGATATATGACCGTCAGACAAACATAGCTTGTCACTAGTGTGCTTTTCGTGCCAGGGCATCTTCTTACATTGCTTCGTTAAGGAGGAACAAAAAGTGGACGACAGTTCGTTTTCACTCTTCTCTCGGGACAGGATAGGATTTGTTTTGCGCTCAGCCAATATTTGACATCATTGGAGTAATATAACTCCTTGGCTTTTAAGATTATGCACGCCGTTTCTGGCCAAGTATTATCTCCTCTGTTTTTGACTTCAGCTTCGCATTGCTCATTTGCGTTTCCGAAGTTTCAGGTCCAAACGGGGCTCAGGTTATCAGCAACTCACTTGTTCTCTGTTAGCTTCCATGTGAAATGTTCACCAGTTGCAGTATCAAGCAAATTATAGCATTATGCAGGTAATTGCCACGTTATTTTTTGAACCTATTTTACGTTACCGATTGAAAGAAACAACTGCTCAGGCTGCTATTACATAGAATGTAAGTTCTGTTCTAACAGCTTATCTACCGTATAGCGAAATAGAGTTAGAGTAGGTCTTTGCTAAAGCTCTGCAAAGCGTAACAAAAAAATCTATGTAATTCAAGTACAAAGAGGTGATTTTCTCCAAGACGCTCGTCATTAGCGTGGTTGTAAAACGTGTATTACCACTCTGGACTTTGGTTGGTTATATCGCTTTTAACAAGACTACTAACAGAAAGAAAGTGGGAATATTATCAGAAAACAAAACAAAAACGAAGAAACAAAAAATATGTTGTTTTTAGTAGGGTATGTTCTATAGATATTAATGGTTAACATACTCTAGACTTACATAGCGTACTTTATTACACTTACATTGGCTTGACAATGTTGCTTTACTTGTTCAAACACCTTAAGTAATTTCCGTCTTGCTCCTAATGCAGAAACACCTTTTTCTAACAGTTCTTCGTCACTCAATCTCAACATGTCTTTCCACTTCATGGTTTCGAAAATCGGGTTATATTTATGCAGACGTAGGCTTCTAAGCCAGGCGGGGACATCTAGATACCGATATCAATTTGTGAGCATTCTCTGATTCTAATCATAAGACATTTTCTTCCTTCTGTTACCTTCAAGCAATTTCATATCGATGACATCTACGTTCTTTTTATCTTTACGTGGCTGACCAAAGCCACCTTTTTTCTTGTGTCGGTTGGAATTGCTCATGTTTGATGCATCGCTATGATCGCTTAAGTATTCATTTTCTCCTTCAATGCGATCGTTAGGATTCAGGAACTGGCCAAAATGACTGCCAGAGCCACCTGAATGAGGTGGTATAAAGTGTTTTTTGGATGTTGGAGGATTTCTAGCGGATGGAAGATTGCTGGAGCTAGAAGCTGAAGGTGCCGGTGAAGTCGATTGCGAAGGATGTTTATGCGTGGTTGTCGGAGACTGAACATGGTACGGTGGAAAGCGAGATCGCGTGGGTGTCGTTGGTGGTTTGGCGCAATTGGCATCTTCGTACATCGACAGAACAATGTTTGCTTGACCTTGTTGTTCGTCTGTCTCTGGAACGACCGGAATCCCACTATTTCTATTGATACCACGACGGCGGAATGTATCCGTATCATCGCTCAGGATAACACTCCGGCCACTAGGTCCATGCCAATTGTTGGGCAGCATCGACCGTGGATCAATGTCGGAAGCTGAGTTAGGTCGCTCGATGGGCTGACCATGCTCCCCAAAAGTGGACACAGTTGGCGATAGACCCCATGGCTGAACATCGTCCCTGCCGCTGAGTGACCAGTTCGAAATATCAGCTGATTTTGGCCTCCCGCTACTCGTCCGTTCATTGACTCCCACCAAGCCAGCTCCTCCATTCCCACCATTATAAGGCCAATCACTGTTGAAGATCGAGGACAGATCCCCCTCGATGACAGATCTTGGTCGCGCATTGAACACACCTCGCGTGGTCTGCAGGCGTGGTCGGACCATGATGGATTCGTCCATTAGGGACGGACCGAATACTGCTGACCGAGGTGTCAGGAAATCTCCAGCACTCGTCCCTATCCTACTAGTCCCAAACAACCGATCATATTCTTCCGTGTCACCTAGTGCAAAGGAATGGCGGTCGATATTGCGGCGCTGATTGGTGGCATTAGGTCGGCTTCTTACTTGGCCGGTCTGATAGGGAAGAACCGAGAGTAATTTTTGACTCGCTTCTAATTCGGCCTTTGCCATGGCTCCCGCTAGTTGTGTTTGCATATCCACTAAGAAAGGAGGAAACCTTATCGATTGAGAACTTCTTTTTCTCTGCAAGACACTACACATACTATAACCCCTCTTTCTCTTACTGTATCTCTTTTATACATATGTGTATGTGTATATAGATCTATACATACCTTTATCCGGGTGAGCTGGTGACAAAAGGGCGGCCACGGGATCTTTCTTTCCCATTTGTTGCAGGACTGTAATAAAGAATCTAATCTGAACTTGACTCGAATGCTGCAGTAATGTGTATATGGTAGCTGTGCGTTCGGCTTCATTCAAATAACGGAACCATTGATCGACATGTTGCACCTCTTCCTTGTATTTAGGGTCTAAACTAGCGGATGCCATAGCCTCCAAATTACGCTCATACTGCTGAAGGTCCTCAAACCATTTATCCAGTTCTTGGGCTAGCATAAAAAGTTTAAAGATTAAAAAGGATTCAAGGGGGGAGAGAGACGGTGAAAGGTTTGGTAGGCATAAACCTTTCCTCTTCTTTTTTTTATTTCATTATTAATTGTTAATTTACCTTCTGGTGAAATCATGCTCTCTGGCTTCAATATCTCGGATACAGGCCGTGCATGACGCTGCGGCGCCTGATTTATACAAGAGGAAGCTGTCATGGATGGTTTGGAATGATTTGGACCAGCAAAGTCGGATGAAAGGGGTTGAAGTGAAGATGGGTTGCTGGTAGGGAACCCAAGCGTAAAGTCGGGACCCAAACTGTTGTTCGAGCTGGAGCCTACCTGAGGTGGTCTCTCAGTCGACTTTACACTAGAAGAAGATGGATTGCCGAGACCCGGTTTCAGCAATGAAAAAGCGTCTGAAAGAGATTGTCGTTGATACGACGATTGCTTGGTCGCCATGACAAAACGGCGGTAAAGTCTGACTGAAGAACGAAAGAGAGGGAAAAAGAGTTAGAAAGGAAAAAGAGAGAGAGGGAAAGGGAAAAAAAAAAGGTTAGGGAGGGGACGAGGGTCCAGAACTGGAAACGAGTTCCCCGTAAAACTAGGCGAAATTTTGTGTGCCATCCAACGCAACCCAAGTACGACTAAACATAGATAGACGCTTTCAACCTTGAATAATACGATAGACAATCCATTGCTGCCGTTCCCTCTTCCGCTACAATCAATACAGCATTTACTTCTCTGTGTCTCTGTCTTATTTTAGCCTTATTTTCTTTGTCTTGTTGTGCAAATCTGTGGATCTGTGTCCATCTCTGTCTCTAGACATATCCGGTTATCCGGATGCGAATTCATTATTATCGCCCCAAGTTTTTTCTTTGACTAAACTATAATAAGTACGGCAGTTGACGCAAAAAATGCGATGCACAGACCATTAGACTGATCACATTTCTCCTTATCTCCGCGAATAAAGCGAAAGGTTTTATCCAGACACAGTGAAGAAACCATGGTGTTGTCGTACACAACGTTAAGGCAACCAAACTTAAAACCCTACTCTATTGTGAAATACAGTATACATGTGCCTTGACAGATGCCCATGTCATTCGATTAAACTAAGAGCATAGGCTAGATTAAATAGAGACGATTCGTCATATTTAACATCACAACCCTGCATCGGGCGACCGCATGGCTGATTCTCTTGTGATTTGGTACTGCTCCAATCAAGAACAATGATGATTAGGTAATTCTCTCCCGAAGACGTAGTTTTACTGCTTGTCATGATCATATAGTCATGGCATAACAACTCTGTAATGCGAATAGTTTTTTTTTCTCTTTTTGCTTTTCGTAGTGGCTCTCCGAGTCAATAGGATGCTCTCGTAAAATTCTCTGCTTAATGAGTTCTTTCCCTGAAGTTTTTTGTGCGAACAATATCTTTTGTTTAGATTCTTATTGCATGGAAATTTTTGATGGAGTTGTGGATGTTGTTAAATGGTGCGTGTGCTGTAAGATCGATATCTTTTTTCTTTTCTTTATGGGATCAGACTATTTCCCATTTTTCTTGCCTCGTCCACGAGCTGCGCCTCCGGCGTATCCGTTTTTCGACCTTTTCTCTGCTGGTTTCAAAATCTGAAAAGACATGAGGATCGTTTCTAATTTAGCAAGAGAAATCTTACCTGAAAAGAGCATAAAAGTGACTCATCAACACTCATCATCGCACCTGCGTTATCAAATTCACCACAATAATTTGGCGCGGAAAACAGTGTGACCAGCTGTCGTTTAGCAAAGAACTCGTAGCCATCTTCTACCACTTGATGCGCACGGCAAATCAAATCCATATCGTGCTTTTGTAAAAACTTAGAAACAATATCAGGTCCAAACGTGAATGATACACCGCGATCATTCTCGTTCCATCCAGAAATGTCCTTGTCCGGGTCTGACCAAAGTAGATCGCACAGCAACCCTAATGATAGGATGAATTTAGCTTACTGTGTTTTTTCTTCTTTCGCCTGCTCGTGCTTTTTCTATCCCATTCTCACCTGTGTCGGGCACGTCAGTAGGTCGCATCACTCGTCGGATTTGTTCCATGGTTTGTAGATCTGGAGACAGACCTCCGTGCATACAGAAGATCTTCTCATCAATGATGGCAGCAATGGGCAAACAGTTGAAACAATCGGTAAACGTCTTCCATAACTTAATATTATAGCGTCTTTTACCTAGGAGAGACAAAGTCCCCTTTCGTCAGATCCAGGTAACCATTTTTGTATATCCACTTACATTCGTCATAGAATCCATAGATGCGGTTGATACTAGCACACTCGTGGTTGCCCCTCAAAATAAAAAAGTTTTCGGGGTATTTGATCTTGTAGGCTAACAAAAGACAAATGGTCTCCAAGGATTGTTTTCCTCGGTCAACATAATCGCCCAAGAATAAGTAGTTTGCATCTGGCGGAAATCCACCATACTCGAACAATCGTAACAAATCATAATATTGCCCATGGATATCACCTGAAAAAGCAAACACATTTTTTTTCAGCTCGACAAATACACCGACCAAGGCGTTTCCTTTTTCTTTCTTGCTTTTCTTTTACTGATTACTAACCACAAATTTTCAGAGGTGCTTCCAAGTCTAACAGGATTGGCTGACTGATGAAGATTTCCCTTGCCTTGATACAAAGAAATCGGATCTCATCCTCAGATAAATTAACTTGTTTTCCAGGTCTACTACCGCGAACTATACGAGACAGAAGGTGTCAGATCCGCTTTGTTGCATCTAGGTATGATGGCTTACCTTCCAGCAGTCTGGTAATGATGGAATCGACATCCAAATTTTCGGTCATGTCGTTCATTTCTAAAAGATGGTAAGGAATGGTGAGAATTTACAAACTTCCGCTTAGAGTTTGTATGATATTGAGTATGCTTTTGTTCGATAAGCTCTCATCTAGGACCAGATCGAAGAAGAGGCGCAGAGAAAAGAAAAGATCTTACTTTATCGACCAAACAAATAGGCTGATTCCAGATGAGTTGATATTTGAAAGAAGCAAAGAGAATGACGGATGAAAAGAGGATGTCTATGGATCAAGATGAAAGACGGATCGTTACGGGAAACAGAAGAGAATCAGCCGGCGCCGTTTTGTTCTTTTTTTTTCTCACTTCTAAGTGGGCCAGGGGTTCGAAAGTGTGACGTGGAAAGTGAAGCGTGTCCTCTTATTCTCTCTCTGCGTCAATAAGAAGGGGTAGAAAGGGCTTCACCTTTGAATTAATCAATATATAAAGTGTACAATGAGGTTTAACAAAATATCGATACTGGAACCTTGCGGAAAATGACCAGTTACACGTCTTTTTTTCCAACGTTCACCACCATACTGTTTATATTTTCGGCACTTGAAAATATTGGCAAAATGCAATGAAATTCCCGAACGGATTACAACACGGAAACCGCATTGGTCGATTTATATCTGTGTTTCAACACCTTAGCGGACAGTGGCACACAGTGTGGAAAATATGAATTAAGCAGAAAATCATTATGATCATAGAGAATAAAATCCAAATCACAGTGATTAGGTGGCTTCTATGTTAATGTAGACAAAATTTATGTCTATAAAAAGTTAAAATTTATTTTAGGAAAGGAATCACATCATTGTTGTATTCAATTCTGGTAAGGATCCAATTGAATAGGGTCCTTCGGCGAACACAGACTTCATTCATGGTTTATTAGACCGTTTGTAATCTGTACGAAATATAACTTTTTTGACAAAGAATCCATCCCGCCCGTCGCCGAAATCCAGGATAACACACATATCCGATGAAGATCCTGAAAACTGGGAGAATCAGGCTTCGGTTGCAGTAATATGTAATGGACAAGAATACACCACAGCGTACTTGAAGGATTACAAGGTTTGATCACGCCCTATAAAAAGCACTATGGTGAAATTGCTCGCAAAAAATCATACCATACGATACCTATCTTGTGCGAGAAATACTTACAGCGAACTGGGGGCTAGATGATGCAGGTTAAAGAATAGATATGAAGCACGAGTGACCCTGTATGCATAGTCGATGAAATTGTCTAGGGGATGTTGTAAGAAAAAGGCCGACAGAGCCAAAGGATTAGGAGACAGCTGTTATTCTGTATTGTCCCATCATCGAAATATCACAGCTTTAGCTTATCGTTTCGTTGCTCGGCAATGGATATGCTATATTTCATTCATGGATAAATTAAAAAGCTACTATGAACAAGCGCTAGGAAACATAAATCAAAGTCCATTAAATCTATATGTATGGTGTGTAAACCATATACAGCCTTTAATATCAAATCTAAGAGACGTTCTCCATAACTATATGCATCCTCCGTCACCGCAGACTTACATTTATACTTGAAGCAAAAACTATCCACAAGTAGAATTAGCTTGCACGGAATGTCTGTACTTTCCAAAGATAACTATGCCTCTTTATATCATTACTTAATCGATTCAGATCTGTTAAGATAAGGATATTACCATTTTCGGCCTGCAGGATGACCGAACGATCTAGCGTGTAAAAGGACTTTTACTTCCTGAGGTAAATGCATGGTCCATTAGGCCGTTGTTACAGATCGGATATTGACTAAATAATAACTACAGCAAGGGTGTCCGTATGAACTAACCGATTGGTCTTTTATAGTCAAGACTTCAGGACGTGTAGTTTGGTACTGTCCCTTGTTATTTTCTTTCTACATCTCCTCGGATGCTCCTTACTTTTAATGCTGACTAGCCGTCTTATAGAGCAGATATAGAGAACGGACACTGGAGTCATTCCACAATACTGGCTCGTTGAATGGATTCTGTTCCATCCTAGCTACACAGTCCTAATTTCTACTAGATCAGTGCTATTTGCTTAGCATTTTGCTATGTATTTTCTGCAACCGAAATAGGGATCACAAAGTATTAAGCGTACTCCGCACGTATATATGATGGAGCTAATATATTGCTGTTCAGTATGGGGAGCTACGGGAAAATTTACCGTTTCCTATTTCCAAAAGTATGTCTTGTCAATCATGTGTTTCTTCCCAGATACAATTGTCCTGTAGGCCGCTTTTTCTTATAAAACACATTTTTTTTGTTACGACAGTCTATGCTCTGTCTGGGATTGCTGCAAACCGATTTAGGTTTTATCATCAGCCGTATTCCTCTCCTTTTAATCTCACTTGACAAAAAAAAAGTAATGGGTATACAAATATAGTGATAGAATGATCAGACCTCAACGTATCTGATAGTTCAAACGTGACATTGACTTTGCACATGGTCAAGGTAAGTATGGCATATGGTTTGAATTCGTTCTTTTTTTAGTCAGTCTCATTATCGTTTATCCGGCTTCTCCGCCTACTGCTGTGTCAAGGATTTTCTGCGTTTCTATTTTCCATGCTTACTGTTGTTCAACTTTAATCTCATTTTTGCTCTAGTATAGAGAAGCTTGTCTCGGCTTAAACCGATTCTTCTTTGATAACAGAAGAGTGTGGTTTTTATCTCTCGCATCACCATTATCTCTAAGATCAATAGCCCTGTGTGCAGCATCGAAACTTTTATCTAACTATTTGCGCCTGGAAGATGTTTTGCTGACCCATTTTTGGGTAATGCATCAGTGGGAGTACTTTCTCAGTATGCTAGAAACAAGCAATGTACTTTTTAAGACAATATGATGTCTGTCAGCGTTCTTGTTATACTATTCGCAAATTCTTCTTCTATATATCTGTATGTGCTGCATTTCATATCCTCGAAACGGCAGCTGGATCACATTGTGCAAGAGTTGATGGGGTTGTGGTGTCAAGTGACGTTACGCAATTTTAAGTTTACAATACAGTAAATATACCGATGAGACAAAAAGAGGACATCGTCTTTTACGTAAATACATAGCAGATGGAGGAAGATACCATCATTAAATTGAAGCTAAAGAGGACGTTCTTCAGATCTTATGCTTTCTAGACCCAACGCATAGGTTACTATTCAATTTGTGCGAAAGTCTATGTAAACTATCTCGTGTCGGCTGTGAACTGGACACACCCAGATCAAATATTTTGGCCAATCAGGCACAATAGTTTTCAAAAGCAGCCAAGAAAATGGAAAAAATGGTCTACGATCATCTATGACATGGAAGAAATAGGATCATAGGATATCAGTAGATGGCTGTGACATTTTCTTATTCCTTATTGGAGTTATCGATCGGTGAATGGAACAAAAAAGGTTTATGGAGGAGTTAATGATCGGACAGGAAGTCAAGGGACAGAGAACAGTGAACAAAGGGTTGAGTAAAGCATTGGATACACAAGGTTGAGTTACAATCGGTCCTGTTAGGAATGGCTAAACTGTTTAGGATCGCCCAATACCGGCGATGTCAGTGTTTCAGAAAGCAGCGGGGAAAGCAACAGAACGCGCGAATTCTTTGGGAACACAAGTAACCCACAGATCTTAATATAGATAAATGTTTTCGTTTACGCCATGTGCTACGTAACCGAGGATTCCACGTTGCTCAGTGATGCTTGGTAAAGATAAGGTTAGAGCACCGTTTCTATCAGTAAAAAGGGCAGGGAAGAGGGATAGTTGTCGATATTCCCCCACAAATCGAATTCGGTGCAGTGGTACAAAGGTGACGAGTTAGGACAGTCCCGAATCCGACACCCACACCCAGCTTTATGACTTTCATAAGCCAGACCCTTTGAGTGACCCGAGCGAAACATTGGCCTGGGAAGTGTGTTATCGAAGCCTAATTTTTTACCTACTTTCAAATTATTCGGTATGTTTGACTGCATCAATTTAGTATTGCTACCATAACCCTTTTTGACTTTCTTTATTTTAATCATTACATACCTCTTTCTCTTCTTCTTCTTCTTCTTCTCTCTTCCTCTCTCTCTCTCTCTCTCTCTTTCCCCTTCTCTCTCTCCTCCCTTCATCTCTTTCATGGGTCATCCTACTTCCCGCTCAACCCGAGGATCCAATAACAAATTTCGTACACCTATTCAAGTTTTCACAGACGCTCTTGCCTCCGTCACGACTGTACCTGTTTCAGGTTCCCTCCCTTTTCCCACAGATCTGGAATCGCCCCAACGTAAAAAAATGCAACAAGCCTGCCTAAACGAAAAAATCCCGGAAAACTTGGATGACCCTGCCCTCTTTCGCCCACGACCCTCCGGTATCAATACACCCTTAATTTGGCAACATTGTACCATGAAAGGATGGTTAACGAAACATATCCCTCCAACTTTCTCCTTCACAAAGACAAAAAAGAAACGCTTTGTTATTCTAGCTGATCGTATGCTATATACCTTCAAGACTGACCAGCAAACTGGCCAATTTCGAGAGTTTATGGAACTAACCAAATCTACCAATGTCTTTGTTACGGATCAATTCGCTGGTGTGCCTTATTGTATCGAGATTCGAAAGCCAAGTGAAGAAACCATTCATTGGTACTTGCAGGCACCGGATGCTGAGACAATGAAACTCTGGTTAGAACGTTTAAAGAAAACAATCTATTGGCTACGAGAAAATCACGCTGGCACTGTCAATCTCGCAAAACTAGCAACCATCGACACAGAAAATTTCTCTCGTAGACCAACTCCTCGCGCAAGTCAGAACGAGCACGGCATGAAATACCAACCAAGTATCTATAGCCCATCACCCGACTTCATTCAATCTTCCTCCTATGTCCCATTCATTACCCCACCATCGTCACCTGGTGTATCTTCCTATCACGGTTATCCAAATCACAGCGTCCGATCATCCATCTCCACCAGTCTGTCTTTTGAAGACTACTGCTATCCGTTCGATCGAAGCCGAAGCACAAGCTCTGCTAGCACGTCCAGCAGTACTGGATCCCCCTCCCTTCATTCTAATCCTTCACTTCGTACAACTCGTTCTATTCGCTTACTTAATACATTACCACCTCCCTTACCACCACCAACAACTTCTCTGCCGCCTGTACCTACTCATACTCCTCCTTTCAAAGCACAATGACCCTTACATTGCAGCTTATACACAACACTTCATACTCTATTCCATTTATTTATTCATATCTATACATATAAGTTTTAAACTGCATTTTTTTTGTCCATTTCCTTTTTTTTTTTTTTTTTTTGGCTTTTTACCTGTTTTACGACTCAAAAAATCCACATGACCTTTTTAAAATAAAATCAAATAACATCATCGACAATTGTTTCTTCCTTTTGTTTACGAGAAGTTTAATCATTTTATCCAGGTAACTTATTCATTCCCCAACTCCTCTCCTCTTCTCTGTCCTTTCATACTCGGCAAATACCACAAGAAGTCAAAAAGCAGGTTCAGAACGAAATAGAATGACATCAAGTTCCTTCCATTCCATTTGGACGTGAGTGTCATTCATTCTCTACATTCTCTTTAGATCATTGAGTGCTTCATTCAGAGGGAGGGTTGGAGATTCAATTTATCTATACAAGGACAACTTAGTTATTCATCAATCTAGCATTATTTTATTCATATGCACGATACTGGGACAAACATAAACCGGACTATGGAACAAGGTAAAAATTAACACATAACAAACAAACTTAGCACCTTTGTTCTCCTGGCGAACACCTTTCCTTTTTTACTTTCAGGCATTATCTTGGAGGAAGAACCCTCACCAGAAGGTTCGTCTCCGACCGAAGGTTTTGAAATGGTCGAAGGCCCAGCAAGACAACAAAATCCACATTCCTGTGGTCTTCAACCTGAGGAAAACAAGTTCCAATGGTTACAACTACCACCTCCTACGGAACCCATCACTATTCGAGTAATGTATATGGGTTATGTTAAAGGGAATCAGCCCAAGTTACTGGTGCGGAAAAAGTTAGCAGAAGGCATTGCTGAATGGGTCGTCTCGTCTTCAGCGAGGCCAAGGACTTATCGCGAAAGAAAACAGCACGTGGTATTTCTGGATGCATCTCGAAAAGAACCCGTCGAGACATATGATGACAGCGGTCTAAGCTTGATTGAAGCCGATTTTACTTGGTCAGATCCTCTTGGCTCATCTAACACAATACAACCCTATACTAACGCACTCATGTCGTTAACCTCGCCTCCTAACGTGCACGAAGCAATTCGGACGTATCTACAACATCACTATTATTCTTATGGAACCTCGGCCTTATGGTCAAAAGATATATCTCATAAGGACTCCGTGTATTCGGACGTCACTGCCAACGGTGTCGATCTTGCCGTCTATTTCTATAGTCAACCAGGGACTCAATGGGACCCCCTGATAGAGAAAGATATGCAGATATTGGCCGATCTCAGATCTTTTGATGTACCTGTCCTACCATTGATGGGGAACACACATTCAACCTTAGCAAGATCGGAAGGGTCTGTCACCATGAGCACAACCTTACCAGGCCAAGTCCCACTTACCCCTCTTGTGACCGGAGAAGACAAGGTTCTATCCCCTTGTCCTCAACGCGCATCGGTTTTGTTTCATCCGCGGCCAAACGTGGATGATGAAAAAGCCCGAGAGACTCTAGCCTATCTGCTCAAGAAATTCAATGTAGCCTGCCTCAACATCACCGAAATCGAACCAGTGCTGCCTCGCTTTTTGCTTAGAGACCAAGCCATATCGGTGATCAAGGGTTTCAGTCATAAGAAAGCTAACCAGAGGAGAAGGCAGAACCGAACTGCTCTGTCCATGAACGAAATTCTTACTGTTCATCAATTAACAGCTATTCAGAAAACAGACATTAGTCGAATCCTTGGCCAATTGAGGGAAGAGGCAGAGGAGATTGATATCAGCAAGACCGTTCGGAAACTGCAAAAGAGTGTTCATCGTATGGCTGTTGCTGGAGGCGTTTTTGTCCCACAACTGTGTCAGGTAGCACTGATCATAGTGGCACTCCTGGTGCTATTGCCAACCTACTGTCGCTTGGTGTTTTCTCCGTTTAGACATAAATTGGTTTGGCATCCTCCATCATTTAGCATTCATCTGGACCCAGCATGGCAAGATGCGGATGAATACGGTCGATGGCATACTTTTCGGGTTGGGCTAAAGCCTAATGATACCGAGCCGGCCGATCTGCAAAACCAGTCCCTGGTTGTCCAACTGAAGATGGCGGGAAAACTGCTGAGTCAGTGGCCAATGACGCACAGAGAGGGTCAAACGTACGTTGCCACGGTACCGTCACCATGCCTTTTACAAAGTAAATCCGATTTACACGCATCTCTATGGTTACCTGAGTATGGAACTGAGGCAGAGGAAAAGGTAGTGTTGTCCCTCGAGGCATGTTATCGTCCTCTATATGGGAATGAAATGCTGGAAGACATGGAAGATGCGGAAGATGCGGAAGAAGAGACAGCAGAAGAGCAAGAAAGATTTTGTCCTGCGCATCTATCGCCACCATCGGCACCACCTCCTGAGGATAGTCGTGGCAAGCTCGTCAGCATAGTGAGGATACCGCGTCTTCCAGTGACAGTAAACGAATGGCTTCAACTACTGGTTCAAAAATTAAGGGGATCACTGGAACTTATTTGGTTACCTGATTTTTCCAGATGGCTATGGTGAAAGACAACTTGCTTTTTTTTTCCCTTCCTTCGTTTCTTCCTTCTTTTTCTCTTTTTCTTTCTCTTTTTTTTTGCATTAAAAAACAAGATATTTTGAGTGTCCGGTGTCATTCAATGGTTACAAAGCAAAACAAGTTTTCAGGAACTTCTCAACGTGTGTAATTGCCATACTCAGTCAATCTGTGTGCCTGTGATTTTATTATCGGTTTATTTTTTACGGAAGATGCGCGTGCGAAGACCAACTTGATTTCTTATTTTATTCTATTTTTCTTACTTTACTGTCCTGATTTGATTATCTACTTGCCCTTAGTTTATCTTTTAAAGACACTTATTCCGATATATGCAGGTAACCGACAGCATTGCAGATAAACAATCAGACAAAGACCGATCCGGCAGACAATAGAAACTTAATAATACAATGAGAAACAAAACAATTCTATGACAGAAATGATACAATAAGGAGATACCGATAGTTCAAGAAAGGAAATGAGGAGAGAACGGAGGTGAGCGGATTGAGAGCATCTCTATTTTATGCTCCGTTCCCGTTTGTTCTACGAAACAAAAAACGGTTGTCCAAAAGAAGTTGGATTATTCTTTCTTGCCATGTAAGGCTTCTATGATTATTGCTGCAGAAGAGTAAAATAAGCGTCTTTATGCATGAATTGTTAAAATAAATAGCTATACAAACAAAGCAAAAAGGATGACAAGCTAAGATAATACAACATGGCAGATCTAGGACAAAGATCGGCTCCTTAGCTTTAAAGGCGCAAATCCTTTTAGGGTTTGACCCCGAGGCAAAGCGATTCAACTAGCAGAGAACCCATATTTCTTTTCTTTTTTCTTTCACTTTTCGATATTTTTTCTCTTTTCCTTTGTTCTTTTTTCTTCCTTCATTCTTTCTTCCTCTTATTATCGGTCGCTCCTTTCCATTCATTTTCCCCCTTTCCTTTCGTTTGTCATCTAATATTCACATTTATAAGCTAAAGAAATATGTCTGAAGAAAAAAGTCAACAACAGCAACAATCAAGCATTGCGAATGATCCAGATAAAGCAACCCATTGTCCTGGAGACAAAACAACGACAGGCACCCGTAAACGCACTCGGGCGACGGCCGATCAACTGGCAGTATTAGAAGATACATTTTCAGTCAATGTCAGTCCCAACAGTAGACTTCGCAAACAACTGGCGGAACGATTGAAGATGAGTGACCGATCGATCCAGATCTGGTTTCAAAACAGGAGAGCCAAGGTGAGGCAAATGGCCAAACGAACACGGATGCAGATGCACCAGGCTACCCTAAGGCAACAACTGTATCATCCATACCAACAGCCATTGATACCTTCCTTCCATCATCCTCATCAACAACGGATAGCTGTCCCGCCACGAGCCCTCAGTTTAGATGCCTTGACGCCTTCATCTATGTCGATCTATGCTTCAGCAACCGGTCCTGCTGCCCATCCTCTGGCACCTTCTCCTTCCTTTCTTTCATGTACATCTTCTTCTATTTCTGCGGCTGAATTTTGGTCACGCCAGAGCATGCCACCTTGTGTAAATGATCTGATGAATTTCCCAGACTTTTTGCACCACCAACAAATTTCCCCCTCGCCAAGTCCGCACGCCGATCTTCTCCAATCCATCTCCTCATCTACCTCGGCCTCCTCCTCCTCCTCGTCCTCCTTTGCCAACTTAATCCAGTTCCCCGAGACCGGTCCGACGGCCATGCTTTCCTATCAACCCCACACCCCAGCCGCTACTCCTCCGTCGGGTCTTTCCAAACCATCTACCGGTACGAAGAATAGAAGAAAAGGGGGAGAATCATTAGAGGAATAGAAGAAAAGGTCAAGAACGCAGTACCCCTTTTGTTCTAACTTTTCTCCTTGATAGAAACGGCTACCATTGACCCTACTATGATCATCCAACCACAACAGCAAGAATCGAGGCAAGAGGTTGATCTTTATCTGAGTGCGAACACACTTGCGATTGGATCCTGGCATCGAATGAAACTTCATTCGGCGGACCTTATTTGCCTGTATGAGCCGGACACGCGTGTGTTTTCTTGGCATATTATGGATAATGAATGTCATTTCAAAATGGAAATCTCGGTGGATGCTGTTTCAGCGATAGAATATGTACCCAACCATGTGATGACCGATCTTCACTTTGACGTGACGGAAACCCCCCGGTTCTACATGGAAGAGAAGAAGAAAAAACCAAAGGATGGACAAGAAGCAAAAGTAGAAGAAAAAGAAAACGACAAGCGGCAACCTGCTGTTTGGGTGGAATGTAGCGATTTCACGGAAGGCAAACAGGCTTCTCGTTTCTTTCGACATACCCTTCAAGGTGTAGGGCATCAGTTTGAACATGAAGTGTTGATGTTAATGCAACACTACGAAGAAACCCGTCGATTATTTCGTTTTGTCGAACCCCCCTCTTCAACTGCTCTGTCATCTGTCAATCCCCTCCATCTTGAGCTTACCACAAGCAATCCTGTCTGGCCTACGAATTCACTCTATTCATCCAATTTGGACGGGTTCCTTTACTAAACTTGGCCCCATTCCATCCCTATCCCTTTTACATATATGAGTTTCATCCGATTAACCTTTTTTTTTTCATGATCTCATCTGTATCATACATTTCTTTTTTTTTTCTTCGTAATCTTGAAGCAAAGAAACAAGAAATTTTTATTCAGACTGTGCCGCTGGCGGTACATTTCGTTTTTGCTCTCTCTATATCGTTTTTTAAAAATGAACAGAAAATGGCGATCTTTTTCGATGAGCTTTTTCAGGCTTTGTCCTTTATTTTCCTTTACTCGGTAAGTGTACTCCTGAATTGATTCCGATGGAAGCTCCAAAATTGCCTCAATCAGGACAAATCTTCTCTCGTTCAGCCTCAAAGCCTATTACTTTTCCAAGACAGAACGAATACAGTGCTGGGATTTACTGTTGACAAAGCTGCTAGAAGGATAGGCTATCTTATCTTGATGATCAATCCAACAAATCTCCATGACTTGTAGCCCAACTTAGAAAAGAGCGATCTCATCGCTTACGGTAATCTCCGTATCGCCGCTCTATTGTAAATGGAATAACTGCTATTTTCAATAGGCCGTCAAGTTCTGTCTAACATAAATTACTTGTTCTATTGTTTGAGCAATAAATTAACCTTAGTTTTTCTGGTAACCTGCTTTATCAGAACCATGTTACGTATGGAAAAGGGTGTAGATGTTACATAAATCTCTACCAAAGAGATACTCATTTGATTTTCTCACCATGCCCCGCTTTGTTTTTCTTTTGTAACTCCACGTCAATTAATTCATATTTCTAGCCTAGGATACATTAGGAAGTAAATTATCTTACTTTTTTTTCCAACCGTTTTAAAAAACAACAAGCGGATTCCCTGTGGATAAACGTATCGTCCAAGCATACATTGCTATGAACAGATACCGAAAAGAAAAGGGGGAAAAACTATTACTCTTTCCATCTGGTTTATCTTTGACTAGAAATAGTAGACACACACTTCTTTCGTTTAGAGATACTGATGCGGATAGGATGTTAATCTATAATTGTGTTGCTTGCAACAGTTGGACAAGCCGAATATTAGCAGAAGGATCTCTACTTGGTCAGGCATGAATAAATAAAGAAATAATTAGCTACAGTTAAAGCGATCGGATTCCGTGAACATGAACTCTGTTACCCACTTTTTTCGTTACAACCCGTCGAGGTAGAAAAGGAGCAAAACTTTTTACTTTCGGACTGTGGAAGCCTTTTTTGGAAACGACAGCGGGACTCAGAATCCATTACTTCGCATCACACACACAGACAAACGCAGAAACAGCGTCAAAGCTGGGGAAAGGCGACCTAAAGGCAACCAATTGACACAAAATCCGTCTGTTCCCTCTCCTCCTCTTTTTTTTCCCTCGGTTTATTCTCGTGCATCATGAGTCAATATGAGATTGAGTACATGGATATTGAGGAGGCCGAATTCATTCACGAAGTCAATGTCGAAATCGCTCATATTCGCGCCAATGCCACAGTAGACGTTCGCAAGTACACAGATCCTTTAGAGGGTAAATGAGATCCTATACTTGGCTAGTTTTGTTCTGTCGAGCTTTTGAATCTATGAACATCATACGTACCATGTCGCGTTGACTTTTCTTTTTTCTATGTTTTAGTGTCGGGTACCGGAGACGATTGGCCTTTCTGTCATGTAGCTGTTCTCGACACCAACTTCTTAATATCCCATCTTGCCTATCTTAAAAATCTTCTTGCCAAGGCTGAACAACATCCTGGTAGTTTGGTCCTTGTTGTTCCTTGGATTGTTGTCATGGAACTGGATGGCTTGAAGGTAAGGGAAGACAGCAATCATTCTAACACAAAGTGTAATTCGTATACTGGGATGTTGATCTAGCTTATTCCCTAGAATAGCACACATCAGCAGAAGGGAACCGATGTCCCTAAGGATAGCCTTGGTAATCTGGCGAGAATGGCCATGCGATTTCTTGAAAGTGGACTCCGTAACAGACATCCAGCACTTCGAGGCCAAAAAAGTACCGAGATTTATGATCAGAAAGCAGACCTGGCAAGTGAAAAAGAGAAAGGGTTCTATACCCCGAAAAAAATAGAGCAACTCTTTTTCTTTGTTGCAAGACTAACACAGAACAACTTCTCTCTGCTTTTTTCCCCCTCTTTTCCTCTGTTCTATTTCCTTTGACAATGATTTAACAAGACAAAGGGCGATGACAGGATTTTGGATTGCTGTTTGTAAGTTGGATGGAATGGTTTCTATTACAATGGACTGATGTATCTTCAGGTATCTTCAACAAAAACGGAGGAAGCAGGTCACTTTACTCTCCAATGATCGAAATCTGGCTATCAAAGCCATGATTCATGATATTGCCTCTCTGTCTGCCGAAAGCAAAAGTAAAATGAATGATTTCCTCGAATACGTTTCAAAATTAAGCAGCAAGAGAATAATCACTACCAAGAAGGTGGGATAGTCCTTTTTCATTTTATTTTGGCTAGGAAGCAAAACATGGGTTAACAAGATTGATGCTATTCTGATTTTCAGTCTATGAGTCGACCAATTTCCGTATCAAGCGTTCATCAGGATGATCATGTAAGCACTTAGATATCCGTGGTTTTCCCTTTCCTCCCTTCTTCCCCCCTGGATCCGCCAACGCCGAGAAAAAAAAGGGAAAGAAAGCTAGGGAAAATGGCTGAATTTTATCATATTAGTTAATGGATGTAGATTTTCAATATCATCAGCAACAGCAACAGCAACGACAACAGCACCAGCACCAGCACCAGCATCAGCAGCATCAGCATGAGCATCATCAGCATGACGACGTAATGGATGAGGATATTGATATGATGGATAGCGATGCAGATATAGTCTCTCATCATCATCAGCCCTCGCTGCAACAACCGAATGAGGACCATGGCATTTGGGCATCATTCCATGCGCCTTCCAAAGACAGTGACGATCATCATCAACATAATCAACGGGATAGGCATAGTATATGGGACGAACTAGATCCGCTGCCAGAAGTTCCTTCAGCACCCAAGCGTACCAAACCGTTACCAACCTCAACCAGTTGGTCCAGTAAATCAACAATTGTTCAGAAAGGTGAAGATCGGACGATCTGGTCATCAATCCATGCTCCTCCATGAATTCGTTTTATTCTCTTTCTTTCTTTTTTCTTTTTATTACCCTCGCATTTTCTTGCTTTATTTGTTCTTTCTATTTTCCTTTTGCACGTTTTACACTAGATGCCTGCTTTTTCTTTTTTCTTTTCATTACCGAACATAAAAAACTGTTTATGATGATGATACTCTATACTTTTTATTTGGATGATTCTTGGATTAGTGAGCTTTTGCTGCGTCGATGGTACCGTACGTGACCGAGTGCCCAAAAAAAAAAAAAAAAAAAGGTCTGTTCCATACTAAAATAGCACGATCCACAGCAAGGAACTGATGGGTGGAGCAAGCCAAGTCATTCTATCTTTGAGTGGCCTACGTCATTTCTTTTTTTTGTTTTTATTTTACCACGTTACCAGGAAACAAAGTTCAATAGATGGAAATTCCCTGCATGACGACCCTAATGGACAATGGCATTCGCCTTATGTCTTATTAAACCCGTGTTATTTGTTTGATAAACAAAGGGGAAATTCAGGGGATACATTTATTATATGAACCCATTATTACCGAATGCGCCATGGAAACGCTGGAGAGAGAGAAAGAGGGAGAACAATGACTTAGTCCAACGAACTAATGATCTTCAGGAAAACTTCGATGGGATTGCCTTTATTGGAGAAGAACCAGCAATAACAAGAGCGACAATAAAGACAAAGAAAAACGTAGGAAATGAGCTATGTCTATGAACAGAACTTTCTAAATGTGCGACAAGGTAAAGGAAAATGAAGAGAAAAAGAGGAAATTCGTGGATGGTTCATGTTATTAGACTTGTATGAGTTAAAGAGATAGAACAAGAAATGCAACGATAAATGTATTTACAATGGAACAAAAAGAAAAAAAAACAAAATAGTGTCTATGGAAGGAAAAGAAAAGGAAATGTGTATGATCTAATATGTGTATATTTTTTCTTCGTTTTTTTTTCTTTTGGCTGAGGGATTTTTTTTTTGGTTCTATGCAGTGCATACGATGGGTGTCAGACAGACGCGTACGGTTCGGGAAGGGTATTCCACAATAAGGGATTCCAGCTCCATGGATTTGGAGGAAGGTAGTCGGGGCAACGGTTGCTCTTCGTAACTGGCAATGGAGAGGGAAGAAGCGGAAGGCGAAGTGCGATGACGACCGAAGAATTGGTTGAACGACCGAAGGGAAACAGAGCGTGTTTGACCTCGGATAGAAGATGCACAGGAATAAAAGGGATCTTCATTGCTACGTCGGTTCTCCTTGGACTCATCGGCACCCACTTGGTTCTGACGCTTGTGAGAGAAAATGGAAAGGAATTTCTTCATGATGATGGATGTGTTTATTTTTTTTTAAAAAAAAAAGCTAGAGAGAGAGAGAGTGTGTGTGTGTATGTGATACTGTCTTTGTCCTCGTCGTCTTTTCATGGGATTTTATATATACTTTGGGGTTTCCCTTTTTCTCCTTGTCCGTGCATTTTGTTTGGGTAACCAAAAACGTTTCTAGTATCATATAGAAGGACGGCTTTTTCGGATGAGGCGTCCGTTCGGTTATTTGCTTTTTTGCTCTTTCATTAATTGCCTCATAAGGAAACCGAACAATGGATCATGTTCTTTCTCCCTGCATCAGAGCATTAAAGGGACACATGGCGATTTGCTTTGTACGGTCAAAGTTGGGCAAATCTCTCTTACCTCTCTATCACTCTCAAAGCCCAACTAATAAACATCTTTCTTCAAGGTTCTTTTCTCCCTTTCCTTTTTTCCTTTCCCTTTGTCCCCCCTTGTTTATCTCGGAGCAAGCACGTTGGACTGAAAATGAACTGCAGGCTGCATCCGTTCGGTCCGAACGGAGTAAAAATTGATGATTGATTAAAACGATTTGCACAATAAAAAAAACTTCATTCATCCAATTACCCTTTATAACCCGGAAGGAGATGAGCCCATAAAGGAAAAAGAAATAGGAACGGGTTTGGGAGGGTCAGCCCGAAAAGAGAAAGAGCGAAAGGGAATGGATTGGGTAGTAATGACATTGAGTGCCCTTTATAGCTTACGATCACATTAACATCATTGTCACAAAGAAAATAAACAATGCGGAATCACTTGAAGACAATCTATCAAAAGGAATGAGACAAATGAGATGATGTGCTTTCAAAGGCTATGTCATTTTTCTTAGTTTATTTTACCTTGATCCATCATTAGGTGAGCTATTCTGAGACTCGGTGGTAGCTGTGCTCCCGCCCGAAGAGGATGTATTTTCCGATCTAGAACTGGTTGTGCTTCTTGGAAGACCTGTGGTTGAACCTCGTCCACCAGACACAGACCAGGTGGATGTAGAAGAACCTACAAAAGACGTGGAGGTTCCTTGTCCGTTGTTTGACGTGGAGGAGGCTGTTGTCGATGTGCCACTATGGACAGGCGGTGTTGTTAATGTTGTCGTGCTGTTATGAACATGGCCACAGCCCTCATCATCATCACCCTCCTCTCCTCCTCTATGATGTCCATGGTAATAGCCACCATCACCACCGCCGCCCGCCGCCACCCTTTGGACAACAAGCAGGCTGACGAAGAGAAGAGAAAGCCATCCATTGATCAGAAACTTCATATTATCAAAAAAAAAAGTCAACGCTCACTCACCGTTCCTTCTATCGTATGTTCTACCCTGCTTTTATAGATAAAGTCTTGAGAAAAATGAGAGCGGCATCGCCAACGGTAAAGTAAGGGACGCTCGACATGAGATCATTGAAACAACCAAGATTCGAAGAAAAAAGAAAAAAGGAAAGCCCATCTCTTTCCAGTTGTTTTTCAAACAAACCAAAGGTGATAGTTATCATCGTGGTGGCAATGATTATTTGTTATAAGAATAATGTGTATTCTTTTTTTTATTAGGATTTACATTTTTAGTTCTGGATGGCCAATCCAAGATCAAAGGCAGATTGATCTTCAGGACTCCACATCTTGGACTTGACATATTCCACCAATTCTTGATGGAGGGCTTCTTCTGAACGAGAATTTTTGGCCAGGCGAAGCAGGGTCGGGTCTCGAACAAGATCTTCGGTCAATGCTTGTCGACAGACAGCTGCAGCCACCTCAGCCGAGACGTCGCGGATACGGCCCAGCGATGGGTAGATATGACCGTTCTGGATATCTTCCGGTTCAAGTGAAGATGCCAGGCCTTTGGCCGCCTCGTAGACCATATCATCCGACACATGACGTGCCTTGGCCACAATCGTACCGAGACCCAGTCCAGGGAAGATGTACATATTGTTACCTTGTCGGGCAATCTTGGTCTCTCCCTTGGCTGTTTGGTAGGGTGGGAAGGCTGTGCCGGAAGCAAATATGGCACGGTCTTCTGTTGCCTGCATGGCTTGTTCAAAGGTACATTCTGCGTTCTCAAATGGATTGGACAGCGGGAAGATGATCGGCTGTTGATTGATGGCGGCCATCTTTTGCAGGGCTTCGGGTGTAAAGGCCTTGTGCTGAGCCGAGAGACCAATGAGTCTAGAATTTGAATGAGGTGTTAAAACACTTTTCATAGCAGAGAGAAAGATCATCACTTACGCTGTTGGTTTTGCGTAATCAATCACGTCGCACAAGGTTTTGAACTGGGCCGGATTATCAGATCGGGCAAAATAAACCTTGTGTTGTGCCAATGTATCGCCTCGATCGAGTGTCACCAGACCCTTACTGTCAACCAAATAAAAGATTTTCTTGGCCTCTTCTTCCGATAGACCCTTTTGTTTGATGAAATAGGTCTGGATCTGTTTCGCCACACCGATAGCAGACGAACCAGCGCCAAAGAAGACGATTCGATGATCTTTCACTTTGGATTCCTCCTCCACACGTCGCAATGCATTAATGAAACCTGCAAGAATAACAGAGCCTGTGCCTTGGATATCATCATTGAAACATAAAGTCTTGTGTTGATATTTCTCAAGTAAGCCGAACGCCTAAAATAGGAAATCAGCTCATGGAAACCAGAAAAAAAGACAGTCGGGTCCTTTTTTATAAAAAAAACTTACGTGATCAGTAGAGAAATCTTCAAATTGGACCAAAATATCCGGATAGATTTCATATAACGCGCTCAACACTTGATCCACACCAGCGTAGAACTAGAACAAAATCCAAAAGAAAGAATTGTTCAGTTTTCATCCCAAGCATAATGATGATGATGGATGATTAGTAACTCACCTCTTTATCTGCGGGTCGTTTCTGACGAAGACCCAAATAGAGAGGATCATTCAGATACCGCTCCGTATTGGTACCAAAATCAAGAATAATCGGCAAGGTTCTTCGGGGATCGATGCCCGCACCGGCGGTATAGAGTTGCAGCTTTCCGATTGGGATACCAATTCCATTCACGCCAAGATCACCCAGACCAAGAATACGCGATCCGTCACTGATCACGGTGATATCGGGATCAAGTCCAGGATTATAATTCTGAATGATTTCTTTGATATTGGGAAGATCATTCCAAGAGATATACAGACCATCGGGTGCACCTAGTAAAGAAGAATAAAAAATGTGTGTCAAAAACAACAGTTTGGCCCAATGAATGCATCTTCTTCTTCTTGCTTTTTTGTTCCTGTTCCTTACCTGGAGCTTTTCCCAAGAAAGGATAAATATCCGAATATTTCTGGCAAGCTTCACCAACACCTGGGGTATACACAGTCGGCGCAAATTCCTAATGCAGTAATCGTTAAGCAAAAGCAACAAATAGAAAGGTACATCTCAAGGGAGTGAGAGAAAGAGAAAATGAGACTTACGTCAAAGTTATCGCAAAGTAGTGAATAAAAGAGTCTAGAGTTTGAATTTCGTAATTGGGCAGTAAAGATGTATTTTTCCAAGGTGGATGCTTTGGATCGGAACAGTTTAAGAGCACGTTCTTTTTGAAGTTCGATACTCTCAACACCAGCGGGACCACGTCCGTAAAGACCAAGTTGGGCGCGTGCATTGTGCGATAAGGATGTACCTTTATTATTGATATGGTGATGGTTACTATGCAGCCAGAAATCCATGGCAAGGGAGGGCAGAGTGAAAGGATAGTGGATGATTACCTTGGTTATAGTAGGGTGACGATGCCAATTCAGCCATGGATTTGTTTGACAGGATAGATTCTTTAACAGCTGGCATTGATTTTTGTGGGGAACGAGAGTAAAAGGAACGTGTAAAAGAAGGATGATTTATAGGAGGGGAAAACTTCCCACGGCTCCGGAACAAGGTAGCAGGTATGCGGTAAGTTGTTAAATTCATGTGGTTCAATTAAAAGATGACAAAATGACAAGGTTCTACTATTCAGTTATAAAGGGATAGAGGGTATAGAGAGAGGCGAAAAAAAAGAAGGGTGAACGGGATCAGATTTGAGTTCTAGCAAATGAGGTTGAAGCAATACAGGACGAGTCATTATGATCAGCTGCGGGCGATAAATTTCATTTGAAGACCTCTCTTAATTTTCATGTGGGAAAAAAACATAAACACAATCTACGTTAGGAAACCAGAACGATACAGCCAATGAGATACGACGTGAATGCGATCAATATGCAAATTCAAGGTGTTCTTGCACGTGGATTCACGCTGATAATCCAGCCTCTTCCGGTTACAATGGCCAATAAGACAAAGTATATCGATTTCTCATGTTGACTTGATTTCGGAACACATACACTTATAGCAAACCATCCAAGGCACATCAATCTCACAACATTCCCAACCGACCAATCGATCAATCCAAACTATATCATGAGATATAATAGTTCCGCGGGATAAAGTGGCGATCAAACCATCTTTGTCTTCAAAGTATCCTATTTTCTAGTCTCTCTTGTTTTCCTTCCAACTATGGCTCGGCTGCTGGCTCATTTTTGGGATTGAATGCCTATCAAGCCCAGTTGCACAGAATACAAGTAAATGAGACGAGATGCATGTACAAAGGGCAAACGGACTCACGGGACAAAGGACCGTTCCCCCACTTCTTTTCGGTTCTTAACATTATTTTTAAGGGTCTTTGATTGTCTTATATTTTGTTCTGTATGGTTCCAATGCAGTTATAAAATAGAAACGGCTTAACCCCAACATGTTTTGTCTATCCAATAAGAGCCTGATAAGAATATTCCATGACAACCAAAACAGTTCGTCAAACTGATTTAAATGCGAACACATGCATTCCCATGGCCATGCTGAATGGTCGCGCAACTCATGTCGATTGCAGTGCAATTCACACTTAAACAATAAATAAGCATTTTCTCTTACTTTTTAATAACCCCACCAAAAAAAATTAGCCAAAGAAAAAGTGGCACCACTTTTTTCATTTTGACTTTATCTGGATATTGCATAAACTGATCATCACAACGCATTGTCCAATGCAACTTATTACTCTGGATTCGTGCCATTGGCGTAAACTTACCCTCCACCTACACACTTCGAATCCACTTACCTTGACGCTTACCTTAATATCCAGCACTCATATTAATGGTCTTTCATTCAGGCTCTCTAGTTCTAGTTTTAACCGTTGCATCCGTTTTCTCACAAAATGAACAAAACCTCAGTTTGCAGTCGGAGATTACCATTCCTATGAAAAGAAAAAATTTGCCTCTTTGCCCCGCTTTCCGCTTCCCGTGTTCGACACAGAAAAAAAAAAGGTACGCGTGGGTGTGTTGTCAAAGCTCATGTCAATGCATGGACATGCCATGTGTTAGACTATCCCATTCCTACATCTCGTTCTATTTCCAAACTTGGAAAACAAAGAGCCCTCGTTTCTTTTTTTTTCTTTTCTCGTTGCGCTATGAAAAAACAAAAGGAACTTACTTGCCATCGCAATATAGAATGAACAACGAAAAATTAGCTAAACTTCAAGCCCAAGTTCGCATCGGTGGCAAAGGTAAGAAAAAAAAACACGAAAAAAGAAAAGGAAAGAGAGAAAATGAAAGAAAATAGCTTGTCGCGCATGAGACAACATATGAAAGAAAGAGAGGAGGAGGAACAAAAATTCTAATTTTTTCACTTGCACTCCTCTCTTACTCAGGCACTCCCCGTCGCAAGATGAAGAAAGTGACCAAGTCTTCCAGTGGTGACGACCGAAAACTCCAGGCTGCCTTGCAAAAGTTGGGTGTTCAACCTCTTGCCGGTATTGGTGAAGTGAACATGTTTAAGGATGATGGCAAGGTGATCCATTTCGCGGCACCTAGAGGTACATGAAATAAAAAGGAATAGAGAGCACGAGATGAACAACAATGTGCTCAATGGTGCTTACTCTATAGTGCAAGCTGCTGTGAACGCCAATACCTTTGCCATTCATGGTCGTCCCGTGGAAAAGGATCTGACCGAATTGAGTAAGACAACAACCATTCACTGACGGCCCTTGATAACACGTAAGCTCATGACTTTATTTGTCATGTTTTCTAGTCCCTGGCATTTTGCAACAGATGGGACCCGAATCCTTGGCTAGTCTGCGTAAATTGGCTGAAGCGTACCAAGCCGCACAGGGTGGTTCCACTGAAGGAGAGGATGATGATGAGATTCCTGATTTGGTCGAAAGCTTTGAAAACGCAGACGTGAAAGAAAAAGAGGAGGAAAAGAAGAAGGAAGAGGAAGAGAAGACTGTCTAAGGATCGACAGGGATGACCCAGAAAGGAAACAGGAACCACTAGCATTTAAATCCATGCGCCATCATTAAGGAAATCTTTCCTTACCACTGGGAAGATTTGTATACAGAGTAAAAAAAACATCCTGGCCCCTTCAATTTACTCGATATTGTATGAAAGAATAAAACGTTTGCTCGCGTATATGCCTTTCATTTGGAGGAGTATGGTAGGGAGAAGGATTGGATTTGCTTGTACTCTCCAGAAGAGAATGAAGATCGACCATGGTTTCTTATTATAACACTCTCTCCTTTTCTAAACAAAGACATCTTACCAAGGTGCTGTATTGTCTTCCTCCGTTTCCTTCAACAGATGGCAATCGATTGTAAAAAAAAAACATCATCAGACGCCATCTAGATCAGGACGGATTTTGCAAAGATCCGGTATCATCAACCATCTAACGAATTTGAGTTCTTCTGTCACCAGAACTTCAATCCATAGGCCAATGTAGAGAGAATGAACAGATTATGAAAAAATTGGCCTTTGTGCTACAGCAAGAAGTCTCTCATGGCGAAGAAGGTAATTGTCAATTTTATATGCAGTCATGTAAAAGGAGCGTCGACAGAGAGAATTGTTAAGATTCAAAGTATTTAGGCTAACTGAATATCGGTGCACTTTTTTTGTTCACTAAACTACTCTCGGCATTATCCGAATGTATTGCATGCAAACATAAAGGTTTTGTTATAGTAAAACCAAAAAAAAAAAAAAAATGCAACGATTTGATTAGCCCGAATCGATGCAAGGTTGTTTTTAATCCAAAGTTGACATTGAAAAGCTTATGGAGAATTTGATTGGATAAGGGTTGCACACGCTTATGTTCATGTTAAATTACATTATTTTCATCGGCCAGGGGAAATGAGAAGGAAAAGCTGGGTAAAATACTTAAAGCAGATACGATGTGTGGAACTATTTGTGTTCTGAGAATTAATCAAGCGCAGTCTTCCAAAATCGTATCTCATCGATGACTCCCCCTCTGCGGCGCAAGACGATTGAGATTCATCGATCTTGCTGCGCACAACTTTTACAGGAGAAGGCTTTTACTATCCGACTGGCCCGCGTTGATCCGAACTGTTCCGTCCGTATACTTTTGATTGAGCCATATTTTTACGGCTACCAAGAATAAAAATCTTTGCGTCCATGGAAAGATCAGCTATGCGGAAAGTAGACTTTGCTCTACATCGACTTTGATCATTTACACAGCATAGAGATACATTCATAGATAGTGGCTAAGGTGTCTGGATCAGTGCCAGCTATTATGAAATACAGTAAGCAATGTTTCAAAAACCTATAAATTACCTGACTTACTACTTCCAAGGAGAGCGAGACATAGATTGTAACGGAAGAATGAAGTCGTCGCCCAGTAGGGCTACAGCCAGTCTTGGCGATAAATTACCTGATCAAGTGATCAAATGGACTTCGAAATGGTCAAGGATCGAGTCACTGAAGCAATTAGCAAGCTAAATCTGGATAGCTAGGTCCCGTCATCACAGCGATATTGCTATGTTAGGCAAATGATATCCATTGGTGGGTGGTAACTGCATTCGAGTATATGGACACGGACCCTAGCACGGCTTGTTTGATACATGACCAAACAATCACTCTAAGCAGCCGCTCTTCTGTCTAAGAAAGGCATTTTATTGCTCGGAAATGGAGTGATTTTTAGCTAGCTGCCCTTCGTTGGGGGACACGATCTGAATTGTTTATCATCCTCGGTCTGATATATATTATTGTTATTGTTATCACCGAGTTATTGCAGTAATAATGTAGTGAATGCCAAAAAAAAAGGAGCAAAAAGTAATTGCGAGAACTACTTTTTTTGATCTGGACAATTCTTTTCTTTTTTTTTTTTTGATTTCCGAGTAATCATAAAATTATCAGAAGTTATCTCTAGCTATTCTGTAAAAAAAAAAAGGTGATATCCGTAAGAGTTGATGCGAGATGAATATCTATCATTGAGCAAACCCTGGTTCGAAAAATTTTGCTTTTACGTTTTATGGGCTGCCTTGATAGAAGATAAATATCACAGAAATTGCTCTAAAGGACGATCATACATATGGCTTCCTGAACAGCACCATTTCCTCCTGATGCAAGCGACCTAATTTTTTCATCTACTGTCTCTTTCAGCTTTTGGAAAAAATGCTGTGACAAGACACCGGATAGGCGAACACAAACGAAAACGCAAGATTCCAGCAGGCAGAAACATCATCAGAGCTGGGCTAAAAATACAAACAGTAAACGATCCATCTTTTCCTTTTTTTTTCCCCCTTTTCTTGCGCACAGAGACGAGCAAAAACCTGGACGGAAATAAAATAAAAAAGGTGATTTTGCTAAATAACAATACGTACTAAACCATTCTTCATTTCTTGTCCTGTCCTATCCTACTTCAATCATAGCTGCTGCTAAGAACTAGATTATTACTATTCTATATGGAAGGCGATGGCTTGCTCTAAGTGCAGGATAAAGGCTTTTGTACTTATGTCTGACTTCTTCTGTTATTTCCGTTTACTATCTTCACACACATGAACAAATAGGGGTTCACCTATGCTGTGTTCATCAGCATCCTTGTTTTCTATTAAGTAAAAACCTGTTCACTACGTTTCGTGTAATATCTGTGACATAGTGAACAGCATATGTTGTTGCCATAGGGCTGGCTAATGGATCTTACATTTTCTTGTCTTGGCATAAACACTTGCTATGACGTATATGGCATCTGCTGCAGTAACCGCTCCAAATAATAATAAAAAAAAAGTGATTGTCCGAATGACGGCTTATTGCTCTATTCAGTTAGCCCCAAATCGGCTAGGCCGATGTTCGTAGGTATCGGAAATTGGAATCATGATGCCGCAACCGGAGACATTGAATAGTCTTCAGGTGCCCATGCACACCCTCTTTCTTCAAGCGTTGCAAGCGAAACGAAGAAGAGACATTCTACTAGTTGGTGCCATGCATCTGGAATAAGTCAACCATGCTTTTGATCTTTTCTGTCTCGAAGAAAGTGTATGTAGTACTTGTGGTAGTGGTCATAGTAATCCATACGTTTTGTACTTATTTGCATGTATACTATGCATTATAGCATATTGTTGGTATCATGTAGCTGAGTGGAAACCCAGCAAAAGAAACATGTTTTCCTGCAACTGAGTTGACTTCTTGGATACAACCAAGCGGCACGGTAAAAGTAATTCCGTCTTGTTTTTTTTACGTTTTCTTTCCTAGTTGGTTAGCATGGCCGTATCGGTAAAATTCGCAATTTTGGTCATAGCATGGTACCTAAGAAGAGAGAGAGAGACTCATTGTTTTCTCTCTCTCTCTCTCTCTTTCTTTCTGTTTTTGTGTGTGTAAGTGTTATTTTCCGGTTTGTATGTGATGAACATGTAGAAAGCACATCGTTTTGCTGTTTCACACAATGCCAAGGTTCCCGGTAAATCCATATTGGCAATACATACCAAAAAGAATATTCCCACTCTATTCATCCTATCAAACGATACTCATTTCTTTTTGCCAATTCATACATAGTACCTTTAAAAACTGTTCTATTCGTTAAGTAACAGGAAGAATAGTAATGCTAATAACATAGCGGATTTTTTTTCTTTTTGCTTTCCTAATAGGATTGAAAGGGCAATGGTACAAGTTTTTGCTTACTTCGTTCAGTTAGCAATTCTACTTGTTTCTTTTTTCAGGTTCTGGCTGAGATGTCATTTATTTCCTTCATTAAAGGTTGTCCTCGTGGTGCCGATACACATCACTGGTTCCTGAAGGTGAATATAGAAATAAACCTTAAAACGTCGCTCTCCGACTAATTCTTACTTAAATTAAATAAGAAAATCAAAACAAGGACGCAACGAAATATACATCTACATCCTTATTGGTTCTTTCGATCTGCATTGACGGGTGCAATATTTCCCTTTTCCTTGTATGTCTTCGCTTTTTGAGAGAGACATGTCAAAAAAAGTTAAAACAGCGGAATGGGAGGGGTGCCAAAAACCCCTTTACCATATTTGGGTAAAGTGGCGAAGGTTGCTATCTCACTCCGCCGCCGCTGTCTTTTTGGGGGGCACCACCACCCACCCCTCCTATCCTACGTCATCGCATCGTTTGTGTTGGCACAACTTACCGCATTCATACCTGTTTGTGGTAAAGAAGCTTTTGTTTGATCAAATGATACCCCATTACGGCTATAATCTTGTTAAAACAAGTCTGCGAATGACGAGCGAAATTGCGTTTTTTTAACGTACACAAAAATAAAGTAGGATTAGGTGTAACCATCAGCATGAACACTATCATATCGGCTGGAGACATGTCTTTTCCTTCTATCTCCTCCTCTGTATTAATTCGCTTTATGTTTTTAAACAGAAAATGTCAAATAATGAAAAAGAAATGGACAACAAAATGAATTCGCATATGGATACAAGAAAAAAGAAAAGCAAAAAGGAACGGGAGTGGAACAAGATCAACAACAGAAAAATCCAAATGAAGCAAAAGGAAAAAAAAAAAAGGAATGTTCATGATACATGGTATGGCTACTTGATAATAACTTGTTTTCTATGTAAAAAAAATGACTTTGCATGGATGAATAAAGAGTAAAGAAAAAGAAACGATATAAAATTCGTTTAGGCGTCTTCGTCCGTGTCCATCATATCAGAATGAGAATGTGTTGATTGTGGAGAAGAAGATCGTCTTCGTTTCGATTTTCCATCCTTAATGACAGATTTTAGTACGCGATTCTACAAAGGAAAAAAGATTTTACGTTTGAGCAACCATCGTTAGCATACTATAAAGTTTTCTTTCTTACCTCTACAATTAGATCACGATTTTTGCGCCGATGGCGTTCAATTGTAGACTTGGCTTGTTCTAACTCCTTCATCAGGTCAAATATTTTCTGATAAAGTTCAGCCGGTGAATCCGTTGATGATGGAGTTGCTTCTCTTGGTGAAATGGTGGATGTTGATACGGAATAAGAGGGATACGGGTGAGGATAGAGCGATGAATTTCTTGTTGAAGGCGTTTTGAAACCCGGCGTTAGAGCATAATCCTCCTTTGGGAAAGACATGCTATCGTTAGAAAGAAAGTCGTGGACCAAGTGCTCTAATCCACGATTTTGGTTGGGCGTTGAAATAGTATGAGATGATTCTGCATGAGACGCGCTGAAAGGGCTTTGCAACGAAGCGTTTTTGTCAAGTAGGTAAGAAGCGGTATCGCGACAGCTGGTAACGGAGAGTGGCGGTATAGGCGGCCGATCTCGATCAAACGTCGGCAAAGTGGGAGTTTCAGAGCGCTCGAGCACTTCCATCGGCTGATCAAGTATGGTTCTCTCGATGTTGGTTGGCTTCTTTTCAACCTTTTGCTGAAAACGTTGGATGCGTACCTTGAATGAGCCGGTCTCTGATGAGGCTTTGTTGTCATTCTCTTGCTTCATGCTGCCCTCTGCCTTTCCCGTAGTCCGGGGGTGTAATTCCTGGTTATTATGCATGGTTCTTCGGTGGCGCAAGAGCGCATCTCGGCGGGAAAATTGTTTTGTACAAATGTCGCAACTGTAGAACTTGCCATTCTTTGCGTGTATCCCCATATGGCGCTTTAATTCCTGGCGTCTACCAAACGAGATCAAACAAGTGGGGCAGAAATGCGGCATCAGATTTTGTTGTCGCTGGTCGTTGTCGGTATTGACCATAGTTGCAGTGGTTTTCTTTGTGGTGGCGCCCGGAGAAGGTGATTCTATAACAAACATCAGAATCCGGATTTACCCGTTTTTTTAGCTTGTTATCAGGGGCACTTACTGGAAGAGCGAGAGTCGGGTTGGACAGAGAAAATTGTCATGATGGATTTATCTGGAAGGGATGAAGATGACTTCCTAGATGGTGGGACCCCGATAGTGCTAGTACTACGTTCTTCATGCTCTGTTTGAGGTTGCTGATCCACCTCCTGCGTAGTTGTTATTTTGGAGTCCGGCGATAGTACAGCATCTTCCTGCCCTGCATTATGTGCTACTGCGTCCTTCTCCGCATGGTCTATTTCCATTGTCGTTGTTTCCTGTCCTCCTTCTGTAATTGCTTGGCGTGTGGTGTTTGCGCCATTGGTATTGTCAGCTGGGCTCATTTGACGTTCCACTGGCGTGACGGCTCCCGCTAGCTTATCCATAGTGTTGGGTATTGTCTTACGATTGATCTGCTTCGCGTTACATGATATAACACCGTCGGTCTTTTGATGTCGATTCAGTGCATCCTGCCGGGAAAATTGTCTCATACACACGGGGCACTGGAAAGGTTTCACGCCGGTGTGCATACGCTGATGTCGCTTGAGATCATGAAGACGTCGAAAACTTTGCAAACATTTGTCACACTAAAGGGGGAAAATTTTAAGATTTAGGATTGAGATACTGTACGATATATGCAAGTATTTATAGTATAGTGTAGACTTTTGTGCTCTACCTGATATGGTCTCTCGACTGAATGAGTAGCCATATGCGATTTAAGATTATGCAATCGATTAAACGTACGATCGCACATTGTACACGCAAATGGCTTCAATAAAGAACCTCCGCCTGTGGCAGGCGTGGTGAAATTTCCTGAGGATTGAGGAGAGCGTGATGAAGAAGAAGGGATTTTGTCTAGCGAAAAGGTGTATAGATTTCCTTGCACAGACTTGGATGAACTCGGGGAACTTCGTCTCAGGGTGGAACGGGATGAGTGATAGAAATGATGATGTGGTTGGTGCCCTTGAGGAACGGCACTGGGACGCTCATGTGATGAGGACTCGGCAATGTGGGTTTTTGCTGCGGAATGCAGTAATTCGCACTGAGTACCATATTTGCAGCTGCCTTGCAAGAAAAATGGACAGATGCTAGTGTCAGCATCCGAAGATGCATGATCTTTCACCTGTTGTGATAACGAAGCACTTTGGATACCTTGATCGGTCTCTTCTACTACAGGGGACCATGAAGTAGAGGTATCGAATGTGCTGTCGGGGGTGGTGATAGGTGGTTCTGGAAATGAGTTTGGTGTTTGGGAAGATCCATGTGGTGGCGCTGACTTATTTGGTACGATCTCGGAGGATGAAATTTTCAATCTCGGTCGGAAGTCGTCACCATCGTTGAGCAGGGAAACAACTGAGGGAAACGTTAGTTTTTTTTCCGGTTCTTGCGACTGTGCCACAGTCGTTCGCTCATTTTCGACTGCACACCCTACACGTTCTGAAGAGATAGGAAGCGCACTAGTCAACGAGTTAAGTCTTTTTGCGTCTTCCATATATCAAATGGTTTCGTTTGATGGGAACAATCAAACGTGGTGTATGATGGTGAAAGATGCTTGCTGTTTTCGGAAGGGAGTAAATTTTCGCGACGTTTATATAACCCTGTCGGAGTTATAGTAGGGTATTACCATATTAAGGCTAATATGTGTAAACCACGAATAATACGCGTCCGGCGTTTGGATGCGCCACCCTGTAGGATGTCGCTCGAATAAGCAAAAGACTATAACTTTATCTGGCTGCATATCCGCCATGATTCATATGTATTGGGCAAACATTTAATGTTCTCTGATGGATACCCTTTTTGGTGTGAATTTCCCGAACATTCTAATCAAAAGGGGTTTGCTAACACATGGAAGATCAAGTAGTGCAAGCCACCAATTTCCCTCATTAAGACGTGGCACTTTTTGCGTGATGAAACAAACCAATTCTCGCCACCGTTTGGAGGAGATCGCAAGAAGAGATACACAAGTTCAGCAAGCAAACTAATCGGTGGCGTCGTGTTTCTCTGCTATGGAATACACTATCATGTATTATACAGATTGGACATAAACCGTAAGACTCATTCAGCGCAGTCAGTGCAACAATGAGTGCCACAAAGATTGGACGTTTTAAGCGTTTGTTTTATTCCGCATAGCGCACAACTCGCACCTGTTTCTTGGTTCTGTTAGCTTCATATAACTTGCAGTATTTGCGTTATCCAGATAGATGAAATCTGACGAGACGTCATCTTCCAACGAGGAAACGGACAAAGCCGGCATGTGATATTCGCCGTGTTCCGGATTGGACTTGATGGATTTACTGTTGCGTAGAAGTATCATGCGACTGTGAAATGTTTGTAAAAAACCTTATTATCATTTATGGTTGACACGTGAGCAGTAGGAAATCCTGTATTGTTTCACTCGAACTGATTTATCAGATTTTAAATGTAGGGCAACAACTTAATCGTACTGCCTTTTTGCACATTTACACCGTTCATTAACACAAGCGAAATTAATCACTATACATATATCGTACTATAGTATTAGTATTATTTATGCGAACCTTGTCTTCTGTGTGCGGTATCATCACTTAGAAGACAGCTATCGCTTTTTTACCAATGACTGTTGGCCATTGGTTTCAGTGACCCCAACTATCCTAAATGGAAATTTCTTTTTCATTCTTTGGCTCAGTCCGTCACAAATATTATCTGTATGCACTTGAACTGATTGTACATTGGATGGCCCGCGCTTTATGTTTATATTGTAGCCTACAAAACCTTTGACCGAATGATCTTGGCTGAGTGGATTAGCTCCCTGTGTCCGTTCGGCAGGTGAATGGATAGTATCCAGTAATATGTGCAGCTGTTACTCATCCTTACGTATTTATAATCCTCATCAGGTGCTCCATCCTCCGCATCCTTTGTAGTGCGTTATCAACGAAAGATTCTGTAGTTATTCGCCGACTTACTTTCTTTACCGGAACCAGCGGTACAAAACTGCAGGTTCCGGCTCCTGCCGTTAGGTACGAATGCCCTTCCGGGGTAGGCAAATATAACTGTGTGTACAAGTCAGAAACGTGTCTTGAGTCCATTGGGATCTAATCTGCGCAGTCAAAAATATTTGCCGCAGATCTTGATTTACTAATGACGCATCGTTATCATATTTTTAGCACAGACTTGGTCCTTTCATGAACGCAATAACTTGTAAGAGTAGCGTGAAAGCTCATTGAATTTAACCGCATAATGAACTATTCCCATCTCTGTGCTCAGCACAATTTACAAATGTGCATAAAACTTTTTTCTTGTTTACTAAGCTGACTATTAATCTGATGAACGCTAATTAGGTAATACAAACGTATGATGCAGGCTAGTGAGCAGCGAATCCCCGGCGAAGAGGGTTATTCTAAACTGAATTTTCCACCGACGATGCGGTCTGTTTAGTGGCACATGTTTCCACAATTTTAAAATGAAAAGAAAGAGTACGGCGGTTCGTATGGCCCATTTTAGAGATGGCTTCTCCTATTCTAGAATCCCGGATTAGGCTATTTCTGACGCCCGAAGCAACCTTAACCCATAACCCCAATTGTGTGGCATGTGTGTTTCTTACCCGATTTGTTCCTATCAAGATATATTTTGAGAAACTTCTTCCCTATCCGCTATTGTAACATGGAGAAGTGGCTCCTTTCTTTGGAAGAGAATAGCTTAGCCACAAATGGTTGATCAATGTGCCTTGTCCTACCGTTTGACATACAGGAACATAACTAGCCGGGTCTAACCTCTATCTTTTTGGCTTCTTCATTTAAACATATAGTTCACTTTTGTGTGGCCTTATGACAACCTAGACTTACTACAGATTCTACAAGACACAAGTCATGGCCTTTTTGATCAGTGTTTTCCTAAGCTTAATGAGGTGACCAATCATATTCTTCTGCTTGCTTTTTGGATCATCCGTGCGATCTTGGCCAAATAGTAGAGCTTCGTCGTTTATAGTTGTGGCTCGTTTATTCTAAGTTGCTTGTGGTTCTCACCGCACAAAAGTAAGCGAGCAGCGGAAGAGTGGCAATGTGTTTTTCCGCAGCCAGTTCCGTTTTAGCAATATCGGCGAAGGAGCCGAAACGGCCGATCGGATAAAGAGCCATTGAGTGCAATGTTTATGTACAATAGCCATTTGTGCCAGTTCTTTTCTTCCTGGTTTAAGCCCAATACAGGTTGTAAACAAGCAAACTATGATGCCCGGGTCAATATTCATCCTCAGCCGTCGTTAAAACAGAGCTTGCCACGTCAGACAGCCTAAAAATATGAAACGTCTCTTAATGCAGATATCCATAGAATGCTGTGGCCAATCTATGCAATTTCGTTATTCTATAGCAAGAATCTAAACACGCACCGGTTAGAAGACAGCTTGCTATCTAATGCAACAAACTTTTACATCTCACACTGACCATGCAGACCTTCCCATTTCGGTGTTTTGAGTTACACAGTCCGGACGATGTGGAATCAAGATAAAGATCTTGCTAACAAGAGCTTTTCAATAGAACAAGCGTGGAATACGGGTGCTTCCAACATGTAGACTCTGACTCGGTCTTAGAGAGACAACGACGAAGAAAACCTCTGGGAATCTAAGATAAAATGACAAAAACCAGGATTTTTGCAATAAAAAGAGAGGAAAATCATAAGGCCGGATACGTAACCTGGGACCAGAAATGAAGGTTCTTGCAAGGTAATTTTCACCCTTCAAGATCGGTGTGGTGGTGATAAAGACGCACCAACCTCTTTAGTCATCCAACATAAGTGCCCATTAAGAAATTTGGGTTTGTCTCTGATAATAAATTCCACGGTTGGTAAACTTACCAATCAGTCAAACGGTCATAGCGTAAGTGTTTAAAGATGGTAACGAAAACACCTTTCTAAGTTCTTGTGGACAACTCTGTTTGTTGAATATGCCAGTTTGTGATCGAATGTTTCGCCAAAAACAGCGCAAAATTAAAAATGCAAAGATCTAACATGTGGCGGAAAATAGCAAGTCTGGTTAAGGAGCTGTCACGGCTTTAGGTTCGTTTCCAGATGGTTGGACACCAGGCAGCTTGTTGGTAAATGTGCGTATAACTAAGAAATTTACATCATTGACGGCTACTGCATTCTTCTCCTTCCCAAAGCTGAGAAAATATCGTGATTGTCTACATGCGAGAGATAACGCAATTTTAATTCACTGGAAAAGTAATATGTCAGAAGCTCGGATACCGGAACCTACTATAGAAATTCTCGCATTAGTTCCCAATCAGAATATCTTTTTACTTATTGAAGGGTAGTCTACCGGAAGCCGGATAATAACCCATTGAAAATTGATGACACATTATGAGAAAGCATACTATAAGCGGCATTGAGCTATCTAAACAGTGCAGAACATTTAGCTTCCCATTCTTTGTGAAGGTTTACAAAAAGGCAATGTTCGGAGAGTTAGCATCCGCTTGCGAAGAGCATGCCAGGACGCTTTAGGATGTAGTTGCATTAAACAAGGACACGCAGGCTGCCAAGTGTTCCTCACAATAAAAAATATACGGGTATTCTCTGATACATCCACGATCTATATTTGCCATTGTGAACGGGTCCTTTGCTTTGTTTTCATTAACTACTGCCATTTTACTTTTAGATACCTTTTTTCCGGCATTAAAATTATAAATTTAGTCCGGAGGCTATTTCAGGAGGAATGTAAATTAGGTGTCAATAAGCGAAACTAGGAAGTTGGGTCTAGGCTGTTCACTAGCGGAGACAAATGCGGGCTGAAGCATAACTTGAACAGACCATGTATCGCTCGCGAACGTCAAAAACCTGAAAAGTAGTAGCAAAGAAAATAATATTCAACAGAGGATGGTGCAATTGTAGGCAATGTATTGATAGTTGAGATAACAAGTAGGATTATGTATCAAGTAAGATATATGTTAGCAAATTCTTTCCGCAGACTAAGACGATAAACGTTGTTTCCTCTCAAACCCGGACAAAACCACTAGTCGCCGCGCTCTCTTACCGTTAGGCCCACATTCGAATATGGGCGATGCCCATGACTTTTGGTGAATGAAAGGAAGAGGAATGATAAGCTAAATGGATAGATAGAGCCATGGAAGTCTACCAAGATATCGAAAAAGAATGACTGCGGTATGGAAATGCCGAGATGGATGAGTAGCCATATCAACACTTGTAACGAGGATATCATATTATCAGGATTCAGCAGAAAGTGGTTGCTAGAATAAAATGCAAAACAAAACATGCCTAACGAGAGATAGGAAGGCTGGTCTCGTAGTGAAGTCTCCAAGCAGTGCCTGTTGGGTTAGACCGAGAGGACAAGAGCTATTTTTGGAGAGGTTGTTAAACACAGTCTATTTTTAATATGACCTGTAACTTAACTATTTTTAATTTTTGATGTGGAGTTTCTTTTTGAAGGAGGAAGTAAAGTACAAAAAATAAAAACAAAAGCGAAGGGAGAGTGAAAAAAAGGTATATTTCACAACTTTTTTTTTTTATTTCCTTCTCACTCTCTCTATCCTTCCTTTATTACTCTTTCTAAACGAAAAGCCCATTCCTCTCCTTCTTTATCTCTCTCTCTCTTCTCCATTCACCTCTTGTACGGATTCACTAATTCATATTATTCATCATGAAAGATGATCCGCCTCTGAAACGTAAACGAACCTCGTGTTATTTATCAACTCCCAAAAAAACCAAGGCAACCAAGAAAGTGCGCTTCGATACAGACAACAATATCATTATCTACACTTATTCATCCGCAGAATACGATCGAGGTGCTTCCCCAGTGCTTTACAAACTTAATCCGTCCATTCCTCTTAAACCCAAACTTTCACTCGATATCCCTACCTTACCTCCTTCCTCGCCGTGCGACTCGGAGGATGACGGCAGTAGCAACAGTAGCAGCCCAAGTACTCCCGCCGCTGATCGACTTCCGCCTTTTTCTCCAAAAAAACAACGCCCTAAACTTTCCGTCGATACAAGTATATGTACTGGTCCATTATTCTTTACTAGTCTGTCTACGAACCATGTCAGGCACACGGTTCGGTCTAATTGGGAAGACGATGATGATACAAACAGTTACCTAGTACCCATGTCTGCATCTGTTCTTTCTCTGACATAACTTTCTCTACTTTATCATTGCGCAACCACTTTTTTTTCGCTTTTTCTCTTAATTTGCATTTTGTTTTTGTACATTTGTTCCCCCTTTTTTTCTAAAAAAAAAAAGAACGGCGAAGAAAAAAAAACACTATAATGACCTCGTCATTTACTGCGATCATTATTGGCTGGCTGTCCTAACAAGGGTCAATCCCAGCTACCATTCACAGGCTGAAGGATTAGAGAGGAATACAGCAACATGTACTAGTCTAAAAAATCGTATGAGATTTGAAGCATGGTAACTTGTCCGATGAGAATGAAAAAGAACCTACGCATGGAAATAGCCATTGCTGCAAAGGACTATACCAATTCCCTAGAAAAATTGTACCTTGTCTTTCAATTTCACCCGCCTAGTGAAAGTGGGAGATATCCGAGCCATGCTTCATTTTTCTTCCCTTTTTTTTCTGCAGGGATACAGTTGACCAATCTTTGTTGTGTTGGTTACGGACTGATTGTAACTAAAAGAATTAAGCTCTTCCGTAAAGTGGAAGCATGGAGGTTTAGCAGTAAGGGATTCCGGATCAAGCTAAGTGTCCGTCATTCCTTGTTGAGCGAGTACGGATATACTTTATTTAAGGCCATTGTAATATGACGCCATGACACAGCCAGGGCATAAAAGGTCTGTTCGTCACCACGGGGCTGTGGTGACACAGATAGACAAAAGACTTGAGCCTCTCTTTCTATTTTGGCTGCTCGGAAAAAGGATACAAGCCGAGTTATGCTCGCTCAGAAAAGCAGTACCTGACTTCAACGCAAGCTGTTCGTTCCTTTTATTTTTTTTCTCTCTTCTTCTGTATCTTGCTGTCGTCCTTCCAACTTGCTCTCTTTTATTTCCCTCTTTTGCTTCTATTTTACTTTCTACGGAACCATTTTGGACCTTTGCCTTATACCTTCATGACATTCGATCGACAAGAGCAACAAGCATCACCTCGACCTGAACGCATTTTAACCAACTTCGATATGATGACTAAAGAAAACGTTATCACCAATGGTGACCATGACTGTCTAGAAACTTCACCATCACATAGCACGAAGCATAGAGAAGCACCTACTGTTGCAAGTGATGCCTCGCGATTATCGGTTTCCGCTGAAGCCGTCCGTGAAGTATCAAAAAAGATTGGTAAGCAACAAACCCTTACAAAGAGCACAAGAACGTATATATCCTAACGTCGCGTCTAATTTAGGCAAGACGCGGATAAAGTGGGAGAATCCAACATCTGTCATGATTATTACCAAACCTGGAGATTTATCGCTCATTCGGATGACAAGAGAGTTAGCCCTATGGTTCATCGAAACGCCTCGATATGGTCAACCAAGCGGTATCACAGTGTAAGACTCCAGATACATTTATCTTAGTACTCGCAAGGTTTGGAAGTTAGGACTTATGTCATGAGGATTAGGTATGTTGATGCAAAGATTAAACGATCAAGGCTGTTTGGTTACAATAAAATGCTGCAACATCATCCGATGTGTGAGGATAAACTACGTTTCTGGACACCAGAATTAGTAGTGGCCGAGCCCAACGTATTCGATTTCATTGTTACGGTAAGATCAAATGGACATTGACACATGACCGGATAAACTCGCTCACCTTCTTTTCTTCTCCCTTCACTAGCTTGGAGGTGATGGCACAGTGCGTGATGAAGACTGAATATAGTGTTTGCCACCGTATACTGACGATATTTTGTCACTTTTGGTTAGGTTCTTTTTGCATCCTGGCTTTTTCAGGGCTATACCCCTCCAGTGATTCCGTTTCAAATGGGATCACTTGGATTTTTAACACCATTCTCGTTTGAGAATTATGATCGGTATCTGACCAATGCAATGGAAAACGGTGTTAGGATCAACCTTCGAGGGCGACTGACTTGTACCGTTTATCGTCGCGTTCCCAATCCTGATTCTAAGCGTGCGGTAAAGCTTAGAAATGTTAGGCGAGACCCTCGAACAGGAAAGATCACGGTAGGGGATTGGTGTACCTCACCTAAGGAAAAGAAACACTTGAAGAAGTTTGGTGAAGTGGATGGAGAAGACTATGACGAAGACGATGAGGGTTGTAGGGCACATCATCCTGTTGCGGAGGGAGAGGAAGGCGAGTGTCTGACAGATTACCGACAAATCCCGTTTTTTACAACCGTGCCAAAAGAGCGCTATCACGTTATCAATGATCTTGTGGTTGATCGTGGACCAAGCCCGTATATGAGCCTACTAGAGCTTTTCGGCGATGACAAGCATTTGACAACTGTTCAAGCAGACGGCTTGGCGATAGCGTCACCTACCGGTAGTACAGCCTACTCTGTAAGTTTGTTCTTCTTTCTTGCATACAGGATGATCTGAAATTCGCATATCGCGTATTTGTTTATTCAGCTCTCAGCTGGAGGTCCACTCACGCACCCGGAAATTCGTGCACTCTTGATTACTCCAATATGTCCTCATACTCTCTCATTCCGCCCTACCTTGGTTCCTGATTCGATGGAACTACGCATTTGCGTTCCTTACAATTCCAGAAATACTGCATGGGCGAGCTTTGATGGACGTGGTCGCGTCGAACTTAAGCGTATGTTTGGAACCAAGTTATTTGCTGCGCAAAAGAAAAAATAAGCTTAAATTGTGTATTAGAGGGGGACCATATCAAGATCACTGCATCCAAGTATCCATTTCCTACTGTACGTTAAGACAATGAGAAAGAAACGGTCATGCTTACAGACACGCGTGTATATTTATATATTTTTATTAGGTTTGCAAAGAAGATCAAGCAACGGATTGGTTCAACTCGTTATCGAAATGTCTACATTGGAACAAACGGGAACGGCAAAAGTCATTCGCCGTTGTGGAATCCCACCGCGGCAAAACCAGCCAGACAACTAGTGCGGCTAGCACACCTCCTCGTACAAATCTGTCGCGACCGCCCTCTTCCACTCAGCTTTCGCGAATGGGAGGAAATTCAAGAAAGTCGTCTTCCGAAACTAGTCATGAAGAGGTCTTTGCGATGATCATTGATGATGACGACGGTCGCTCGCAAGCTAGTCGTCTTAGGGGGCTTAGTATATCCGGTTCTTCATTAGAAGAGGAAGAAAATGTTGAGGAAAGCGAAGAAGACGACAATGCAGAGGAAGAAGACGGTTTCAACGGTTGGACAGATGAAGAAATTCTGAGAGCACGTTCTAACAGGGCCAAAGACATTGAGCGATCATCAAGGTTCTAAAGGGTCGATGATGTTTTTTTTGAGATGCAGAAAACGGAAACGAAACGAAATATGCATCTAATTATTTTTTTGAGGCAATTTTTTTGTACACTTAAAAGAAACATCTACTGGCTAACACGGCCATCCAGGCCCATCACGCCTGCTACCCATCCACATGCCATTTTGAAGACAGTGTTGGAACCCTGTTGCTTTGAGAATCGTAGGCCAACCAATTGGCTTGAAACGGATCGCTTATGAACGATAAGTTCGATTGTAAACACTGCTATACCATCTTTCTTCTTGTTTCTTGCTTCTTGGTTCTGATCTGCAGGTCGTTCATCCAATGAATGTCTTTGTTTTGTTCGACCAAAGAAGGATGTTGTCATGGACGACGTGAGCTGTGATATAAGCGGCAACGAGAGACGTCTAGAACAACGCTGGCTGGGTTCTTTTTCCATGAGAACAATGTCTTCGTTATTCGTCAAATGGGTTTTGGCTGTTGTTTGGCTACTACTGCGGCTAGTGCGACGTTGTATCGATTGCTGTTGCGATGATGATTGTTGTTGTTGAGGATTTGTTTTGTCGGATGTTTTGCGTCCATCGCGTAAGGTGAGAACACAGGCAAGTTGGGAAGGTGTTTCATGGACATAGGAGATGCCCATCAATTGGCATGTTTTCTTCAGGAGATCCATGATATGTCGTCCATTTCGGTCCAGATCGTAGGCAAAGACCTGGGATTCAATTGTTGTATCGTCATGGTTTTCTTCTTGGCTTGAGAAGGAGAAACTGGAGGTGCTTTGGGAAGAGGAGAGTGAGGGGAGTTCGGATGTTGGTCGTCGGGGGCTATCTCCGCTATGGCTGCTACTATTGTTGTTATTATTACTATTGTTATTTCCATGGACATGGAAATAGAAGACTTGGTCTCGCGTTAATCGTTGCATCACCTGGGCCAGGCGTGGCAAAGCAGACGAAGAGGTGGGAGTAGTAGTAGGAGGAGTAATAGTAGTAGTCGTCATCGTAGCGTTCTTCTTTGTTAACCGGAAGGATGACCGTAACAGGGCTAACGTCTCCCATTTTTCCGCTGTGCGGATCCCCAGATGGCGTGCTCTCCCACAGATGGAACGTAGGAGCTCTGATCGAAGGAGTTCGACGTTCTGCTGGTGTGTGGTGAAATAGGTGGATGGGTTAATGGGGTGATAAATGATTGTCCTCTTGACAGTGGCTCGAGGAGCGTCGTTTTGTTGTTGTTGTTCTCGCATGAATTGGTGGCGAGCACGGCGTTCACGTTCTTCGTTGTCTCCCACTGTTTCGTCGTAAACCGTTTTTGGCATATCCGAGATGGGGCATGGTAGTTGCCCAGATTGGGTCAGCCAGGGATCGTCACGGAGTGCCTGGCGTACGGTGATTCGTTTCCGGCGATCAATCTGTAAACATTTCTGGATGGTTGACTGTAAATCCTTGCTCAGATGGTCGGGCATCGGAAAGTTACAGCTGCATACATCCTTTTTAAGTTGACCAACGGCTAGAAAAGAAGAAAGAAAGAAGAAGAAATATGTCAGCTGACGGGGCGTTCCCCTTTAGTGTATGTGTCGTTTTCGTTTTTCTTTCGTACTGTGAGCATGTGAGAATGGCTCAAAGCCTGCTGTCATACGAAACAGGGCGATGCCGAGACACCAGCAATCGACTTCTGGACCGTAATATTTCTGACCGGTGATAATCTCTGGACTGTAATACAACATCGAACCTTTTTGTATGAAATAGATTGCATGAGTGTGTCTGTGTGTTCTCCGCTTTTTCTTTGTCTTGGCTTACCGCAAATTGTGCGTAGTCGTTGTAATCCGAATCGATTACCGAGTCCAAAATCGGCCAGTTTCACAACGCCATCGGGCGTTACCATGACATTCGGGGTCTTGTTGAGAAGAGCAACGCCGTGAGCTTTTTTTTTCTTTCTCATCCTTGAATTTCCTCTGTATTCATTCTTTATTTACCTTGAGATCTCTGTGGACGACCCATCGACTATGGCAAAAGCTGACGGCGGTAGTCAATTGACGAAAGAGTGAACGGGCCTCGTCCTCGTTTAGACGGCCACCTTTACTGTGGAGATATTCGTCCAGGTTCATTCCAGGGACATATTCCATCACCAAGAAGAGAGAATCACAGGTTTCAAACGTCTCATGAAGGCGTACGATATTCGGATGGTCCAATAACTCCATCAAGTCGATTTCTCGTACTAAACGGGACATTACTCGATAATCGTGTGCTTGCTTATCAATGATCTAGATCAAAAAGAATAATTAACCTTCATGATCGGGGAAATCAACAGAGGGCACTAAGATGATATGTACCTTGATAGCTACTTCTTTCCCGCTCTCATTATGCTTGGCATACATGACACGACTGAATTTGCCGTTTCCTAGTGGGCGAATGAACTGATACGGACCGATACCATTCATCAGCCTGTCCTGATTGGATCCTGAGATTGGGTTCGATGCGCCGGAAGTGCTCGTCCGGTTTTCACTCGTAGTTGTGCTAGATTTAGATGATGGTTTCTTCTGCATAGATCGTCTAATAGATAATGTGATGCCCCGCATGGCTTTTGGTGGATTTTCTTTTTGCTTGACAGGGAAAAAGGGATGAATGAGGAGAACCAGCAGCAAAAAGTGAAAGGTAAAATAGAGGCGCCGATGAAGGGAAAGAAAAAGATAAAGAATAAAAAAAAAGAATATCAAGTGGCTACACACAGGTCTGAATTGGTTCGTTCGTTTTATTCGTTGTTCTTCTTTTTGTTTCTTTTTTCTTGCTGTAGCGCACGGCGATGCAGAAGAAATAAAACTGAAAAAGAAAAACAGACAAAGGAAGAATAAGGAACAAAAGAAAAGAAAAGCCGTAAAGAGAATCTAATGTGCCACACCTTTCTCTTTTCCTTTTTTTTTTCTTTTTTTTAAGGAGAGCAAAAGAAACAGAAAAAAAAATAAACAAAGATATGGAAAGGGAATGAGGAACAGAACGTTCATTTCATATGCAAAGTGAAATTGTTTATGTTGTAGATGCATCTCCCCTTTTACCCATTTCTCTAACCCTCTTCTCTCGCTTCACTCTCCGCCCCCTTTTCGTTTCTTCCGCCTCTACTGCTCATGCTCTGAAACATGTAGCCCACGCGCGATGATACGCAGATCTTTTGATCTACAGTAGATGGATCTCGTTCATTAACCAATGAAGAGCTCACATTCACCAATGACACGTGCTTAATGCAAACCGCTCCAGTACACAGAAATGCACACACGTACATACGTTCACATACACATACAAACACGCCTACAAACAAAGTAAAAAACGACAAAGGAAATTTTTATTGGATGGTGTGACAACAGTTGAAAAAAATTAATGGATTAAAAGGTAAAAGGAAAAGGATCTGTTTAATGACGAAGATGCAGCAAAAAAAGTATTAAAAAGGAAACGGATAAAGAAACCTTAAAGAAGAGCAAGAGCAGCAGCAGCAACACCACCAGCCAAGGCCATCATCATTTTAGGTGCATCCAATTGACCAGCAGCGTTCTTGGGTTGATCGGTGGTCTGAGCAGACTGGCTAGCAGAGGAAGAGGCGCCGTTGCTGCTAGAAGCAGCGGGCTTGTTATCGGTTGCCTTAGCAGCAGCAGCACCACCAGAAGAAGTGGCTGTAGCAACACCGCTGGTAGCTACAGAAAGAAAGAAAAACGGGTTTCATCAGCAAACAAATGGTAAAAGAGTAAAAGTAAGGGAAAAAATAAGGACTTACAAGCCAATTTAAGAGGGTTGGCGGTACCGTTACCCACAAAGTTAAAAACGCCAGAGTAAGCCCAGTTGTTAGTGGCGGAATCACCGATACGAATCCAGTATTGACCCTTAGCAAAATCATTCAAGGGATAGATCTAGCAGAAAACCAAGAAAAAAAAAGGTTAAAGCTCAGCTTTCAGAACGTTGTATGAAAAAAATAAAGAAAAACAAATAGAACCTACATCGAATTGCTTCACAGCACAATCAATGGGTGCCTTGGGATCCGTCACGAAGGCGACAAGGCTAAATTAATAAGAAAGAAAAAATATAAGCAAAATTAAGGTCGTGTTTTTGTGTTCAAAACCTTACTTAGCGTTCTTGGCTTCTCCGTTCATCATCTGGATTTCGCACTTCTTGCCAGCCTCAGCAGCATCGGCAGTCCAGGTAATGTTACCATGGCCTCCTGCGGTCTAATTGAATATTGATGGCGTGATAAGTGACAGTTCGAAAGAGTCCACTCATTTACTACACTTACCCAAGTGTTGTCCTTCCAGGGGGTGACAACCTAGAATGACCAAAAGAAAAAAAAAGTTGAGTAACCAAAGCTCGCTCTATTTCTCTTTTTGTTTTGGTCGTCTTTTTTCTTCTCGAACAACCCGAAGGAAAAAACATACAGTGATAGTGGCGGCGGCATTGGTGGCGGCAGCGGCAACGATGAGAGCAGAGAGGGCAAGTGACTTCATTTTTTAATTATTGACTGGAAGTAAGGAAAGGGATGGATAAAGAACGGTAAGGCTTTCGAAATCAAAAAAAGTAAAGGTGCAATCATTTAGTGCATTTGCTCTTTATATAAAGACCAACGCTGGTCAGTTAGAAAAGCTCGTGCACTGTAACACAAAAGATATCAAACCCAGAATGATATAGTAGTCGGAGGAAATGAGTGCCACGTTGTCATCAGCTATTGTCGTTCATTGGTCATAAACTCTTTTGCTTCGTCTGTTTTCTAACCTGTTTTGTTTTATTATGTGCTAGACAAACAATTCTATCTATGTTTTTATCTATAATGGCAAAAGCATGTCGAGGCATTCATTGTATGTAGGTTGTAAAGGTGTTACTTGGTCGATATGGTATTCATCGTGACACTAGATAAACCCAAATAAAAAAATGACCGCGACTCAGATATTCAATGTCACACATAGCAGCACAAGGCATTCGCCTATTTTGTTAACTTACTGTCGTCGAAAGTGAACAACGGAATTGCTTACCCACCACACTGTTGAGGAAGCTAACTTGTGCTTCGTGTGACATGCTTCGAAACCGTCGGGCAGGAATATTCAGGATGGCCTTAACCATTCCAGAAACATACATTAGCCACGGTCTCCTTTTCCTTCCCCTTTCCTTACCTCCTCACTACCATAAGCCATGACAGTAGCGCCGCTACCATCATCAAGCTCCCACTCAATCCATCCTTGCCACCCAAATCTTTCCGAGAAGGATGACCTGCTCCGAAATATCTGTACCACATCGCTAGGCAGAATTGCACATCCGCAAAATTCACACATTAGCCTGCCTTTTTCGTCTGCATCCTCCTGCTCAGAATTCCCTTGCTCCTTCACTCCGCTGTGGTTTTCTTGGTAAACGACATTGATTGGTCGGAGACACGATGTATCTGCATAAGGGGTAATCAGCAGAGGTTACCTGTCAGCAACTTCACCCAGGCTCCTGGGTACAATGCTAGGAGAAACTATGATCGCCACTTACGTGCGTCAGCAATAATGGAATCACCGAGTGGATAATCCGTCGTATTATCTTGGGTATTGCTCAATAAGACAGTCGCAGGATCTTCTCTCGTGTGAAATTCCCATCGTACAATCATGGCATCGGTCTGCCATTGATCGCCATCTTCAAACCGTTGGATAGGGGTAATACGACGGAAGGAGGAACTTGTCAATAAGGCTTTCATAGTAGACACTATGCAGAATTCTCGTCAATAAGGCGGTTTCAATCATTGAATATGAGTGGAATTACCATTGAACAGCTCTGTCCCACAAATGACGCTACCATTGATATACCACACAGGTCCCTTGGCACCAACATGCGTGGCAGAAGTAGTCAAACCTGTCAATAAAGCATATTGTCCTGGTTGTAGAAAGCGTGTATATTTCCCCGTTTCTTCCCATAACGTGATGTCGGCCTTGCCTAAGCAGAAAGCTATTATTAAATGATCCTTGCCTTCTTTTTTATTAAATTCGTGTTACCAGTGGAATCAATAAGTCTCATCGCAAACCTATCCATCCGTCGCCCGTCAGGTTTACTAAAGGGATTCTAAAACCTTGCTTAATTCCTATCCTCTGTAGAATCCTTCTTTTCAGACTTACATTACTCGCAATAGCCACGACGCGTCCGAACAGAGTTACGTTTAGCATGCATGAATTCAAATCACGGATGTAGATGCGATCATGATACGTCGAACAATCCATATATCCCTGATTTCGTTAGTTTACCAGTTTTGCCACTAAGCTTTCTTTGTTTTTACGAACACACCTCTTCATCTCTTTCCACTATACTCTTATTTTTTGTAGGTTGTTGCCAAAATTCGGATGCAGGACTACCAGGAGGTTTTCCATTAGACAGAGTCGATGCATCTGTAGGTCTGGCGACTCCTGCCTCTTGTGCATCCTTCTCAGACATGACGAACAAGACCGTATGATTATCATATTCAAAAACAATATCTGACTGCCGCTCTTGACTTTCGGTAACATTGGAAACAATGCCAGGATCATGTAGCCCTATGTAGTCGCCCTGAATCACCGGTGAGAAAATAACGAAGGCGTCCATATGTATAACTTACACGATGTAGCATTAATGCAAGCCCGACATGCTCATCATATAAAGAAAACATTGCTGGATCACTGTCACCAACCATATCAACTACGTACACGTCTATCCGTTGCAATTTCATTCGATCATCGATGTCTGTACTTGTGTGAATAGATGCTTCGGGGGAATTGTGCGTCGTATGTTCTACATGAATGACCTGGTATAATCGACAACCATTGACTTGTCAGCTCCACTTTCTATGCATGCTTTCGATTGGTACCTTGAGCCACAGCTTATGCCGCTTGCGCTTTCGGATATCAAATAAACCAGGTGCGACAAGAGTTGCGAAGTTATCAGTGAATTCTCTACGGACAAAATCTGCGTCTTTGGAGGTAAGGGTGAACATCAGTAGCTGAGTTGGAGCCAATCTTGCGATCCGTAAGGTTCGAGGTAGATCTTCATTATCATACTGAGAAGCTATAACTGTATTCATTTTCTGTCCACAGATGATACGTATGCGACGATCCTATGATATATCGGTCGTTTACTTTGACTATATTATGGATATGCATACAGTTACCTTTAAAAAATGAGCCTGTGACCGAAGCGAGGTTTGCTTGGATTCCATCCAAGCTTGGAATTTCGGATGCATATATAGATCTAAGACACGATGTGTAGAATCGTCGACAACTGTGAGTACCCGTGCGATCAGTCAAAGAACATATAGAGAGATTTATCAAATATAGTCGCAGAAGCGGTAAAAAATGGCAAAAGGATATAGATCGTGCTCCCAGGAATCACTTCCCATTCTTTTACTACTGCTTCCAGAGCAGCTGATCTTAATATATCAGAATCATAAAGGCTCTGTATCGTGCAGTGATCTGAAATTAGTCAAAAAAACAGTTCTCTGTAATAGAAGATACGTTGCATACTATTTCCTAATTTTTTATGTTCATTGACAATCACTTGCTCCCACTTTTTAATTAGGTTAGCGAAAGCAGACTGATGAATGCCGTACCTGATTTTCTAATTCCACTAATATAATTGTCTCAGTCAGTCCCGTGGGATATTCGTTAAAAAGTCGAGCCATGGCAACCGCCACCCATGACCTTGGGTACGAACATGAGTCAAGCAGTACGATCGTTGCCATCGTTACCATGGGATCCGCGTTGCCTGACTGAAATGCCGTCTACGAGCTTTCTTTTTTTTACTGGAAAAGAGCTTCTCGAGTCTGTCATGGATGTAATCAACTGCTTTCTCAAACTCCATTAGGAATCTTGTAAGGTGCCAGATCGCGTGTCGCGCTTTTGACGCGCAGAGTGAGTCGCGTGCCGTGGCTTTTCAAGCTCAGGGGCGGCTTATTAGTTTAGCCGAAATGGAGCTAGGTATCTCTTCTTGTCCATACCACGCCAGTTAAGAAGTGTTAAGCATTCATTTCTCTTGTTTTCATCTTATTCATTTTTTATGTTAGAAAATGGCGGCAATGAATATAAAAAAACTAGGAAATTTGTAGACGTTTTCCTCTTAAAACTAGGCGCGTTTGATAAAGCTCGGAACAAAGTGATATCGCAAAACATGCGAAAGCGGTAGTCAGTGTCAGCCCGCTGGCAGTAGCATCCCACCGTTCAAAACTGTAACCGTAACAAATTAACTTAGTAACTACTTTTTTTGACCATTGATAGGACTATGACTGATGTTATACCGAGTACGTCTGACTTGGCGGCTATATTGCGCTTTGTATGAGTCCATATTCAGCAGGTTAGCTTTTAGCAACAAAGCAAGACAATTAGTATCGAAAGCTCCATAGCTATATGAAGCACACAATTTCAGGAAAGGCATTAAAAGTTATTGATCCTAAACTTATCATACATGGCTAGAAACGGATCACAAGTCAGACATGTCTTGCATGCGTGCCTCGTTCAGAGCTAGTTACTCCGAAGATGCGAGATGTTAATTTTACGCATCATGCAGTGTCATTCGGTGTGCAGCGATCGCTCCAAATCAAAGAAAGGAAGGTTCCGACTTCTTTTTTTATTTTTCTAGTTACTTAGCGGACTCACTTGGCAAATAGGCGCACTGCTTGTAATATGGTCGAGGCAGGTGCTTGATAAATGATATGAACATTCATTACCCAATCAATCTCCCTTTTAAATAAATGGTACCACATTGTTTATGCTACGGCTCGTCTTAGAACAGCGGCACCAATTCTGCTGACCGTTTCTACAGAAAACTTACTATTCAGCGCCATACTTCGTATTTTTTGCAGCGCTTGACTAGATTAACTGAATAAGCCGAAGAGGTTCTGTCGTTGCCCAATTAATCCGGAGAAACATATGTTTACTTATCCGTTCTGAAAGCCTTTGCAATCTATAACGACTACTTTCAAGAGTTGGCCGAGATTTTTCATTTCGGAATCCATCAGCCACGTTATCGCCATCTGTAAACTTAAGTACGCATCCATTTGTTTTCAAATATGAAATGCATCTCTTGGCATTTTTCTCTTCCATCAAGACCATCTCCATTTTATTATACATGATGGGTTCAATCGCCGACAGATACTTTCACTTTAGTTTTGTTGCATGTAAGCTCAGAGCCAAATTTGCAGGCAAGGTCTTTCAGTTACTGGGAAGGTTTATACGCCCACAATACTATCGGAGAGATATCGGAATAAAATTGGTGCAGGTTAGTTCCGTAGCTAGAAATCAACAAAACTTGTTGGTAAGGCCATGGACTATAGTGTAACATTTGGTGGTCCCAGCCTGTTTGGCTAAAATGAAGTGATGAAACGAATGCACTGTTGGTACGAAACACTTATATGAAACACAGGCATAGAATGCCAATGAACAGAAAAACAACCAGTAAATATCATCTCTTGTACGCTTTTTCTCTCATTGGACAGACTTGTCTTTTCTTCACTATATATGTATCAATAGGCTTGAACGAACAAGCGATGTTATCTGGCGGTAGAGCAACATAGAAGGAAAAGTCGTATCTATTAGTCATCGGCTCGCATTCGGTAGACTGATTCACCCAAATTTCCGCAATCCTCGCTGACTGAACGCTAAACTTATACAATATACTTAACTAGCTATTCACGACAAAATGTCCGTAAAAGATGCCCTTGCTGCCCTAGTTAGGATCATGGTTATATGGCTCTACAAGGTTACTTAACGGACAGTACAAGGATTTCTGATTTTATTATTGAAGTTGAAGAGTTGACTGTCGAAGGCTATTCGAATCGTTCTTCTACAGCAGCAGATTACGTTGCAAAGTATACTCTCACACTATTCCTTTTCTCCAGACAGTTTGAAAAGCACACGATAAATTTGTCTAATGTTGTAAAACGCTGTTTATGTATATACAATGAAGGGAAAAGAGGACAATGGTTTTAATGTTTGTAAGAATGAGAAAAAAAGGATCGACTGCAACTGCGTTTTTAATCGTCCATATCCATTTTTTCGGACTTTTGTGCCTCGACCTTGACAGATTGGAGACGCTTCTTCGCTTCGAGAGGTGCCAGTTCGATGTTTTGTTGAACCACTCTGACGTTGTCTGCTTTCTCCTTTTCCTTGTTGCCAGCCATACGGTTCAAATAGAATGCACGTTCACGCTTAGCACGGATCTCCTGGACACGTTTCATTGCTTTGATCGTCGTTGCCATAAGGTTACGATCGTAGCGGACAGGCACATTACGGCGTTTCTCGAATTCAAAGGTGGAATCCTACACGATAGGTTAGCGAAACTTGGCAAAACATTTCTGTAACAAGACCAAAAACATACAATAACCATTTCTTTGCCTGTAGCTTTTCTGAATGCCTTTGTCCAGCGGACCTTACGGGGATTACGCTTCATCTTGAAGTTCTTATGGCATTTAGAACGACAGAATCGGAAAGTCTATGAAAAAGAATAAGCTCAAAGCAAGATTTGACTATACCAATGTACACACCTTTGCGTCATTGCGCACAAACATAGTGCCATGGCCAGGATAACAAGGCCCAGAGCAGAAATAGCAACGATCGATATGCATGGCGATTTGGCAAGAGAAGGGCGAACACTCAGGTCGTCGTTAATTTTTTTTTCTCCTCCCAGTTCAGGACAACTCAGCCACGCGGACCGTAAACCATAAGTAGTCACACAAAGCTTTGAACTAAGTCGTGCTGGCATAACGACACTTGTATTTACTATGGGGGAATTGCTTGTGGCAAGAGCATTTCGCTCTCGGACAAAAACATGTATGTACTATCGAGCACTACTTTGTATCTTATTTAGAATATACTATGTTCACTAATGCCGCTCGGACAAAAACAATTGCCTGTGATATGCAAGAGCCATTCAAGATCATATCAGTTATACATCTCTTGCGCTCTTTATGTATAATTTTGTTTGCCTTACAGTATTGGACATGATGGATACACTTAAACTATATTATGACTAGGTATATTTAAAGCTGTTGTTAATTAATTAAGTTGCTGCCAAAAAGTTGTTCATTCCAGCATGAAATTTGATATTGAAGCCTTTAATAAGAGATCGCATGTCATTAATTATCAAGCTAAATAATAGAAATAGGTGGTATCAGCTTGTCTAGCTATTAATCTTCACAGCACAGGAGCGTGTTACCTTTGTAAAGCTACGCGTGAACGTAGTATATCCTGATGGAGATTTAAAATGGTTATCGGTATTCCAAAAATGTTTTTGTCCCAAGCAACTCCCATTAATTAGATGTTCTTTGAACAGATAAAACTTTCATAACAATGCTGTAAAAAGCCTCAGGACGAACATATTTAACGGCATATCATGGTATTTGACACAATTCTCCCTTTGGATGTCATGAATATTTTTGACTTGATGCTAAGCAATTCAGAGCAGTAGATGATAGCCTATTTAAATATGGCTTTCTGTCCTTACGCTGTACGATTACACTGATGCGCTTTGTCTGAGGTCGTAGTAAAAAAAAAATTCGAAAAATTCATGTAATATGATTGCTCACAACATTGGCTGCTTTTCCCGTTCCTTTCATAATCGGGACTGTTTCCCACAAACAAAATGCTTGTGCATACTGCACCGTCCTAAATGGTCTGTACCGATATTTCAATAACATGATGCGTAAGCAAAATTCGGATGGTAGCTCTTCGACTATGAATACTGGAAGGAATCATTATCGTGCGAATGTACGTCATCCATTGCAAGAGGTGTACTCTTCATTACCACAGCTTGCCATCTCCATTGCTATCCTGTTTGTTACTCAAAACACGGAAGCCAGTGGCAGCAAGTAAGCTCATTCCGGCTAATGTGGGCAGAGCTAACTTAAATTACTAGAGGGTGGGTTTTCAACATCGCAACGTTGGCCTTGACAGTTCTGGGATCTGTGTTCGCCTATCTCCAAGTAACGCGAGCTTCATACAAGAACTGGAAACAGGATGCGAGAACGCGCCGTTGCATCCAAATAGCAACAATTGCGTCTATAATTGCATATGTAGGATACCATTTTGCCTTATGGCATGTCTACGGGTGGGGAACACCTGTAGTGATCTTGGCTGCATTTGTTGCTATATTTACAGTTTTGCATATTATCACTGCTTTCTTTTGATTATGAACAAGGGACAGAAGATATGTTAGCAATCATATTCAAATACCGTTTTTCCCGGTAAGCCGTTTAAATGATTTGGGGTTTATCATGATTTGCCCTTTGATATCGAATCATATGTCTTGGTTGTGTTCGTTTGCATGTCACCTAAACCTGCTGTACCTACCTGAAGTAATACTACAGTTTAGGTGACATCCCTGGATGTCTCTGTGGCTTAGACATCACCTAAATTTCGTTGCATTGTGGCTCTTGCAGGTTCAAGTACGACCATTTCATGGTGGGGCTATCGTAGGTAGTCAGAATTATGTACAGTAACTGAAATCTTAACAGCGGTCATTACCTCTTTAATGGCGAGCTGCTAGACCTGAGACGCTCTCTAAATATGATTTGGCGGTTTTCAAGAAACTGCATATGAAACAGAATTATGAGCTCGCCCAGATGAATGCAGCATATGCCCAAAAGATAAGAAACCTCGAAATGAGTATTAGTTCCTTAAGAGCAGAAAATATGGAGCTTAGACAAGAGTTAATTCATGCTAAACGAGACAAAGAACAGAAACAGAGGAAGGAAAAACGGACAAAAGAGAAACAAAGGAAAGCAAAGCAGAAGAGAGCGAATGATCTAGGACCTTTCCTGCCGCAAGCCGACCATACTTGCACACGGAGTAAAAGGAACCGAGCCACGGTATCTTATACTTTACCCAGCGTCAAACAAAAACTTAGAAAAGGTGATCCTTTTACGTTCGGCAATAACGAGTAAGCACAGACGCGTTACGTGAATAGTGTATCGTGTAGGCAGATGGGGATATATCTAGTATGTGACTGCATGATGAACAGATAATAAATGCTCTGCTTGATATTAAGTGTGAATATGGATATGGTGAACTGTTGAGTCTCACAAATTGAACACGATCAGGCGCATATAAAGGAGATTCGATGCGTCTTACCGAGGGCTGCTATGCTTTTTATAACAGCAGCATGGATCTCGCAAATTGTTTGGCATGTTTTATATACAAATATTTTTGAATACCATTTTCTTCCCAGGCACTTAAGTTATGCATGTTATTGATGGAGGGGCCGTACTGAGAAATGAATGAAGGACCTTAATGTCCTATCCGGAGTCCAAGTACAATCAGCCACCGACCATTTAGAGATCCGTCATCCGGCGATGGTGAATGTTCCGGACAAAGGGGTACAGGTGAGTTTCAGTTTCCGATGGATGAAAAGGGAGATGTTGTCCGAGAGAAAGGGAGGTGCGAACAGTTAAGTCCGAGGGAGAGGGGCGTCCCGAATTTTTGTCGTTTATTCAAAGAAAAAAAAAATCTTTTTTTGTTCGGTTCTCCTCCTTTTCCATATAAGCTTTTCTTCTTCGTCGTGTTGTTGGAGCGACAAGACAAAGAGAATCTGTACAGAAGCAGCTTGCATATCATCTATTCTTCATTTCGCCCGTCATGGATCAAAACACCGTCTACCAACTCTTTGTCGCTACTTATCACCCCGATCCCAATGTGCATAAGCAGGCTGAATTAAATATTCGAAACGTAAATCGTCCATTCTTGCGCGCTTATACATATACATAAAAACAACCCTATTCAACCTCAAAACTCTTTTTGTAGATTGAAACACATAATGGTTTTCTACCTGTAGTTCTACAGATCCTCGCCTCCGAAGAACTCGACTTGGGTGCTCGTCAAGCAGGTAAAAAAAAAGGAAACAACGAAGACCCTTATTTAAACACCTCTTACGAAATATGTAATCCCTTATATTCCCCCAATAGCCGCAATTTATTTCAAAAATCGCATGAACAAAGCTTGGGATAAATCCAGACAGGTCGCTAATCCTATCAACGATGAAGATAGAAACATGGTTAAGCAGACCATCCTGCAAGCCCTGGCCACTGCACCAAACGCAGTAAAGTAAGTAAACAGCTCATTCTGTTCGACATATTTTTTTTCCTGACACCATCTGCAGAGTTCAATTAACGTCGACCTTAAATACCATCCTGAGCAACGATTTCCCTGAACAATGGCCTAATTTCGTAAACGAAGTTCAAAACTTCCTGTCCTCCTCGGATGTACGATTAGTATATGTGGGTTTGCTGGCATTACGTGAAGTGGTCAAGGTGTACCGGTAAGTAAAACATATCCTGAAACCTCAGCGTGAAGTTCCTGAGCCTGTCCTTTTTCAGATGGAAATCTATGGAGCGACGTGATCCACTAAAGGAAATCATCAAGCTTACCTTCCCCGGAATTCAAAGTATCTGTGCGAACTTGATTAATAACGACAGCATCGAGGCTGCTGAAATGCTCAAGTTAGCTCTTAAGATTTACTACTCAGGTACTCAGGTAAGAGCTAGAGAAAATGGCTTGACATAAAACGGCAATTCTAAGTTCTTGTTTTCCTTTAAAGATGGAGCTTCCAAAATGCCTGCAAGATCCATCGTCACTTGTGCCATGGGGAACCCTATTTTTACAGCTGGTTGACAAGCCTATCCCTATGGAAGTTTTACCTGCCGACATGGAGGAACGTGAAAAGTACCCATGGTGGAAGACTAAAAAGTGGGCCTATCATTGTTTGAATCAGATCTTCACAAAGTACGGAAATCCAGCCTTGCTTCCAGCTAGCTCTTCAAAATATACCGGCTTTGCAAAGAATTTCGTCGCCAATTTTGCACCCAATATTTTGCAGACTTATTTGAAGCAGGTTGAAGGTTGGATCAAGAAGGAGATCTGGATTTCTAGTAAATGCTTGGCTTTGACCGCTGCATTCTTTGACGACAGGTGAGAAAATTGGTTGGCTGAAGCAGACAGAGCAATTCTAATGAGCATTTGCTTCAGTATTAAGCACAAGATTACGTGGCAGCTTTTGAAGCCTCATACAGAAACACTGGTGGCGCACTTTATCTATCCTCAGTTGTGTTTCTCCAAAGAAGACGAAGAGCTATGGGCAGAGGACCCGGTCGAATACGTGCACAAGAAAGTTGATCCTCTTGAGGACATCCATTCACCACAAACCAACGCAACCAATCTCCTTATTGATCTTGCGCGTGACCGCAAGAAGCACACGTTCATGGGCATTTTGGGATTTATCAACAACGTTCTCAACAAATACGTGGAAACTCCTGATGAGCAGAAGAATGGTCATGAAAAAGATGGCGCTCTGTGCATGATTGGGTGCCTTTCTCACCAAATCTTGCAGAAGAAATCGCCAGTGGCTAATATGATGGAACCTTTCTTCGTTACACACGTTTTTCCCGAGTTTAAAAGCCGCTTCCCCTTTTTAAGAGCGCGTGCATGCGATATGGCAAAGCATTTTAGGGATTTGGATTTTGCAAACGAGCAAAATCTCGCTACCTTGTATCAGAACGTATTAGACTGTCTCCGCGACCCAGAACTTCCTGTCAAGGTTCAAGCGGCTTTGGCGTTACAGCCCATGATTCGACATGAAAGCATTAGAAACGCCATGGTTCCTAGTTTGCCTTTCATTATGCAAGAACTCCTCAACCTTACCAATGAAATCGATATCGATACGTTAGCGGATGTTATGGAAGAGTTTGTTGAAGTCTTTGCTGAGCAGTTGACGCCGTTTGCCGTTCAGCTCTGTACGCAATTACGTGATACATTCTTGCGTATCATGGAAGACCTCGCTCAAGCAAACAATCAGACGGCCGATGATGCATCATTTAACGGCGACATTGATGAGATGAGTGACAAGACCATGGCTGCCATGGGCGTACTGAAAACGATCGGTACTCTTATCCTGAGCCTGGAAAGCAGTCCGGATGTCCTTCAACAACTAGAAAATGCCCTGCTTCCTGTAATCACCTATACATTGGAGAACAATATCCTGGATTTGTATGACGAGATCTTCGAGATCATCGATTCTTGCACGTTCTCTGCTAAGCGGGTTACGCCTACCATGTGGGGTGTATTCGAACTGATCTACAAGGCCTTCAAGGAGTCCGGTATTGATTACATGGATGAAATGCTTCCCCCCTTGGACAACTACATTTCATATGGCAGGGATGTCTTTGTCAGCAATGAAAGCATTCAACGTATGATGTTTGACATCATCGAAACTGTGATGAAGAGCGATCGTCTGGGTGAAAATGATCGCGTGTGCGCTTGCAAATTGATGGAATCCGTACTGCTTAACTGCCGCGGCCAAGTTGACATGGTAAGCTGAAGCATGGACAGACTGTTTTATACACGAGCTAATGGATGATTCAGTATGTCTCGCCCTTCTTAAATCTTGCGTTCCAATATATCTTCACTGGTTCAATGAAAACGGTTGAATTCAAGGTGCATTGCATTGAAGTGGTAAGTTACGAGTTAGTCTGGCTGATAGAGTGAATAACGCGTGTATTAGGTTGTCAACTGTCTTTATTACAACCCTGCCTTGACTCTGAGACTGTTGGAAGAGAATCAATGGACTCAAGGTTTCTTCACGTTATGGTTCAATACACTTGATAAGTTTTCTAGAGTGCATGATAAGAAACTTGTCATTGTTGCTCTGTGTGCTCTCCTTGAATTGCCTGCCGATCAAATACCTGCTTCTTTGCAAGCTGGCTGGCCTCAGGTGTTGGCTGGTATTATCAATGTATTCCAATCTTTGCCCAAAGCAATTGAAAGTAAGTGATAATCGTTTTAGCAATGGTTGTTGGATCTAACCGTATCGCTATAGATAGGGAAAATATGGAGAAGTTGTACGGTGACGGCATTGATGACGATTTCGACGCTGATGAATTGAACGGTTTGGATGGTCTCAGTGGCGATGAGGAGGAAGATAATGATGGTAAGATGATTTGGATGGTTGAATTTGCGTTATTTATTTTTTATTTTTTGAGTAGATGAGGACGTGCATGACCAGGAAGCAGAATATCTGGAATACCTTGCACAGCAGGCAGCCAACCATTCCAACGAGTCTGAATATGATGACGAGGAAGAAGAAATGGAAGAAGAGCTTCTGTTTGAATCCCCATTGGACGAAATTGATCCTTATGTTCGTTTCGAGCAGGTGTTCAGAGGTAAAAAAAAAAAAAAACAAAAAAAAAAAAAGGAGCTATTCTATGTGCAGTGCTAAAAATTGGGACGTATAGGCATGCAGCAAGGCAACCCGGCATCTTATACCCTTTTGACGAAGGATCTGGGCGCAGAGCAACAAAACTTTATTATGACGGTGCTATCCACTGCCGAACAACGCAGAACTCAGCAGACGTCTATCTAATGACAAACTATCATATCCCGTATTAACCCATTCATCATTTTTATATGTACACGAAACATCGTAAAAGTTTTGTTCTCTTTTTCTCTCATCCGTTTTTTAGTAGAGTAATTAGCATTAGACATAGCTTACAAATAAACATTATTTTAACAAGAAGAAACTTGCATGTCTGTAATGGATAAAGTTAATGACGTCCATCTATCTTGTTCTCAGATGCTAGTATTTCATTGTCTTTACTAAGGCGTTTCAGCAGCAGTATGACGACACGATGCATCTTGATATGAGGGGAGTGGAAGGGGTAACCGAGGGAAAAGTTTGAATTAAAAAGTTGGTCTCTACCTGGGAAAACGTTGGTGAGATTCCCGTTTGGATTGGCGTCACTTGACCTCCTTCCTGCTTATTGTTCTTTCATCTTGTGATTGACAGAACAGAAAATACAAAATTTTCATTCTCCTCAATTGGGCACGTGCGAAGTGGAAATGAAAGAAATTGTATCCTCATCACTCAACATCTTTTCTTTCTTCCCGATAGCTTTCCTACCAGCACAAAGTACATTCTTTTGAGTCAATGAAAGGATTGACGGTGCAGGACAGCAATCCATGGGAATTCGATTTAAGCATTTCCGATCAGGAGTCTCTTAATCTTCCTCAGCCTGTGATTGACAAAATATGCCAGTTTCTACCGACTCAACGCGATCTGTACGAAGCTTGTCTAATCAATAGAACTTGGCGAGAAGCTGCCACGGCAGTCTTATGGAGATCTCCTCAATTACGCGACCCGGAGAGATTTAAACAGTTCTACAAATGCTGTCGAATGTCGAAAAGAGCAGCTCTCTCTGTCCGAGAAATCAGCTTGTGCATACAGGATGCAGCCGTTAAAACCGTATTTCTTCCTATTGCAAAGGCAGATCTGCCTCGCCATGACATGAAGACCAACATGCTTTCCCATCCTGATGTGGTCCAAGCTTATGCACGACAATGTGAACAACTTACAAGTATCACCATGTATGGTTGGCGTTTGCAACCTAGCCACCTGGAACAGCTGTCTGTCATGTTGAACAGATTGACTTCAATCAAACTGATTGGATCGAGCCCAAATCCGAGTCAACCATTTGCTCTCAGCATTATTTTACCTCGTTTGGAACGATTAATCCTGGACGGTCGCTTTTGGCTCACCCCGCCTTTCCTCGGTCTTCTTTCGAGCCGGGCCACAAGACTCCGTGTCTTGCAGATCTCTTTGGCAGATATCGAAGAGGAATGCTTAAGACGACTATGCACTGGTCGCTTGGATCTACACGAGTTGACGCTAACAGACGCCGAACCCATCACAGACATCATCATCAGGAGAGTGGCGCAGGCTTTCCCTAACTTAAGAAAGCTCTGTTTAACTGGTTGTAACAAAGTCACCGACGAATGTATATTGCATGCTCTCATTTCATGCCCACATTTGCGTGATCTGGAAATTCGTGCTCTGCCTGCCACCCTTCAACAACGCCCGGATCAGAAACTGACTGGGTTGGATCTCGCAGCTGGATGGAATGCCGTACGTCATAAGATTGTACTGCAACGATTAGTTTTGGAGAACTGGGGAATGAATGACGAATTCATGGCAAGGATGGCCGGAAAGTGTACCAGGCTTACAACTCTTGGTTTGTCCAATTGTCCCAATCTCACGGACAGATCCATTGTGAACTGGTTGGGCGAAGGTTGCAGACTTCACGTATTCAATACCATTCGTTGTCCTGGTTTAGGTTCGGATACATGGGCACACTTACAACATGGCAAAGGTCTACGACGGATATATGTTGAATTATGTGGCGAGCTGTCACCAAAGGATGCTTATGATATTTGTTGCTCGTGCCCAAACCTACGAATGCTGGACATAGAAGGTTATCCGGAGGTTGCGAACCGTATCCATAGACAGCTTGCCCACGGAGAGGATGCAGTGTCGTTCCCTGACCAGAGTTTGTCTCTGGATGCAAATGCCATCCGTGCATTAGCCAGCATAGACCCTACAACAGATCCGAAGCTAACTGGTCTACCGGAGACTCGATATTTGACCGGTCAGCACGTTATACATCTGGCTAAAGCACTGGGAATTCCCATTGCAGAATTTGAGGCATTGCTAGATATGGTGCAGGTAGGAGGGTCAAGGAAAGTAGGACGCAGATATTAAACTTGTTCATATAGAGTGAAGTACCAGCTGCATCGGAAAACATAAAATCTCCAACACAGCAGGTTCCGGCTAAACTACATGATTTCAGCCTAGCAGGTATGTATGACAGCACTGACAATTGGATATAAGTAGCTGATGTCCAGCTTTTTTAGATAAAAGGCCGAAAGCCCTGCAGCGAGTCAATCAGCTCAAGGAGTCACATCAACAACGACCCACTACACCTGCCCTTTGGGCCCATGCGAACGATGCTATGATGGAGCATTATTTACCCGGCATCAATAAGGGTTCTGCAAAAATTCCGAGCCCTACCAGAGAGACCATCTCGTGTATTGCTCAAGAGCAGGAGTCGGATGAAGCAAGCGTGGAAAGACTCGATGATTCCGAGAGCTCGTTATCGGAACGTTCCCCTTCACCGATAAACGGCGCAGCAAAGATATATAAAGAAGAGCAGACGGTAAAAGAGGATTGGCCTGTTTTAGGCGGACAGAAGGAAAAGGAGAAACCTATTGATCTGGGAGGATGGGGTACAACAAACAATTTCTTATGGAAGACGGGAAACTCTTCCTCGCGTCCTTCAGGACCAGTTATGAAAGGATACAGTGCCTGGGATCCAAATGAAGCGATCAATCGTACCCGCGAATGGCAACAGAAGCCTTTGGAGCAAGCTCTTCCTCCAACACGACGACGAGGTCAGTCAACTGCACCCCAGATGATGTTGGAGAGTGATGGATGGGGTCAACCAAAATCATACGTAGCGTGGCATGATCTGCGGACGCAAGGTTTTGCGCACGATGTTATTGAAAAGCAACGGGGCACTTCTTTTTGGAATGCAGAAATTGGTGCTTGGAGTACGGGTGCAGAAAATGTTCTTACTACGGAAGCAGCAGCTCCAAAAAAGACAATGGAAAAAGCCAACGAGAGTTGGTCAAAATATCAGCGTCCTTCTAAAGGATCAGGGAAGCAATCAGCTCAATCCATGACTAGACAAAGGGCAACCTCTGCTGCTGATTTAAGTTCAGATGAAAGTGTCAACTGGGATGAAGACGATGGTGTGACAATCAAAACCTCTACAAAATCTACTATAAAACCCGGTGAGAAAACGAAGAGCAATGGAAGCCTGGTGGCTCCCAATCATCCTGGCGATCCGAAATGGCGTAATATGAAAGAATGGCATAAGCTAAGAGAGCAAGGATCTATGCAGCATCCAAATACTGAAAAGAACAACCGATTTGAAGTTGATGGTGAAGAAGGTTGGTCTGAAGAATCAGATCTTCTCTCAGATGGTTAGCCAGTCAGTTCCCTTTCTGAATAGGACACTTATTAATCATTGTATTCTATGTAGATACTCCTGAGCGAGCGACAGGTACTAACGGTATGGCCAAGAATGTCACTAGCAAGTTTGGGCGATCCACAAAACAGAGCACAGCTATGACTTCGCCACGATCGTCTCTGCGCGAACCCATCGCACCCGAGGAATTAACTGGGGTGTGGGGTGCATTTACAGTAGCGGAAACATCATCCGAGATGCTGATAGACACAAGCGATATTGTGAATAAGCCTAACAGTATCAACCAAGACACATTGATACCGAAGACGAGCAGCCCGACTTACAACGAATTGTGGCAGTCTATGTCGAGTCTTACGAAAGTTGATTGGAATGCTGGGGAAGAAAAGTCGCAGGATTCCGAAAAAGCGAAGCAAATAGCGAAGGAAGAAATATACGATTTCAGTGATATACAGGATATTAGTGATATACCAAAAGAGACCAAAGAGGAGATGATGCCCCCAATACAGCCCGAAGTACTATCCGAACGGGTGCTTTCGCCGATAGAGCCACTTCGGCCTATACAGTCGCCTGCTATTAGTTCCGCTGCCTCTAATAATGCAAGTCCTACTACGAGTCCAGCAGTATCAGACTCACCACGACCAGCATCGCAAGCTACTACTACTCATGTAGCATCACCGGTGCCGCCTAGCTCATCGAATGATAGCGATCCTGGTCCTCTCATCGTCCAGTTGTACATAGAAACTACCAGGCACGGCATGCAACCATTGAAACTATATGATGTGAGTATTGTATTTAACTGTATGCTACTATTCCGCTTTTGCTCACGATAGTATATGATTTACAGAACCGTGCCCCTGAAGTGGATGTAGAGAATTACTGCAAAGAGTATGATATGATGGAAGTAATGCCACGTGTTCTGGAAGCGGCTATGGAGCATTATACAAAAAGCAAGACGAAACGAATATTGGGCAAAAAGAAGAAAGCAAAAGAGAAGTCAGCAATTTCCCCATCGCCTGCATCAAATACACTTATTTAATCTCTTACCAACAAGGAAAAAAGAAATAAAGCGAACGTTGGTTGTTCGTTTTGCTTTTTTGCATAGCGTATAAAATTAGGTTATTATTAAGCTGTGACAGAGAGATCTATGTCGGCAACTCATCTTTATACAGCTTGACCCGCTTTTAACAATCCGCGGAATCTATTATACGGAATGGGCACTCGCTTTCAACGATCTACTTGTTCCTTACTAACAGATGGTCATTGATGCTTTATTTCTTGTTTCCCTTCTCTTCTGTTCCGTGTTAAAATGATGTTTTCCTAAACGCATTGGAACAGGTCAACATATACATAATAGCAGTTGCTCTATTCATTTCTATGGTTATCACAAAGCCAGCACACAGAATCAGCTAAAAAAAATTATGTGAACATGACAACATTTGCAGGCATTTGAGCATTTCTTTGCGTCTATTTCATAATATTTCGCGCTGCTGAATTACATATTTCACGTCAATTAGACAACGACATATACATTATGTTTAAAATGCGTAATGGCTTGAAGGGTGTACTCTCTAACCTCAATTCCCGAGTGTTGCCTTCCTTTCATACACCAATACATTTATGTGAGGAGTCATGTTCCCTTTTTGTCTTATCTATGTAATATTATTACGTAGTAGACATCCATGGATTTTTTTTTATCAATGGCTGTGATTAATTATTCCAAACTTTGTCAGTGAAGGGACAACAGCTTCTCACTCTTTCGCTCAGCTCTTCACATATTACATCCCTGATAAGTACTTAAGTCTGTTATACATAGAAGATGATTGATATGCTCCTTGTGTATCTTTTAGTCTGCATGACCTCTCAACCCCGAACCGCCTTGATTGTGTGAGTAAGCTCTATACACTCCACTCGGTCAAGCGGAAAAGAAGTCTTGTCTGCTTATACGCAGTGCTATGTAACCTCTTGTGCTTCCAAGTCTTCGTCAGACGCTGCATTTCTCTGTAGTGCGTTATCCACGAATATGCTTGCTGTTCTCGCCTTTCCCCCCTTTTTTTGCCGGGGCCGCCGGTACAAACTAGAAGCCGATGAAAGTGGATAAGCCGCTTGCATCGACAGATGATTTCTGTCGCAATGACAACCGACTATCAGAAAGCATATCCTGTTTTGAAGAGGTGCCCGATTTAAAAAGAAGAAGTGTTATAGATGGAAAAGACAAAATTGTGTCAGTGAATAGGGCATCTTTGTGCCAGAATGCTCGTTACGTAGCAGTACGATAGGACCACGCTACTCCAAGCCGCGATATTATGGCTGCGTTAGCGCTCGGTCTCTCAGCAAATTCGAGCGTGAAAAGTGTCTTGCCACTGCACCCATTCTGTCCATAGATCGGCCAATTCAATGCTGATTTGAATAATCTTGAGACGTTCACTCTGTCACCTGGCTGACACGAAGGGAACGGCACCTAGCACAGGCCAAGACCATTGCCTGGACTGGTAAGTTTCAATTGGGCTTTCACGCTATTCGAGCAACTAACTGTTTCTGCTGTCATCCATTTTGCTCTTGCATCCCGTTATCTGCTGCATCATTTCATTCATTTTCTCCGGAGCTCTTCATCTACTTTTTTTTAGTATGATTGAGAATTAATTATCCAATTCGGGACCAGTCATCCCAAACTTAGAGACATATTAACATCGGCCCGCTCATAATAAAGACAGGAGTCGCATATGATAGCAGCACGGCTATATATCCTTTCTATCTCCTTATTGGCGTCGACTAAATCAAAGAAATACAAAGGAAATAGGCATATCAAAACTAGGTTAACCATCCAATTACTATACCATATCATAAACTTTTCATGGCTAGCTACCCAAATATAGCCCTGGGTTACAAGTTTCGCATTTATTATTACTAATGCAGTGCTTTTCATTTGTACGCAATGCCAGCACGCTGATAGCTTTATACGTAATCTCATTCAACGAATAGACATGCGATCTTTGTACTATTGCCAATAAGTAAAATAGGTCTCAAAGCGTCTGTATTGATATCTTGCATTAAGATTTTGGTATGATTTATTATTTCTACAAACCTCCATAACGGTAGTAGGTTGTTTTCTGTCTTGAAAAGATATACTGAATAGATTACTGGTAAATTTTTGCGTTTGTAAGGAAAAAAAAGGCTGGATGGGTGGAGTGCTCACAAACCGGATTCAGCGTCAAGCCCACCCATAGCTTTGCCGAATGAGCGACCGTCTTGCTGGCCAACAGCCAACGAGCTGTGATGGAGGCGTAGATAGATGGTTGCGTGGTATTAAAAGGGTCATTTTATTCCTTGAGAGCAAGGCAATGGATAGTAACATCGAGACATATCGAGACCGGTGGGATTGTAGCGGTAAAGGGGCGTTCTTTGGAGCCTATGACCGTAAACCAACATTTCGTACTGTACATGTTCAATCCGAATACGTATCCGTCGATTAAAGCAACGCAAATGGCTCCATAAAGACGGAAGTATATAAAGGCAGGCTAACAGAAGAAACGCCTTCATCGAGAGAAGCAAGAAATATAAGAAGAAGAAACAAAAGAAATGGATGGATGACCAAAAGGCTTGTGTGAATATGAATATTAAAAGGTACTACAAATTTTAGTCAACTATGAAAGCAGCATTAATCCAACCACGCCATTTTATTGAATGAAATAACAGGTAACCATGGTTTTTGTCATACGAGGTGTTTGGAAACTAGGATAGAAAGAGAGAAAGAGAGAAAGAGAGAACGACAAACAGCATTTCTCATCGCCAATGAACGTATATCATGCCGTATCATTTCAGACTGACGGAAAAGGACGGATGACGATGGCGCAAATACAAGTATAGCAATCATCAACGTTGATAATGGGCGCACCGCCTCAGACTGTATTCTTTTCTGATCTTTCTTTTTTTTTATTATCTACCTTAAGTGCTCGTATTTCCTTCTTTTCGCGTTTGCCCTTCCGGGTTGACGTTGCCTGAAGAACAATTTCTTGCTTTCTTTCTTTTTTTCATTACGGCTCATCTCTCCAGCACATGGGCCAACTAGCTGACTTTGAGCTGCCCTCTTTTTTAATTTTTTAATTTGGATTGGTGAGGGGAACACAGAGCCTATCTTTTGCATCGACGGGGAATCAATAATGCTAACGTGGTGCAATAACGCTAAATCTTATTCTGCACTTGTGCCCTTCATAACTTGATGCTAGCAAGAAAATAAAATAAGGACCAGGTGGACCGGAAGAGCGATACAAATATCCATGGTTAGTATTTCGAAATATCACCAGTTATGGGTACCATCTTGAAAGAAACAAACGGGCTTATCGTTTCCCTTTCCCGTTGGTCGTGCTACACAGATATAATATTCGCAGTCGCACAGTTACTCACTCAAAACCTATTGTTTGATCTCCGCAGACCCTCGAATCAGTTTCTTAACAGACAAAAAGAGCCAGAGTTTTCTTTTTTGCTAAGGATAAAACTTTCACACAGTGCATTTCCTTTTTTTTTTTCTTCCTTCCCTTACCTTTTTATATATACCTGTGAAAGACCATCACTGGTAGTTTCTTCGCCCTTGTTCTTTCTGCTATAAAACAAAAGAAGTAATACGAAGATAAAGCATGGGTTGGGCCGATACTGTCAATACCTCTGTGGCCCGTTCAATGGTCGGCAGGTTCTTTCAATTGGAAGGATCTGGTGCACGTCGGGAACGTAAGGGAACCAGGTTTCTCACCGAAATTCGAGCTGGATTGACCACATTCTTCGCCATGGTAAAAGACGAAAACTATCATTACTGGAATACTATTTGCTTTGGCTTCAGTATAACGTTTAACACCAAAAAAAATGAATTGCTTTTAGGCCTATATTATTTCTGTCAACGCTTCCATCATCAGTGATAGCGGTGGGCCCTGTGTTTGCACGCCTACAGCAGAAGACCCCACTTGTGACATGAACAATGATTATCTTAGCTGTGTCTATCAAGTCAAACTTGATCTGATCATGGGAACTACGATCATTGCTATGATTTCGAGTATCATGATTGGTGTCTTTGCTAACCTCCCCATCGGCATGGCTCCTGGGTAAGGTTATAATCCTATCGTGCAACAAGAGATATCCAAATGTGAAACCAAACATCTGAGATGCGTTCTCTTTTTTATTCTTTTACTAGAATGGGATTGAATGCTTACTTTACTTATACGGTCGTTGGTTACCACGGTTCCGGCAAAGTGCCCTACCAAACGGCATTGGCTGCCGTTTTCATTGAAGGCTTGATCTTTTTTGTTTTGTCCATTTTCGGTATCCGTCAATGGCTGGCTCGGATCATTCCTATGAGTATCAAGATTGCCATGGGATGTGGTATCGGTCTCTATCTCTGCTTTATCGGTTTGCAGTCCTCAGCAGGCATTGGCCTGGTTACACTGGATTATTCGACGTTGGTTACTTTAGGTAGGGCACTCTGTCCATTGGTATTGTTTCGCTGTCTGAAAAAGACAGCACAAACTCGGAACGGAATTCTAATCTTTTTTATTTCCTTTTCTGTCACTAGGCGGCTGTCCCAAGGCTGCCATGAATGAACATGGTGTCTGTGAATGGGGACATATGGAATCTGGCACCATGTATATGGGTCTCCTTGGTTTGGTGCTGATGGCTATCCTATTGATGTATCGAGTTCGTGGTGCCATTTTAATTGCCATCGTCTTCATCGCCATCACTTCATGGCCACGAAACAATATGGTGACCTACTTCCCTTACACTCCTCAGGGCGATGCCATGTTCGATTACTTCAAAAAAGTTGTCACCGTTCACAACATGGAGCAGTAAGTTGTTTCCAGTTAGAAAAAGAAACATATTTGACAATTGCTAAACGATATCTTACACGAACTTTTTTACACATAGTGTCCTAGGCAAATTCCACTTTGATTTGACGACCAAGGAAATCTGGATTGCATTGATTACATTCTTGGTAAGTAGTTTGACTGCAAAACGTCATTTAAAGTAAACACAAAAACTGACACGGATGCTACGTCCCTCGACTTTTTTTTTTTTGTTTTGAATCCTTTTAGTACGTTGATATCTTGGATACCACCGGTACCATGTACTCTATGGCCCACTATGGTGGATTTACGGACAAGGCCGGTGATTTTGAGCACTCGACTTATGCTTTCATGTGCGACGCTCTCAGCATCACCATCGGCTCTTGCTTTGGTAGTTCCCCTTGTACCGCTTTCGTTGAGTCTGGCGCAGGTATTGCCGAAGGTGGCCGCACGGGTATTACAGCTATCTCGGTGGCCTTTGGTTTCTTTGTCTCGATCTTCTTCTCTCCCATCTTTGCCAGCTTTCCTCCATGGTCGACCGGTCCTGCCTTGATTATTGTTGGTTCCATGATGACTTCGGGTATCCGTAATATCAATTGGGACTATCCCGGTGATGCTATTCCTGCATTCATTACTCTGGCCGTCATGCCACTCACCTATTCGATTGCTTATGGTGTTATTGGCGGCATCTTTTCCTATATCATTATCAATGGGTTTGTGTTCATCGTTGACAAGATCACTGGCGGCCGTATCCGACCCGATTATTCTCTTCGTGAAGATTGGTGGACATCAGCCTTGGGCCGACCTTTCCTACCCACCTGGGTTCGCTTTTTGATAGCGAAAGCACGAGGAGAACCTTTTGATTGGCATGAAGACGAATACGAATTTGAAGACGATATTCCCGACCATGATCCTGAGCAAGTAGCTATCCAAGGGTCTCACGAAGAATTGACCAATGCCCATCATCAGACTCACCCTGCTCTAAACGAAAAGTATGAGTATTACCGACAATAAGTGCTTCCATTGTCCTTTTCTTATTATCTAACTTAATTGACTTAAATGAATACTGTCCTCTATAACATTTTGTGCAATGAATTAATTAAAACCAATTAGACATGTGTATCGTACCACTCATCGATCGTACTCTCATAGTCTGTGAGCCAAGTATTTTAAGGGTCCAAATCATCAGGTTTCGTTTCTAAACAAAACAAGCTGTGAGCCGTTCCAGTAGCACGCTAATTCATGGTTCATGACGAATGAAATCATCTATATTGCATGAATCAATTGAGAATAGCATCAGCTAATTTCGCAGTAGCATGCAAAACTTTTTAGAGCAATGGATACAGCAAGGCTGATTTGTTACTGTCAGTGCAAAATTGGTTTTTCGTTTTTTAATTAGCGGATGCTTTTCTTCGATAAAATGTACAAGGTATAGTCGCTTTTCACCAAAGTATTGCTTCAATTGATACAATACCGACCCAGCTAACCAGCTATACTTGTTCAGGAACAAGACTCTTCATCACCGCTTCCTCTCCACAACGATCAATATGCCGTATTGATTGTAGTGAATCGTGGATAGAAAATCTATAATGGGTCATTTTGCACTTGTATCCGCTCTTTAAATTGATGATGGTCCAAGTAAAATAAGGAAAATAGTTCCTTTCTCAGCTCTAATGCAGGGTCCGGAATTGTTATCTGCAACAGAAAATGGAGTTAGTGTGAGAAAAAGCAAAATTAAATCGATGCTAACCCGTTCCAGTTCTTCTACCACGTGCTTTAGCTCCTCGTTCTTGCCCTGAAGTTCTATCTGTAACTCCAGGTAAGACTAATTGATGATATCAGTAAACATGGAAAGAAAAAACAATTATTTGGTTCAATACCTTCTCGTCTTCAGATACTTCAGCAGGCATAGGAGATATCCGGCTATAAAGCACATGTGCCATCCGGTCCATTGCTTTTTCTCTAGTTTTTCATTTTGATTTCTGATCAGTCGAGCACTATTAGGACTTATCTGGGAACAAGTACTTACAGTTGTCGTAGGTGATCTAAACTTGAACTAAATTTTTTTGACCATAGCTTTTTTGCATGCCCTTCAGTTTCCATTATTGAACGCACATTATCATGGACTGATGCAGCCTCAGAGCTAAGGGCAGTAGCAGAATCTGATGAAAGAATAACGAAATGAGTCGATGATTCAGTTTGTTCTTTCATTACCGGCAGCGATGTTTAATAGCGTTTCGATCCAGAGGATGGTTTGATCATCATTGCATGCATCATCGTTTTCTTCGTTTTGCTATGCACTGTTAAAATAATGCAAGTGAATTTTCAGATTACCTGCAAAGTAGGAGGCTTTTCTTGTTGTAGATCTTCTACAAGCGCCTTCAAAATATGTGTGCCATGACGTTGCCGTGTCCGATCTATTTCCATGCTGTATAACAAAAATTGTAGATACGCTCTCTGGCGAATGACTGATTCCTGCAGCTAACGGAACGTTATGCGATAAATCAACCGTTATTTAGCGCCTTTAACTTACTCTATCCAGGTCATAATCGAGCTGTACCAAGATTTCGTAATTGCGACGTATCTCGTCCTCCATCAGCGGCATTTGAATGCTTAACTTGGCCAGACTAGATAGCGCTGGCTCAATGACATCCTTTTCTATCTGTTTTCGTTTTTCAATGGCTTCTCGCGCTTCTTTCTCGGCTGCCTCTTTGGACGATCTGTAGGACATAGCTTATATTAGAAGAAAAATTAGATATGCCTAGTCACATACTGCAAGATTGGTAGTATTTGAGGTAGACCATTCACTTTCCGTGATTCTTTTTCCATAGTTTGTACTTTGGCTTCAAAACCTTTATGCGCTGATTCAGCTTGTATATACTTGCGTTCTGTACATATATACCTACGAGTAAACATTAGATAAGGGGAAACTAGAGATACCGACAACTTGCATTTTCACTAATTTATCAATCTCAAGAGTCATTCGCTGTTTCTCCGTTAATTGAGCTTGCTCTAAGCGTTCGCCCTCTGTGATATCCGGTTCATAAATTTCAAGAATACGTTGTCTCCACTCTGCCAATTCGCGATCAAATTCTTCGGTCAGCAATGCATCCGTGTCCATAAATTTTTTCAGGTCTTCGTGGTTATTATATAGGTGTGGTAAGCTGTTCTCTATGACCAATGTCTTATTGTTAAGTTATTGTTCGTTCTTTGCAGGATAGGTCATTCTACCTGGCGAAAACGTTTTCTTCGCTAAATCCACAATGCTTTTCGCTGCCTCTTCGTACTATGCGAATAATTATAAGTTTTGCTGCTTGACTGGATTTCCTTCAACCTACGTCCGTACGCGCGTTTTCCACCTCACTTTCTTCCTTCGCGATCTCCTGATCGAGCTGGGCTGAGATCGCGTTCAGTTCATCTAGCCTACTTTGCATCGATTTACGGGTGCTCCTTTGGTGATATATTAGATCGATCGTAGGTTGATGCACCGCAGCTTACATAAGTTGTTCATGCTGCATTTCGAGAATGGCCGCGTAATGGGCAAAGAGATTGGGCGGTTCACGGCTGCGTAACCCAAGGTTTAGTGGATTTATAAAGCAGGGTCATTTCTGTTCCTTACCGCGATGCAGCGCCATGAGCCTCAGACTTGCAAACATCCATGTCATCGTGTTTGCGTTTATCCATCGGCAAAAGAAAGGGAACCACAATGCGTTTGTTTCATTGCCAGTCACCCTCCATAAACGGAGAAGCGTAAAAATATTTTAACTCGCATAATAACCGACCGAGAGTAGAGGGTTTTTCAAAGGTAATTCACACCTCTCAAAAAGTACTTTTTACCCCCAGTAAACTGTAGCAGAATGTTCAAAACAAAAAAAAACCAAGTCGCTTTTGCTATACATGGTCCAAATCTTTGCTAAGATTTAAAGCAATATCTCTAATGGCTATTTACAACAGTCAAGTTCAGCTTCCATGCATTTAACGACATTCGTAATCACAGTCTGTTTCTCTTGTTGGTATTTCCAAGAGTATTAAATCTGTCAAGAGCAACAGTTCATTGAATTTGATGAAAAAAAAAAAAAAATAGAAAAGGAGCTATTTTGCCTTGTCAAAGGGCAGTAATAAAATCATGAAGAAGGATTTTCATGGAAGCTCCGATGGCATGAATGATACCTTTCTAAAGGAGTTATCCCGATAGCAAATCATTTTCGAAGACAAGATAAGATACTTTAATGGATTTAAAGGCCATTACATTTTAGTTGGATTAAGCAGTTGGCTATCCGATTTGTGGGAAGAAGTACATATCTATTTGTTGTCATCATTTTCCCCCTCAGAAAGCCGAGTCAGTGTCTGCGCGAACCGAATTCAGGGACAGCCTTGTCAAACCACACTAATTTTTTTATTACTTTTTGCTTATGGAGAACGTAATCGACTTGATCAACAAGGTGCAGGATGTATGTTCGACTATAGGAGGCAACGAAGGTCTAGATCTACCTCAAATTATTACTGTGGGAGAACAAAGCTCTGGAAAGTCATCGGTGTTGGAAACCATTGTCAAACGCGATTTCCTGCCTAGAGGAAGTGGTGTGGTCACCCGTCGCCCTTTGGTCCTGCAGTTAATGACCCATGACAGCCCCGACTATGCAGAGTTCTTGCATGTACCCAATAAGAAGTTTTATGATTTTGCAGAAGTAAGACGCGAGATCGAAGAAGACACGAATCGAGTGGCAGGCCACAACAAAGGCATCTCGCGACAAGCGATCCATCTCAAGATCTACTCTAGAAATGTGCTCAATTTGACTTTGGTGGATCTCCCCGGCTTAACAAAAGTACTAAAGAAAACTCGCTTAATCATTGACAGGGTCTTGAACTAATACGTATCTTCCTACTACTCTTTCTTCTAGTTTCCTATAGGTATTGCAAAAGAACAGTTGATACTAATTGAGACATATGTGTTTATTGACTTTGGCATTTAAAACCAAAAAAGGGGATCAACCACAAGATATCCATCATCAGATCCAACAGCTTGTGTTAGACTACATATCAAAACCAAACAGGTGATCTTTTCCCACGACCAAATAAATATGAGAAAATTGACCTTTGTCGAAGCATTATTCTGGCAGTAACCCCTGCTAATTCAGATCTGGCGAACTCCGATAGCTTAAAGATCGCAAGAATAGTAGATCCAGCTGGTAAAACAAAAGAAGAGGGAACAGTCAGCGCATAACTCAAATACTATGGCTTTCTACTGTAAGGTCATCGGACAATCGGTGTGATTACCAAACTGGATCTGATGGATGCTGGAACTCATGCATTGGATATATTATCTGGTCGCACTTTCCCCCTCAAGCTGGGTTTCGTAGGCGTTGTCAATCGTAGTCAACAAGACATCCTGACAAATAAACCAATGGATGAAGCACTTGCGGCAGAGAAGTTGTTCTTTCAACGCCATCCGGCCTATCGAACGATTGCCAATCGCTCTGGAGCAGAATTTTTGGCTCAGCAATTGAACACAGTAAGCTCTTCTTCTTTTTCCAACCAAGAGCCTAGGATTTCACACTGATCGTCTCCCTTTCTGTTAGATCCTTGTCCATCACATTCGCGAGAGACTTCCTGACCTTCGCTCCAAGTTAAGTTCTATTATCGGACAAACGCAGCATGAACTGGCACAGTACGGCGATCCCACGTTTGTAGGAACAGTACATCAGGTAAAGGGGAATCTGAATATTTATGGGATGATTCATTCAAGGGTGTTGTTGTTATATACTAGGGTTCTTTGATATTAAAGCTACTCACTATGTTTTCGACCGAATTCGTGGCATCCATTGATGGTACTTCGTCAGAGATATCCACAAAGGAATTGTAAGTTGGCAGCCAAAGAAAAATAGCATGGTCGACAGCAGACAAGAACGATTGATGAACTGGCATTTTTAGGTCGGGTGGCGCGAGAATCTATTTCATATTTAATAACATCTTTGGCTACGCTCTTGATGCTCTCTCACCATGTGCCAATCTCACGGATGATGATATTCGCGTGGCGATTCGTAATTCCACAGGACCTCGTTGTTCGCTCTTCGTGCCTGAACTGGCCTTCGATTTACTGGTTCGACCGCAAATCAGGTTATTAGAAGCGCCCAGTTTAAGATGTGTCGATTTAGCTTTTGAAGAGTTATCAAAGATATGTCATACTTGTAGCAATAAGGTAAAGAAAATGGCTTGTATGCTGCGAAAGGTTAATTAATGTTACGTTTTTCACTCTTTGTCAGGAATTGTTACGTTTTCCAAAGCTGAACACAAGATTGATAGAGATCGTTTCGGATCTTCTCAGAGAACGGTTACAGCCCACATCTGATTACGTTAAAAGTCTCATTGAGATTGAGTGTGCGTATATCAATACAAACCATCCTGATTTTCCGGGTGCAACCAAAGCCATGACAGAGCTTCAGCAGCAACGTTTGAAACGAGGACAGCCAGAGAAAAAGAAACAGGTAGGTTCTTTTAATGCAGACGCAAAGGCAAATTGGATGATATAACTTCACATGGGGATAGCATATCCATACGAAATCGCTTGAGGCACCTACAAGGGAACGCTCTGCATCTGTGCATTCAACGTCTTCTGAGTCCTTTTTGAACTATTTCTTTGGTAGTTCACCTAGACCTGATCGAGTTGATCCTACGGAACATCAACTAGGCAAACCAAACTCAGGTCCGCCAGCGCATATTGCCCCATCGACAGTGACAGATAATTATGGAACAGACGATGTTGAAGTGGAGTTAATACGTAAGTAGTATTAGGAAAAGCAAAACGAGAAAAGAAAAGGACAAGGAGAAGCTCAATTGAAATTTTCTCGTTTTGACTTTGCAGGGTATCTTATCACCTCTTATTTCAATATTGTACGGAAGTCTATTCAAGATGTTGTGCCAAAAACCATTATGCATCTATTAGTTAATTTTACTCGAGAGTCGGTGCAAAATCGACTGGTAACAGAGCTTTACAAGGAGCAGTTGTTCTCCGAATTACTGGAGGAAGACCCTGCTATGGCAGCCGAAAGAGCCAAATGGAAATCTTTGCTAGATATTTATAAGAAAGCATTTTCGATCATCAACGATATCATGTAAATTGTATTTTTTTTTTCCAAAACAATATTAAAAAAGAAAATTTACAACGAAATGAAAGAAAAGTTCAGGCAAAGATGTTGTGAAAGCGAGGATATATATAAAGAACGTGTATAAAATGTATGTATAGTTATACAAATGGGGTGTTGAATTGTTTATCTTGGACTTTGTTTTCTTTTTGTGGAGAGAAGATCATCTTTTGTGGACAGACCATGATTTTCGATAAGAAATCGGTTCCGACGATACAATTGCAGATTGTGTCATCGAAGGTAGAGGCGAAGCCGAGCTGAGAGGTCGTATATCCGTCTTCTGAAGCTTTGCAAGACTGCTGCAACGCTTCAATAACTGTTTTGATGTCAGACCATGGTTATCGCATTTAGGGTTTTGTGCGACGATAGAAAGGTCGGGTGGAACCTGTCAAGTTTACAAAGTTTGCATTAAACATAGAAAAATTGGGTATTTCTGGCTGTCCTTTTTCTGTTTACCATGCAAAATTCCTCCTGATATCGTATTAACATTTCAACCACTTTGATCTCATCCATAGCCTGTGGAGCGGGGCATCTTGCATACAGGACGCTAGGTGCAATGACTGTTGCCAAGTTGTTGATATCCATGCGATTGTTGTTGCTATGGGAAGCCACATGTTTTAGAAACAAAAAGATCACTTGCATCGTATCTCGGTGAGGCTTGGAGAGCATACAACACGTGAGGTGCAACAGTTGCTTTGAAAGAGCTTTGTCTTCAATACCTGCATTTGTAGGTTCAAGACAAAAGAAATCAGATAAGGCTCCTAGTCATTCAACCAACGTACGTGCACACATGACGAATAAGTCATGTAAATTGTAGGTAAGCAAAGGCTCAGGAAGTTCTCGCAGAAACCGTTTCAGTAGAGCAGCCAATTGTATGGGCGATTCTTCTTCTGTCAGTTCGAGTGGTCGACCTTTATCGATAGCATCGCACATTTCTTTTAATTCACGTATATTTCCATTTTTACGAAATATTCCTTCAATAGATAGATCTGGTCCATAGTTAGCGAAAAAATGGTTTGTTTGTTCTTAGAATAGACACAACTTACCACTGTGCAGAAGCGTGTTGATGCAATTTTTTACGAAGGATGGTACAAGAGCATTTTTGTCCGACAGCAGATTTATCAATGTGGATGCGTCAGTATCATTCAAGTTCACATAGTTGTGGTTCAATTGAGCTTTTCCATCTCGTGCTACTAGTAAAGCAAGCGGTACGCCGAATGTCACATCCGTTTGTTTGTTAACTCGGATATGCGTCTTTAGTTTTCCCCACAAAGACGCTCGTTTGCATTCCACCAAACTACTTAGCTCGTCAGGTGACATCAAACTACTCAGCTTTTTTTTTATAAAAGCGGCGGCAGTACGGCGCAAAATAAAATCCTGGCCATCATGTAAATCGACTAATGGAAAATGAATGGATTGTGGTGAACTATCCGTATCCAAAGTGCAAATAGAAGCGCGTTGAGCTTGTTGGAGTTTAACACTGTTTGTTTTCCGGTGTTTATCAAAGACGCCGTAAAGAGATACACGTTCGCGTCGACTACTTAATGCCCTTCGAAGACTAGTTAAACGATTTTCCCTTGTAGTAGCATAAGAAATTATGCTGGAAGCTGCTGGCCGTCGACTCGTATCATGGATAGTTAAGGCCCGTTTCACAACAAGTGATTCAATGTGATCATGAGGTGCTTCATTAATACGTTCCAAATTTGATGATCTCGTGCGTTTCACGCTACCAATATTTACTGAACCAAAGCTATTGCGAGGCCGTTCAATCGATCTGCTCGGCTGAAACGTTAGAGGGCGGCGGTTACAGATTTCGCTGTCCTTATTGATCGGCGGTCGGTAGTCTCGAAGCATGTCTGAGGTCGATTCTTTTGATCGTGCTCTCTTAGTTTATCATCATAGGGGGGTCGTTCTTTGTCATACCTGGTACACTAACTTTGCGATAAAGCCGAGCTAAAGCGACTTTAAGGAGATAAAGATATTGTTCCGATTGTGTAACGTGCACAACATTAGGCTCGCTTGGCAATGGATAATCCTTGCTGCAAGACCCACAGAGCAACATATCTTCTTCTGCTAGGAATATCTTTTGCAAATTTTGGCTAATACGATATCCACATTGCGAGCAGAAGAAACAGGATGTATGCCATCGATCGTGCCCTTTCTGAAAACATTCATCTTCAATCAGTTTGTTGCATCTCCGACATCGATCGGATTCCGATGTCACTATTGCTGGATCGATCCCAAGTGGATCATCCTTGAACCAGTAGCGCCCTGCGATCCACACTCGCTTCTTTTCCAACTGTAAGAGAGTGCTTAAAAATCGTGAAATAGCGCATTCTACATGAAATTGATGCTCCTAAATCAATAAAGTCAGTCAGAACACATTGTTTGTAGCAGCAAATGCTATTTTCTCTTACCAATCGGAGGGCTTCTGTCAGGCCGAATCGAATCAGTACCTTTAAGTTTTGCGCGAGGTTTGTGACTAAGTTAAGTAATTCTTGTGTGATGTCCAATGTTTTGGTCTGGCCTGCCTCTTCATTCTGTGACAGTAAGTTGAGAACTCGTATGACCTGTGTACAGACTAGCTTGGATTCTTTGTTACGTTGTGGAACTATAAACATAACCTAAATATCAAGTCGATCTTATTTGGGCCATGATACCCAGTACCTTCTCCGTGTTCCATAAAAACTCGGTGCATGCCATCCAAAGCAGCGAATAGAACCTCCAGATGCATAACAAAATGGTTCGCCATTCTGAGGCTTTCTATATATGCACCTGCTGCGACGTGAAGCAGCATATCGGATATACATGTGGCAGAAGAATCTTCAAAGGACGATAAGTCGGTCCATATTTGACTGATCTGTGTTTCCATTGCATTTTGGATCTCTTTGTAGAGAGATGGACTAAGTATTGTTGGACTGTCTAGCACCCATATGGCTTTTTAGTAAGAGATATGAGGTTAATTGATACCTGCTTACCTTGAAAAGGAATTAACTCTGCCACTCGAACATTCCAATACTGTTAATTTGAACAATGATGAATATAAAAACTTAATCCCTGAAATAGTCTTGTTCTTGTTACCTTGAATATCATATAACATTCGGGATGCCATTTTTTCTTTGTGCTGTCCTGATGTTCCACAAATTGTTTAAGAATGGCATGTCCACAGCCTCCGCATTGATTTCCTCGAAGCATTGAGAAATGGTAGCGACAATACATCCGTCCGTTGAATTCATAACAGGCTTCATTTTCTCCGTCCTCCTCCATTTTGCTGATCACACATCCGGGGCATTTAAAACATTGACGATGGCATTTCCCTTTGCATTGTTGGCATACGGTACCCAGATTAGCATAGTAATGCTCTTCACACACAACACGTCTACGCTTCCGCTTATCCTTGCTTTCATTGGCTTCAAGGGTATAAAACTTGTCAGCCACGAGTGTGTGGCAATCCTGCAGAAAGAAAAAAAAAAGGGTGTTAAGATAAAAAATAACTCCTATTACTTCCTCGTCTCTTGTATATTCTCTCTCTCTCTCTCTCTCTCTATCTCTATCTCTATCTCTATCTCTCGTGATTATGCGTTTCTGTCACTAGATTTGTCTCTATCATCCCCTTAGTTATCCCCTTAATGATGCTGAATTGAGAGTTGCCACCCAGGATTCACAATTTTTTTTCTTAAACCCTCCTTATTTCCGTTGTTCCTAGGAAACAAACAGAAGCCGCTGTCATATTTTTTTTCCATTTGTACCCATTTCCTTTCTTTTTCCTTTATCTTTTTCCGCCGCTCAACCACCCCTTGCATTGACCCGCTCCAAATCTTCTCCTTTTCTTTTTGTGTATGTGTGTATATGTATCCATTTGTCTGCCTCGGTTTACCTCGCAAACCAGACAATTGTAATGATAGATTTCGCCGAGGGCACGAACAAGTGTGCGATCTCCTTTAGAACAAGTTTGACTGCATGTCGGGCAATAACGTGCATTTGCCCTTCGTAATTGAGACGGCATTCGACTTAAGGGAGTCCATAGAGGTTGATTTTGTTTTACTCCATTACAAGAGGAATGTTCCTTCATTGTTTTGGTGGACATGACCGGACTCCTTGTCGTCGTTGTTCGCTTTGTCGTATCAACAAAAAGAGGAAGTTATATAAGGAAGCAAAATGAAGATATAAGCGATACAAAAAATAAAAAAAGTAAGTTATTTGGAAAAGAGAGAGAAGAATAAGAAACGTCCTTTAGGCATGTCGCTTAAAGTATAAAAAAAAGGGGGCGATTTCGGTCAAAGCACTGCATCCAGCCATTTTTGGACTGAACTCCTTTTCCTCTTTTTGTTTCCCATACAGCATCAAGCTATCACTTGGTGTTAAGAACGAGAAGAGAATAGAAGTCAAAAAGTTAAAAAGTATACTTTAGCTCGCATTTCATCTTAGGGTTCTCCGTAACAGGGTTCTCCGTATCCGCATCCTCCAAGTAGGATACCCCGGTTTCCTTCTAGGATTCCCAATGATCGACTATAACTGTTGTATCCATTGCACATGATTCGAATGTGAGGTATATATTCAGTCATAGCTGCATCTCTCCGTGGATGATACAACGCTCGGCACTTTAGTATTCGGACCAACATTTTCATGCAATCCTTTGTCGTACTTGTCCTGAAATGATTGTTTTAGTCGTCATGCAGCTCTCGCGTGCCTAATTGACTAACTGACCGTTTGTGGCACAAATCATACCAAGTCGGTTCCTCCTTGATATAGCTCCGCCATTCTGCAAATGCTGCTCCATCGAATGCATAGATCATTCGTGTCATACACTCGTCAAAAGGAGGTTCTTCTCCTTCAGGCCCTTTGTCATTAAACAGACAATCTGCATAAGCCATAGACCGCTCATAACCAACCTAGCGCTCTTTATTTAGTAACCTACCTCGCTTTTCTAAAAGTAAAGTGATGCTTTGGCTTACCTCACATGACCATTTACTCCAAATATCGGCAGTTGTCACCATGTCTAAACCAATGCCAATCGACTGCAAATTCAACGGCTCCGTGGTCTCCATAGTTTCACAACTGTCTGTCAAGTAATGCGTGCACAAACATACAGTATCTACAGCCCGTTTGCTGCCTAGAGACCTGCTATAGGCCTGAAGCAGACGATGCCAGTCTTCTGCAGTCAACCTATCCGCTCTTCCAACGAAATCCCGGATACCCATATATTCAGCAAAAAGCCACGGGCATTCATGCACTAATAGCATGCCTTCTTTTTCCAAGCCTGTACAGACCTGCTTTTGTTCACACCAACACTGCAGCGTAATCAGTAGTTTGCGTAGGTCCGTACCGATGGCTGCCATAAAATGAGACAAATCCTTCTTAGGAACTAGATAACCCTCAGCCAGGCACACAAGCTGTAGATAAGGTAAGAGCTCATTTTCTGATGGAGCTTCTATTGGAAGAACTGCTTGAATAAACAAATCATGCAAGGGAATCGCAGAAAGATCTACACAAAATAAACACTGATTAAAATAGAACAATCGCATTGATTGGCTTTAGGACAAAAAGAAAAATGGACTTGTTACCATTGCAGGTGATGACAATGGGACGTTTACTTGTCTCAGCTATTTCCATGACCACAGACCAAAATCCTTTGTCTTGCTCAAACAACAAGTCTGCTTCTTCTAACAGGATTAAACTCTGCTTTGGATCCATCGTTTGATCTCTCTCTGCATCAAATAGCGCGGATATATCCTTCCTTGTCTGCATCCGCTTACCGCCGTACTTGACTTGATGGTTCAGGGTCATCTCTTTCACGGCCGCAGCCACATCTTTGCCTGATCGTTTCATTCCCGCATAAATTTCAAACACCTGATATCCTTCTTCTTCTGCGGCCGCGTATACGGATGCGGTCTTCCCAGCACCATGATCGCCAGATAACACTATCATATTTGACTTGAATTTCTTTTCAGAGTCTATATTGGATTTTAAATGATGGTTCCAGTCAATGTCATTACGTGCTAGGAATCCATCAGTTCCGGATTGCGAGCTGGACCTGTCCTCCATCCGCTTCGACACGGGTGAGACTTTCATATCACGGAGCCAACGTTGGAAATATAAGTGACGCGATTTGTTTCCGAGTAAATGCAATACACGGTGAGGTCGATACTTATCGGTCCATAGTTGAAAGCATGGCTGTGATGAGGGTGCGCAGTTGAACATTGAATGGAGAATCACCTGGCATGCATCCAAATCCCATGCTGATGGATATAAGAAATCCATCAACTCCTCAATATCTTTCTTGGAAAAGTAGCGTGCTGATTGCTTCTTCACTGCCACGTCTCTTTCCCGACATGGCGTGGCAAAGAACTTTTGGCTGCTTCTCCTTATCACTTCGGTATTCCGCTTCACATATTGTTTATCAGCCCATGTTGCACATGGTTCATCTCGAGAGGTTTCCATCTCATGCTGAAATACATGACCACCTTGAAAAACACGTTTATCTGGCCAAATGATACCGGTGCATGTTTCAGCAGCCGATCGAGGCTTTTCTTTGTCTGAAGCTGTCTTTGATTGCATTGGGACAACAGTAGGTGACTTTTTAGATTGGATAGGTTCCTTTTTCTCTTTACACACTTTGATGTTTGCGAAGAAAGGATGGATTTTGTTTGCTTCTTTTGGAGGTTCAGGACGGATAGGAGTAACGAAGGACGCATTACGTTGTGGCAGGTTGGGCTTTCGAATCTTGATCGTGGATCGATCGGGGGCATGGCAAGTGTCATGGCCAATGGTAAAGGTACTTCCCGGTGAGAAAAAGGGGTTCAGACGCTTGCGCGGCTCAGTAGCCTTCAGCGATGAATCGGAACTCATGAGCAGATTCGATCAGCACTGCCATATTTTTTCTTCAAATTGTTACATAAAAAAGGACAGCAGCCGGAGTCTCAATCACTACCTTGTTTCCCCTGGTTATTCATGACGAAAGGTGTCCGAGAAGCTAAGATCTTGCTAGCTCCACTTGTCTTGTATCGTCAGATCTTGCGAGTGCATCGCTACTTACCCCCGGCTATGCGCGCAATGGGGGACGATTATGTAAAGGCGGAATTCCGGCGACACAAAGACATCGATAACCCGGCTCATATCGTCGGCTTTGTTTCCCAATGGCAGGAGTAGGTTTCGGCTCTTCCATTGCCCATTATACTGATTTCTTCACTTTCTTTTTCATTTGCAGCTACTTAGATACATTCAAAGATCAGACAGCACCCAATCCCAACAATACCATTGCTCCAGCTGAAGATCCTTTGGTCCGAAGTTTCAACATGCCTGCTGAAGGATGGGGTAAAAAGTTGGATCCACAACTCTTAGATAAAATGAGCGATGAGCAACTTGGACAACTGTACGAATTAAGGAGCGAGTTGAAGCGAGCGATAGGTGATGATAAGTAATAAAGCAAAGAAAAAAGGTTCATATATTCCATTCGTCATCAATGTTACTTCACGTCCCAGGTATTACATAGTAGATTTTATGGGTATTGTAACATATAGATCAGGTGTGATATTCACGCAAGCAAAAGACTTTGCAAAACATTCGAACTGCCGACTATATTTCCCACCATAGTATCCAAGCATGCCAAAACTGTAGGATGCTGTGGCAATGGGATGTAAATGCGAGCAAAAACATGTTTACCATAGCAGAGTACACGTCTCGAAGCCATAATTGCAGCTAATCTACCCGACGCTTGCCACGCTATTAGCCTACGATTTCAGTGTACAATGCTGCATTCAGCTTATAAATGCGTGTGTCATAAGGGCAAGAGCTATGAATGTCCTGCTATATTATCTATGCTCGAGGAGAACAAAGTACAGAATATCTAGGATTGAGAATCTTGTGATAAACGCTCATTTTTTGGAAATATGGCCAAATGATACTGCAACAGGTCAGCCCAAGCCAGAAATGAATAGTAGCTGCTTTTACCTTCGGGCCAATCAAAGGGTTAAGGTTGCTAAGACGTTGGCAAACAAGACGGAAACATTTCTCCGTCGGTTCACAAAAGTAATTAGAACCAATTCCTCTGATATCAAGGAAACGAGGCGAGTTCTATTAGGGTATGTCATGCCGTTTTCTGGAAAAGAACGGCTAAACCTCAGTGGATGCATTGTATCTTTCGCAGGGCTTCATCAAATCCTATCGAATGAATAAAGTCTGCCTTTCTTATGATGTTTTAAGAACTACGAAAGATAACTCGCCCCATCATTGGAGTTAGAGGGTGTATGGTGTTTTATAGCAGGTAATATTCACATAGTTACCGTAACGATGGTATGGCAGTAATGGCACACTAAAAGACTCTTGTCACACTAAACTTCTTCCGAAACGGCTGTTTGCCTGTTTCCAATATAAGGTATAAATGGGCATATTTTACCTATTTCTCGCTTTTGTTTCCGGCTATTGATACATTTACTTTGCCATCGCTGGGAAAGATAAGCCCCTTTCACAGTTAAAGCACGCCTCTTCATATCACCAACCAAACTTTAAGTGGCTGCGGTTGAAAATTAACAGCCACAAGATGCCAAGTTTGGATGATTCTCACTGCTGTTTCAGTTGGATAACCTCCCAAAAAAGAAATGGAGCGCCCAATGTTGGTTGGAACCAGCTGTAGAGTTATTCCCGCTGACTGATCTTTACAATCCTTTCATAGCCAGAACACAACGAGTGCTGAGTTGGCGAATGAAGAAAATGAAAACAATGACATTCCTGTTAAGCGTAGTGGGAGACGCAAAATCAAGATTGAATACATCGAAGATAAAAACAGACGGCATATCACATTTTCGAAACGCAAAGCGGGGATAATGAAAAAGGTTCACTCATTCTACATGTAAAAGCATTCGTTGACCATTACCTGCTTGTCATCTTGTCGTTAGGCCTATGAACTATCCACTCTTACAGGAACTCAAGTACTACTATTAGTTGTATCAGAGACTGGCCTTGTATACACGTTCACAACAGCAAAACTACAGTACGTCCCAAAGTGTTCTTCTCTTTTTGTTCATCCTTTTGGTTTTACTAAAAAAAGAAACGTAGGGATTTAGTGACGAAACCGGAAGGGAAAAACCTTATTCAGGCATGTCTTAATGCGCCCGATGTCTCCACAGAGGAAGAAGGCTCTTCGGTAAGGGTTATTGCCGTGGCACCTGTTTTCCGTTTTTCCTCTTAGCCTAGTTATTTAAATTAAAAGAACCTTGTCCAGAATCCCACAGACACCACTAGTGTCAGTCCACAACGGCCTGGTGGGTCCAAGCTACAGCCCGAAAGACCATCGGTACGTGTCTTACGCACTCTTTACACAGGAAAATCTAACAAAGTTTTACAGACCTCGGCGGCTTACACCCAACAAGAACAGCAACAACAGCAGCAACAACAGCAGCAACAACAATTGCAGCAAAAACAACAACAGCAACAGCAGCAGCAATCGTCACCTCCGGCATTAAGACATCCTGTATCGCCTGTAACCTACTCTCAACCGCCATACACGTCTTCTCCACCCATGCCTATGCCTGGATACGCTGGTTATGGATTCCCGGCGGGAACTCCTCATCAACCATCTTACCACGGAGGCCCAATGTATTATTCTCCGCCGCCTCAAGCATATACACGGCCCGGTTATTGGCCTGTACCCAATAACCATCAGCATGGTAACCACAACAGCCAGCCGCATGTGGGCCCCATGAAACCAACGATGGAAGAAGTTAAAAAAGAGTGAAATACAAGAACCACACCGATTTGTATGCTATCTTAGCGAAAATGGAATCAATTGATCAATTAGCTTATACAATATATGCTATTCATGCATTCCCTTCGTTTCATCTGTCCTATTAAAATATTGTTATTCTCGGATTGTCAATGAACGTAGTCTGGCTAATATGCGACGAGGATTGCTCTGATATGAGAACATGATGAAAACACTCTCGGACCCTGTCATAAGATCTTTAAATGGAGCCATAAAGGCAGTTGAATGGCTTAATTTACAATGTCCTCGCCATTTCGTCGTTTGTTTAATCAACTTGCATACAGCGCCAAGTATCGAAATAAAAGACAAATCTAGAATTACATTCGATTGATCGCTTTCCACAAATTAACTTGAATGATTTTCATTTTATATCCTTTGCACGCGAGAGTCAATTTCGTCCCCCAACCGGGCGACGGATGTATTCCAACTTGCCACCATTTTCTTCAGATTATCGGCCAAAACGTTTTGATTGTCCTGATCTTGGTATGAGCCATGGTAGCAACAAGAATAAATTGTACCTTTGATTTGAAATGATCCAAAATTGTGGTTGAGCCGACCACTTGCTTGAGTAGTTTCTTTTGAAGCTGTGGTTTAAACGTATTCTTGCCTTCATCAACAGTTGCTTTGATGCTCAGCAGCGATTTTTTGCATGCTGCTTGTAGCTTAATCAAGCTCTCTATCTACAACCGTGTCAATAATGGGCTCATTCTTCATCATATCGCTGTACTTACCAATGGGTCGCTGCCTGTATTTTCGGTAGCTTTACGTTTTGCTTCTTTACTTGTCAAACCAAGTGATCGGTTCATCAATTCTATCAGAACATTTCCATAATTAAACGCCTACGACGAACCTGTCAGGACAAAATAAGGAGCCGATTAGAACTGATTACCTCTAGCATAATAGACACCTCATGAAATGCAAGCCAGGACACCTCATCTTCACGGAAAGGTTGCGACTGGATACCTAGCGTGCCAGTAAGTAAAATTGGAGTAAAAAAAGAAAAAGAAAAGAAAAGCTTACTCGCTTGATTCAGTGTTTCGGTGGCGATATTTAACAATTTGATAATCTTGTCAGAATCTATGACCCTTCATTAATCTCTCCATTATTAAATGATATTATTACATACCGGTGGATCTGGTATCCTGTCCTTTCATGAGCGTCAGCGCCGAGGCCAATGAAGAAATATAACGTGCTAGCCACAATTCCTGCGGTGTTATCTGGACACAGGTCAACATAAAGTGTACCGATCGACTTGCCAAATTACCTTTCGTGCAATATCATCGCGCTCTACTAATTGAGCAAGCTTATCCACCATGCTATTGAGATTACTGTTCTCCTTGCTGCTACAAGCAGTTGCTAAGATGTAAAATATGAGGTTGAATATCTGGACCCATCTTTCCTAATACAAGGTTGAGCAAACTTTCCAGGTATCTCGTTTCTTACATTAGTGCTGATTGCTGGCTTAATGCATTCTTGAGCTGTTGATTTATCCTCTGAATTGCAGTTCATCATCACCTTGAAGTCACGGTTGTCTGACCGTGATGCAACAAACTCATCTAAAATTAAGTTAAGAAAAAAAATAAGTGCATTTTAGATCGTACCATCAAAGACGAGCTCTGACACATCTAAATCATGGAAATACTGAACGGCATACTTGATTTGGAAGGATGAATTGATCGCACCAATACGCATCAACTCTACTTTGGTAACTGCATGCTGCAAAGACTTATCCAAACGAGATCGGAACTCAATGAACTCTTGGATCTTGTTCAATCGTATTAGCCACTTCTACAACCAATCTAACAATTCCCTTACCTTCGAATAAGTACCGAACTGGTAAGCTTTCACAAGCATCTCTGGTGTCTACTGAATGTAAGATTCCTGCTATTCTATTCTTTTTTTTTGTATGATGTAGTCACCTCTGTTTCGTTACTGTGATAGATCATTAAGGACTCAAAGAGTGTCTGTTCTAGCGCATCCAAACAAGCCAGCGAGAAATATCGATCAGTGAAGTAATGGCTGTCAAATCAATGAATAACGGAAATACTAGATGGTCGTCACTTACATCATAGTATCGAACTGGATCTGCTTTATATCCATCGTTTGATAGATTTGAAGCGGTCGAGTATGGATACCTGCTTTTGGATGAGTGATTCTTTACCACAAATGAGTACATACCGAGAGCATGGTACAGTCGCACTAGGATCAGCTTAATTTGGAAATTGTAAGTACTCTTTGTAAGTGCAATCTCCAGCAACACGATGGCTTGAATTAGAAGCTGCATTTGCTTATGTTCTTTATAGCAGTCGAATAGGATTTGGGCACTTAAGATTACAAAATCATCACCGTATTGCCATTCCGTCTTTTCAAGACCTTCACCTAAAGGCAACGCATTTTGATAATATGTCCACAGTTCATTGACGAGGGAAATTGATTCTTCGAGTTTCAATCCAGTTTGAAGATCCAGGAAACGATGGATCTTGTACACATTAACTCGTTTATAGACGTTTTTAATTTCGCCAGACTAATTGAAGAGTTAATTTTGGTATGCCTTATCATTGCTCTTGTTTACCTTATCTTTCGCTTCCACAATACTTTTATGCAATGTGTCTATTAATTCTGCCGCCTTTACAGAATTAGCTCTCAAAAACTTGGTGTAGGTTTGCAAATCTTCGAAACAGCAACTCTTGGACCCAAATCTCTCAAAGTAGGAGACAATTAATTGGGTACTGTGGTCATCATTATCTGTTAAAATGATCAACATCATCAGGATGGCTATTGGTCACCGTTGCTTACCTTGCTTTCCTACTTTACGCAGCCTATGATCAAGTTCCAATTCTGCAAGGAATGGGCCACGCTTGAGGACCGACGATTTCAGTGTGGATTCTTTGAGCTCAGCAACTAATTGATGAGCAGCTTCGCATGATTCCGGCGTCGTCTCCAACGAAGGCTCCAAAGCGTCAAAATAAGCGAGCCAACTGAACCAGTCATCCGAATTCTCCTTTCTCAACGCATGTTGACTGCAGGAAAGCACATCGTTCCATTTTTGGTTAAGAAGAAGTAATTCGGATCTGATTTGACGGACTTCAGGGTCCTTTAGTGACTTTTGGCCTAGTGGTGTATCAAGCAAAGCCAAGGCTTCTGCATGCTTTTTCTGGTCCAAGAGTATCAAAAGGTACAATCGCATGTGTTCAACATCCTCCAGTCTTCCCTCTTCATGTGCCTTTTGCATCATACGTTCTGCTAATGTATACGATAAAGCCGATCCATCCTGTCCCTAAAACATCACACTTAATGGCGTGAAGGATGTAGCTTCATGGCAGATTTACCTGGAGGACTAAAGACATAACGGTCCAAAACAGATACTTGTTGCTCTTAAACGTACGATGCAACTTCAATGCTGCTTGCTGTTGCCCCTTATAGTCGCTATTACGCACCATGGCCATAAACCAGTTCTTTGCAAACTCTTCGTTCTTTGGCTGTAAATTGGAAACTTTCTCGTACAGTTCCACCATGGCCTTGTCTAAGAGAGCAGTTATCTTAGCTTTCTTGCAGATCCATAATGAGCAAAAGAAACTTACTTAAACCAAGCTCTTTGTAAGCCAAGGAAACGGCTTGGAGTGTCGCTTCATCAGTCGGCACCGCACTGCTGACTTGTTCACACAATTTCGAAGCTTCGTCCTCTTTTCCTGTTCTGACTAGTACCACAGCTTTCAAGGCCTAAACAACAATGATAAGGATCCATTTCAAATCGTCTTCGTTTTGTTCTTCTCACCTTGAGCAAAGGCCAGTCGGGTGTCTTTTTCAGCATTTTGTTAGCAAGCTGCAATGCCTGCTTATTCTGGCCATTGTCGATAGCCTCTGCCGAAAATAACGGGAATTAGCATATATCCGAGAATACATTAGGCTTCTGTACCGTAAAGAGGTCGCAATTTCTTCTCTGTCAAATCAAGAACCATACACGTCTTTACCAGTTACAGACCAACGCGTTTTCCGCTCCACCCACAAAAAAGTCATGGGCAGTCCCCGAAACGTGGTGAAAAAATTCCCCTGCTTGAACAGGAAAAAGGTACAATGAACAAGCTTTTTTGTGCTACCTATCGTTCAACTACAAGTCAATCATGCCGCTGCTCCCATCCAGCTGTAAAGAATAGATTTATCGGACTAACTATAGCATAGCATAGCTACCTAAGGGAAGATGAACTTGGAGTAGCATGGTTCGTTCACCAACAGTGTTGCGTCTCTGTTGTCATGGAATCTGATATCAATGCAAAAAGGTAGGCAAATAGTAAAGACTTTCTAGCAACACAACTTTTCTTCAGAGCGACATGCAATAGTGAACAGGAACTCACATTACATACGTTCGGCAGAATGTCGATTCCAAGATTAGAATGAACGTTCACGACCTTCAAAGCTGTTTGGGCATTGCATGCTGTTGAGAACATTTCAATGCTCCATTTGGATCAATATAGACGAGTTTCCAAGACAAACGCTTTTCTTCGTGTAGTGAAAAGCACAGCGCAAAGATTCATACCATCCCTTTCATTGCTATTAATGAAATGTGCAATACATGCGGAAAGAGACAGAAAGGAAAGACTGCTATTAAACTATCAAAGCTTGTCAGTTTTTTTCCTTGAAAAAATGAAAGAATACAATAACAACAAAATTGTATCTTGATTGGTATAAGTGGTGATAAACCTAGACGTGAATATGACCCCTCGTATGTGGGTTGATAGAAACTTCCTGTAGCCCTTGGTAATATTGGAGCGTTGCAAGACTTTCCTCCTCAGTAAAGTGGTCAATATTGAAAGCAAAGGGGTTATGATCACCAAGCCAGGATTGGATTATCGCTTCATGCGCGGATGAGGAGTAAAACCTGAAGATCAATCCCTTTCAGAAAAAACGATGGAAGTTCCATAAGAATGATGTTTGCAATTTACCCCTATTTCGCCTGAATCTATCCCAATTCGGGCGATCTCTTACTAGCCTCAACATCATCTCTAACAATATCAACTTTAGGCTTAACCAGTGAATTCCAGTATAGACGGAACGCTCCTTCGCTGTTTTGCTGCTATATTGCCGCAACAAGTTGCATATTGTTCAACTATTGCCGTCAATCTCAGCTTTTCAAATAGAACAATTGAAGTTGGAGATGCGACTTGATCCTCCAGCGGACTGAAAATTTCATCCAAGTAACATGAATTATACATCCTTGTTAGTAAACGGACGGATATGACTAATGTTGTTTTACTTGCCCTGGAAGGGCTAACCTACCGGCGACATTTCTTGTTCACATAGAATATTATTCGGGGAGCTTACTCACACAATCAAGCTATTCGACGGAGATCTTGTGGGTAAAAACCGTATAAAGGGCATATCTGTCATGCACTATATAAAATCGATCGTAATGCATACCGCAGATTGTCTATGGACAAAGGAGCCGGTGAATAAAAACGAAATTGCCTCTTCCCTCTAAACAATCCGGATCACTGAAGCCAATTAACAGCAGTCATTGATACTAAACAGATGGATGTCCAATCGGTGACAACACAGTACGGATAGGACAAAGAATAAGGTTTCTTCATGAATCAATGATTCATGATTCAGTGATAAAAAAGGACAACATTACCCTTCATTTAAATGTATGGTGTATGATAAGAAGACTGAATTTTTCAAATTTGAAACTAAAGAGGACATCCTTTAAGTCATTACGCATCTAATGCTCAATGTACAGGTCATTATCTGATCGATGCAAAATACACGTTCAGCAGCAGTTAATATCATGAGATAAAGAGCAAAGAAATGTCTTTTGAATAAATAGTAAAGCTGTTAGCTCATTTCATCGTACAAACAAGGTACGAAAATATCTCTTTATGCAAAAAAAGTGATATGGATATCTAAAATACTTGTCTATATTTCCTAAGAATACTTAAATAAAAGGAGAGTATCGCACGCAGGGAAAAACAAGTTATTGGCGTTAAGATGTCAAGGATATTTTGGTCAACTTCTAATACAAGTTATTACGTGCTGTACCATGACTCCGTATCAGAGTCTCCGGATATGGAAGGTGTCGCAGATGTTGTAGCAGTAACTGTGAGTGCCTCATCGTAAATTCCCTACGCAAATCCATCAAAGCATTACATCAGAGTTTCCTTTTTTCTCTTGCAGATTAGCAGGCTTTACCATGTTTTCAAACGCAGCACACTCCGTATCAAGTTCTTTCCGAGCTTGTTCCCGTAGCATGCCCCAAATGATCTTCTGCTCATCATGAAGCTTCTGCTCTCTGCGGAGATTTGTTAATAGAGCAGCCCATGCTGATTGGAGTGACTTACTGGTAAACGGCTTGATCAATACTGTTTGCGCATTTGTCAAAGAGTTTTGGATTCATGCTTCTGCATGTTCTTAAAGCATTGTTTACCAGCCCATGGATATCGCTAAACCCAATGGTAAGAGACATCAAGCAGTATATCCCGTTACCTGTTCCAGTGAAGTCTTGAGTTTTTATACAATGATGGATATAGGATAGGCATGATGACTTCAATTTGTTCGTTCATAAGATTCACAACGTAATCGTTATTCCAGTAAGACAAAGCCCGCTCTGCCACCTAGCGTTGGTCATCATCGTCGCCGCTCGTATAGCTTTCTCTTTAAATATGTACCTGGAAATGAGGACTTGATAAACATTGTGCCAATTTTTTGTGAAAGGGCACAACGATCTTTTTGTATTCAGTGGCAGGGATAACATCTAGGATTTCCTCAATTTCGTCGAGAAAAAGAACTTCCTTTGCGCTGTTTACTTTTGGCCAATATCGCAATAATGCTGTGATTGTCTTTTCCCCGAAGGATCAGTATTTTGTTTTCAAGAACATGCAAATACACTTACTGGAACTGTCAAGGAGGGATCCTTTTCCAAAAATTGAACAATACAGTATGAGAGTTGCGGATGATACAATAGCAATGATGATGGCTTATGCAAAGGAAGCAGTACCCTCTTCAGAAAAGCTTTGTGTTCTTCTTTCAAAGGAAGGATAAAACCGTTGATGATACTTACGATGTGCTCAGTTGCAGATAAGATTCGTAATGGTTTCTTTACCTCCCCAGTATCTCCAGTAATTCTGCCATACCGTTGAACTCCTCCTTCTCATAAATAAAGTATAAAAAGATATTATTAATTGAGCTGCGAATGAAGGGCCTGTAGCTTGGAATTTTGCCATAAAGTCTGTGTAGAATGGTTTTTAGCATATCACGTTCCCGAGGATCTTCGCTATTGAATAATTCAAGAAGCTATAAAGAAAGTTATTTCTGATCTAGTGCATTCAAGAGCTCTTCTCTTACTCACCTGAAGGAGAAATTTATGGTCAATACAATTGCGGGCTGCGCGGATATCAAAGTTTGGCGAATCCACAAATCTTAAGAAGAATTCATACACCAGCTGTAGATGAGGCCAAGCGACTTCGAAGACAGGGTCTTCTTCTTCATCCGGACTTGGATCATCATACATTAACTTCAGTGATGGCGCGATAGGACGAAATACGTTTGTGGAGAACTAATACAGAGATAAGGTGTATACAGTCCCGACGTCAAATATTTCTTCTTACCATTCGAATAATATAAGGGTACAAATCATTTGTGATACCAGTACGATTGGTTCCCTGGTAATCAAGTAATTCCTGCAATGTCTGACGTTTCACTTCCTTGTTTTTTAGATCCGAATTTGAGTCTCCAAAATCGAACAGAATTTCGCATAATTTCAGTTTCTTTATAAAAAGTTCTTTTTGTTGTGGAACAGGGACATCTATTGACAATAAGAGCATGATTCAGAATAGTTGGCCTGATATTTGATCTGGTTTTTCTTACCATCGAAACGTGGGTATATTTCTAGATCAATAGATCGTTCAAAGACACCGGAAGAGCGCTGACAGCGAGGTGGTTTATTCACCACGATCGTGTCCTTGGGAGTTGTGTGTAAGTTTGTACCTGATTTATTCGAGGGAGATGGTGCAATAGGCTATGCATTGTATTATAAGCTATGCGAGTGCAATACTAACAATCCACTCACAGTAGATAATTTAGCAACCAGGCTGGTTGGGTTTTCTGGAGTAGTTGGTGAAGGTGACTTGGGGGATTGAGGCGATTGAGGCGATTGGGGAGAAATGGGCGAATGCTCGGCTTTTGCTGACAGGCTGCTAAAGCGTGCGGACAGTGGACGAGGTTTGGCTCGTTGGCGTGGTTTATTGGGTGAATCCTTTTGCTGCCAAGATTTGCGCCTGGACAGCTAAACAGTCTTTATGTGTTAGGGAGAAGCGCATTGCTTTGCACAGGCTTTGTAAAAGAGAAAGATGCATACCACGCCTTTCAATCCTTTCATCATGTTGACTATGGACAAAGATCTGAAATGCTTTGAAAGTCACCCGAAAAACTTTGAACGCATAACACGAGGCTGTGTCAGCACCTGACTGATTTTTCTTCCCACTTTATCCTGTTAATACATAGGTGAATGCTGGTTTCATTTTACGTATTAAAACGAAAGAAAGACCCTTGTTCGGTTAGCTATTCGTGAGCTTCTCAGTATCACTACGAATAATAAAGGAACTTGCTCTCGTAAGATTGTACGGGTTCATATATACTTCTTAGTTGTAAGCGCACAGCTCGTATTCTTTAATGAGGAATACTATGAATATAAGCAGACTTGTCTTTTAGCTGTAATGCGGCCAAGAGACATTATGGATATTACTGATATAGTATCAATCGCCGGATTAGTATGAGAAGTTGGAAAATGTTGGCTTGGGACTTAAAATGCTGCAGGAGAATCAAGATGCTAACGTTCTTGATCTATAAATCCATGTCATGGTTGCCATGTAAAGACAAGTCTAATACATCAATGATATCTAACTTGTTGCTCCGTATAAACCGAATTTATAATCCCATTTAGAGCAGTGGATAGAGTAAAACGCGGAATTTTTTTCTTTGTTTGCCAGAAATAGGATATGAAAAAGATGGTCTGCTTTTTCTCTAAATCCGGGCCTTTGCATAAGGTTTGGTAGCACACCATGATTCTGACTTTTGTGCCAGCAAATCCAGTGAAACGGAATCAAGGATTAAAAAATTAACAAGAAACAATTTATTACCAAAAAAAACCGCACACAGAATGGTGGTTTCCAATGTTGCCAGGAACATGACCTAACATTGCAATTAAGTTGTGGTAAATATTAAAAAGCTCACCAGCATTTTTATCCTGATGATGCTATCTAGGGCTTGAAGTTGGGCCCGGACACCCGGCACCCAGCCCACTGTAACCTAATGCACTGAGCTTCGCGTTGAAATCAGGTTCAGGAACCCAGCCCGGTTAAGATCCACTATTTCAGGCACTAGCCGCTGAATTCGAATCCGGTTTGGGAAACACTACCGCAGTGGTCAATACCAAACATATCTGATTTGAGACGTACTAACAACAATGCTATGGCGTTGAAAATATGCTTGTGGGCATAAACCAGTAGCCATCCTTTTTGTCTTGTACGTAAAGTTTTATGAATTGGGTATCTCCGTGCAAAATTTGCGCTTCAACCAATTTTTGAGGTAAGTCGTCTTTCCTTGCGTACGGTATGGTTGTCCAACACTATGGGAAATGGTTGCTGCTGTACTATTTTTTACTAAGAAAAAGTTAGTACATCGAAAATCAGAAGTAGGTCATATGAACTGACGGAAGCCACCAGAACCCGTATTTCTCATGGTGTCTGTGTCAGATACACTCAAAGTGTTAGTTGGTCACTATCTGACTAAGTGGAATGATGACTTACTTCTAACAGATGATCTGTTTTCCTTGATCACGCCCTTGTCTTTGCAGACTGATGTAAGGCTGGTTTTCCTTGTGCATATCTCATACTTGTTCATACACGTTCAAACTGCTCCATGTTCAAGCGCAATATGTGATGGGCATAAAGAGGTTGATTTCGTGGAATGTGTACGTATAACATTCCAATTTTTGTTTCGCTTGTAAGTGGAACAGCATCAAGACATTGGGTCCATGTCTTGCTCAAGACACTTTACTTTGATGCGTATTCTTATGAAATTGGAAGCGAAAATCTTTCAAAGGATGAATTTTATAAGACGCAAAATACCGAATGCCCACACTTTATAACCAATATGTCACTGCTATGTCACATCACGCTATTAGAAAAGCTTCTTTTATACCATAGGTTATTTTTCATCTTCACCTTAAACAAGAAGGCCGCCGTTAACCGTTACAAACCGCTTGTACTTGATACATCGGAGTTGTTAGATCAGATTGACGACGTTCTACCACAAGACAACTTACCCTTTTGCTTTTATACCACGTAGACAAGAAAACACATGGCAATTTCTCGTTCCTGCCTATCGGCTGATCAAAAAACCAAATAGGCCAGGTTAACTCGCTATTCACCGTAACATGTATCTTGCCGTTTACACTCACTACGATGTAACATTCACTATTCACAAAATATATGCAGTAAGACGACTATATGATGGCATACCATGGCTGCCACTATCATTATATATTGGACTGTGCAATTAATTCTAGTGAATCGGCCAGTATGGTGCAGTATTGCCATACAATGTTGTTGCAATATTGTCCTCTTATTCTGTCGTTTGCCTTGCTAAAGTGATATGCACCAATACAGTAAGCCTGCCCAACTTAATACCTGACGTATATGTCATTAAGCTGAGATCTAATTATTGAACCCAAAATATCGTTATTAATGGACAGTTAGCATAATGCGTGTGCAAAGCCATAAAGCAAAAGGAATAATCCTAAAAAGAGACATTGTATGCCATTATGAAGCAAAGGTATGAATCTAGACAAAAGGCCGAACGAAAATAAACAATTTAGTAGGATTATAAGTGGATTGATTACAATTTACGTTTGATTTGCTTGGTCTGTTTTGGGAAGTAACTGCTTCAGTAGCGAAACGGAATGCCATGGTGCGACGTTGTCTGAGTTACCATAAAAAGCAGCACAGGATGTGTAACGACGAGAATTTTCTGGACACCAGAGAGAAGGGGAACAATGACGAATGTGATGCTGCAAGGCATGGTCGCGTCAGTTTTTTCCATCTGCCTAAAGGTAGGCGTGAGCGAAAACGCGAAGAGGAAAGGCAACACATGTGTGTGGTGCAAATGTTTCCAAGGCAAAGTGTCACACTCAATGCCATCCAGTCTCAGGCTTGTCCAACCTGCTTGAGGACGCTGGAGGAATGGTAAGCTTCCTTTTTGGGGCGGCAATTCGTAAAATAGATTCTCGCTGGGTCCCCTTACCGTTTGGGTTCTCCCTTTTGTTTGACGACTCTACATTTGCCATCTGCATTCCACCCTTCTTCATTCCCTGTCAACATGTTCAATGGTTCCGATCAGTCCACGCGGAGGCCGAAAAACTCACTAGATACCTGGCGTATCGAGCGGTCAACACTGGATATGCAACGGTTTCCATCGTCCGATAGCAATCAAAGTTCACATAGACATATCTTGCGAAGAAGACCTTCCGATGAATCTGTAGCTTCTAACATATCCACATCGAGCTCTATATTCAGCACAGCCAGCAAGGTAGCGAAATTTCCACATGCTGTAAAACATTCGATTGTATCTGTTAAGGACAAGATCAAATTGACAAAATCAAAGAAGAAATCCATTGAGCACATTTCTGATTCCCTCCCGCGCCGTCTTCGCAAACGTACACCAAGCTCTATGAGTCTAGCCAGCTTATTTCTATCTCATCGACGTGGATCAACTGCAACGGATCAAGTGTCAACGGATTCACTCAACGCACATCCGCGAATTGAGGAAACTGAGTCTGAAAATGAAGCGCGTCCTGTGGGCAAACTGCTTTTCGGGAAGGAGATTGGCACTATGGAGTTTTTCGAGCAAGAGTTCGCCCAATCCACCACATCCGGTGCAAGTACAAGTCATGACTTTCTATATCATGACCCCGACCCAAAGACGACGAGAAGTGAGCATGTGACAACAAAACCAGCATTGCAGGACATCGTCTGGGGTCACCAGAGAGTCAAATCATGTCAGGTACGCAAGAGATAGAGAGAAGAAAAGGGGGACAAGGAGGTAGCTAATATAATGGGTTGCGAAGGAGGCCAAAGCAACTTCACTCCGGCAACTGGCAGGAAAGGACTCGGGAAGATCGGGGAATCCCGACCATCGTCGGCCTCCCGGATCCGACCAGGTCACACAAACAAATCACCAACAGATGTCTACAGATGATCATCCTTTCCACATGTTCGTTACTGCAACATTCACTACGCTTCGCACAAAATTAGTAGGTGATTGTGACAGGGTGCTGGCCGCCTTGCAACTTTCCGTTTCGGAAGAAAAATTACAAGATATCATGAACGGTCTACGAAAGATGTGTGATATGGTGGAGTGGGAGGATAACTATCGGAAACAAGTATCAGAAAACTTGGATGCAGTAGATTATCAAATCGAGCAAATCCGGTCAAAGCTAAACAAGGATAAAAAAGTGGTTGGAGAAAATCGGGCAGTGAAGGATATTGTAAGCATGTAGCATATACTTATTTCTCGATTGCATGTTCTGATCATACTGCCTTAGATTACCTCGATTAAGCAAATCATAAACCAATGCGTATGTCAGCATTACAAAGTGTTCAAAAAAGCCATGATTATCCCATGTGAAGGATATAAAATTGAAGGCTGCAACAAAACTGGTGAACTGGAAGCAGATGATACCCTCCGCTCGGCACACGATTATTCTCAGGCCAGCATAGAACACATCGATCAAGATGCACGTTGGTTTAGAAACTTCTTTTTATCCAAAGATTATGCTACTTTTTGCGGATTTGATGATGGAGAAGCTGTGCTATTGTCCGTGGTGTACGATTTGACCGAAAACCACTACCGGATAATTCTTAGAACCAAGCAGGTAGGTATGTTTCTCTAGCATAGACCATATCCATTGGGCATATCATCTTGTGTCAGTTACTTACATGATGTGCAGGGGCCAGATACGCGAAAGATCGTTCCAGGGTCCTTTCTCCTCAGTGCACCTACGTCTGAACGAGATGAGCCGCCAGAATTAGCATGGAAAGGAGTCATTGAAAGCGCGATTGATGTCCCTTTTTATCAACTAAAACACGTGGATAAGGAAGCTATCGTCTCAAGTGGTATTGAAAACGAGATTCTGAAACTAGATGAAACAGTTGTAAGTAATGTTCATTATGCGTTCAAATAAGCTGGGTTGACCTACTATACTTAGATCCATACGCGATATAAATTCGGTGTACTTTATGTTAAGGAGGGGCAGACGAAAGAAGAGGAATGGTTTTCAAATCAGCATGACTCTGAAAAATTTGATCGCTTTTTAAATATAATTGGAACAAAGGTGGAATTGCAAGGATACAGTGGATGGGCAGCTGGACTGGACACCAAAAGTAAGCTTTGCCATGGTAGTGAGCTGTGTGTTAACCTAGCTTGACAACAGGCGGCGATTCAGGAGAGTATACATATACAGGTGAATGGAATGAGAATACGCTTGCATTCCACGTTTCCACTTTAATTCCTTCACGAACTGGTGATAAGCAACAAATTCAGAGGAAACGACATATTGGCAACGGTAATCTCTCATTTTGCTGCCAAGTGACGTAGTAAATTAACAGGGATAAAAAAAGATATTGTTTGTATTGTGTTTGCAGAGGGGAAACAACCCTTTAACCCTACTGCAATCAAGTCGCAATTTCTCCATGTCTTTATTGTTGTCCATGAAGAGACATGGGAAGAGCAAGTAGGGTGGAGGTAAAAAGAAAAGAAGACGCATTTGAAACGGAAAAAGGAAATATTTAATCCAATTAAATATTATGATGCGCAGAGTCGAGATCGTCACGGTACAAGATGTCCCTGATTTTGGTCCGCCCTTGCCACCCAAGGGTCTATTTTTTGACAAGGTTGAGCTGCGCTCATTTATCCTTGCCAAATGTAACACGTTACGTTTTTAATATGCAGGTCCTAATTTGAGTTTAGTGGTCAATGCCGAATACGCCGCACTTAAATCACCGAAGTTTGCCCAACCGATGGCCCGTGCTCGTGAAGGAATTCTTACCAACATTGTCGAACGTGCCTGGCAAATGGTGTCGATAGAGCCTGTGTCAAGTACTAGCAAGTCTGCATCATCTGATCATAGTGTAGATACTCTGTCCGAATCATCGCGCTGCAACAGTGATACTGACCACCGATGCAATACTCAAGAACCCGCGGAATCGCGATCAAAAACAAAGCAAACGGCACAGACAAAAGCAAAGAATCCGGAAGGTAAGGATTTGTTATTTGATTGTCGGCATTATGTTTCCACTAAATATCAATAATAATAATAACAATAATAATATTGTTGATTGGGTTTTATTTTTGGCTTTTTCTGTTTTGTTCTTTGCAGCATCAGAACCCGAATCCGCACTTCAATCAAGTAAAAGTATTGCTCGCCCCAATGTAGTGACCAAAGAAGGTAGATAAAATATAAGGCTCTAACTAAAAAGAAAACAAACTTATAGTGACTGATAACCTTTTTATCATAGGATTTAAACATCGTGCGCAAAATATTATCATGTCATTTTCGAACCTCGGGGTCCGTCGATCCGATAATCGTCCCCCCATGTAGACAAAACCCTCATGTTCTTGCATATAAAGTACAGTTGCATGTTAGCAAAAAGGGTCCCTGCATGTTCTTTTTTCGTGATAAAACAGACAAGCACAGACAGGGTGAGATATGTGTATGTATCTCTAGTAAAGAAAAACAAAAGAAAAAAAAAGAAAAAAAGAAAAAAAAAAGAGGGAGATCGCATGAGACCATCCTCCTATCATTTTCTTTACTCGTCTTTGACTACAAGAAAATTACGATTGAGACCAAAGTCAGTTGATACCGTCCTATCCTCGGCTGATGTAGCGGCTAGCAAGGCAAAGCTCATGTGGTCCGGGCCGAATGATAATGAGAAAAGGAAGCGCAAGGACGATGCCACTGATATTTCTTTTTTTTTCTGGCCTTCCCTTTTTTTCAATTGCAGAGACAACAAAACCACTTGTTAAGTGCAGTTATTCATATTTTAGGCCTGCTATGAGCTAATTCCTTGTTCACATCACATAATAAACATGCTATGCTCTATTTCTTTGGTTAGCTAAAGATCTATGGCTGGTATCTTTTTTTTTCCTTTGCGTATGATGATCAACGTGTACCATCCCTCCTTTTTTCATAGTTAGGTTTTAGAATGAAATGTAATAATATGCAACAATAATAATAATAAATAGGGGATATAAGGGGAGGAAGGGGAAAAGAAGAGCATTCTGTTTGGTATTCCAACGCGCGGCCGATCGATAGGCATGACAGTACGTCAACGCAAAAGCAAATTCATGCCGTATTGAAATAATAGGGTCCATTCCTCCATTGTGTACTTTCTTTTTTTTTTTTTTTTTTTGCCTGTAAGAAGACCGCCAATTTATTTACCTTTCTTTCTCGTTTTCTCTTTGTCTTCCTCCTTCTCTTCTTCTCTTTTTTTTTCTATCTCTCTTATTTCTCCCACTAAGCTCCGTGTTCCTTTCTAATCTTTTCCTTTTTTCCTCTTGCCTTTTAACTGCTTGTTTCTTGCTCGAATATCACTTTCGATTACAAAAAAAACATCTCTGTGTACTTTGTGTGTTTGTAACATACCTTTAACTTTTGTCTTTTTGTTGTATTGTACCAAATGAACAACTGTGAAATGAATGTGGGTCTTTATTCCCACAGATATCATAATGCACAACAGCAACAGCAACAACAACATTGTCGAAGTGCAACAGAAGCATTTCTCGGCGACCGCTCTTACCGGGTTTGTAACGATCAGGATCAGTATCCGTCGTACGAAGCCTTTGATGCTATTGTCCAAGAATACCTTATGAATTTATCATCCAAAAAGCGTGATAAGGCACTTGTAGACCAACATCGTTACTCCCTTATCCTTCAGGTACTCAAGGATCCGCGGAACACAGCCATCTCCACGGCTCAGTTCCGTTTTTGGGTGAAGAAAATGTTTCAGCTTGTTCAACTCGATGGCATGGAAATCGTCTGCCATGACAACAAGCCAGTGGCAATGCGAGAACAAATTTACGATATCCTTGTACGAGCCCATAGGGAGGCGCACCATGGTGGGAGAGACAAGACATCGGCATTGGTACATATAATATATCCATTTTTATTTTCCCTTTCTTGTACTTACATTTTTATCCTTGTTCTCCTGAAAGGTTCGCCGCCGCTACTCTTGGATTCCCAAGGAATTGATTGCACGCTTTGTAAGGCACTGCCCCTTTTGCATTTCACGTCGTAATGGGAGTCAAAGTCCACCGATGTGTGTCCCCAAAACACCACCTACGTACATGTCGCGTAGCCCTCCTGCTCCATCACTCCCCCATGCTTTTACAGCTGAAGATATTGACTTTGCCATGGATAAAGATAACAAGGCAGAAATGTATTGGCAACAAGCATGTCTTTATCAGCAACAGCATCATCCACAATCGCAGCCAGCCATGCCTTGTATGCCTTCCAGTGCTGCCGCACCCCTGGAATCCTCATTTTATTACGCGTTCCCACAACAATCCTATGATTTACCAGCAACGGCTGCATTTGTGGATCGGAAACCCATAGTCAATTATGCCTGCGATGTAGATATCCCACATCATCAGCAACAACACCCATCGCCACCGCCACCCACACAAACACAGCAACAAGTACAACCTAACCATCAGCAGCAACAGCAAGAGTTGTCCTCACCTTCTTGTTCCTCTTCTACCGCATCCTCCGAGTACTATATGCCTACACCCACTTCCATGCCTTATGTTGACTTTATCGATAAGTTTCCATCTGCTAGTATGACGTTTACTACGTCTTCGCATGATGTGGTAGGGCACGATGATATGGCCATGGCCGCTGCCGCCGCCGCTGCAATGACTGCTGCTGCAGGCGTCTCCACCATGCCTTCTACATCGGCTATAGCTTTTCAAGACGAGTCTCCTGTTCCTTCTTATTCACCATCATCTACTTCTTCACCTCTTGCGTCACCACCCATTCATCCTCCCTCTATGTATCAGCAGCGTCAAATGAGTTTGCTTTCTCATCAACATCGGTACTTTTGAAAGGAAGGGCCATATGCCGAACAAAAAATATCATTTTTTTATGTTTTCTCCCCGAAGAAAGATTCCATATTTCCTTTTCTAACGACATTCATTCGCCGTAAATATTGTTTTATATTCTTTTTCTCTTTAGCAACGGAACATTTTTCTTTGTTATACATATTATTCTTTATATGCCCTCTTTTTTTTTCTTTCTTCTTTGGACTTTCATGTAGTAGAATTTACTTATAAATACATATTGTTTTATCCCCTCATGGTCTTTTTCTCATCCCTTTTTTTTTCCTTCTTCTTTGTGTGAAAAGAAAAGACACAAATGTACACCTTTTCCTCCCCTTCTCTCATGATCATCTTTTCTCTGCTTCCGTTTGTCAACATATAAAAACCAAAAAAAAAAAAAAATAGTGAATCAGATTTTCAATAAACAAAAAAGGGTTGGCATGGAGTACAGATAAAATGACGTTCAACAATGTGCTTTGGATTGCTGAAATCCTGCATTGGGCGTGGACGGCTTTGGTATCCTGTCATTCCGTGAAATGTTGCGCGCATTATCGTGATAAACTCGTGATCAGCATCATCGATAACCTTAGAACGACTTTGCGCAACATAAATAAATAGGCAAATAGGAAAAAGGACAAACAAATAATCAAGTCCTTATTGCTTTTTAAGTTTTAAAAAAATTACTGTCTGGCCCGTAAACAATAAACAGAATACCATCTAATCTTTGAACAACAATACCCTCTCTATCTCTCTCTTTTGCATTTCTTAGTGCACGAGTGAGTTGTACTATCATGACGAAACAAGCAAGTTACTTCTCCCCTTCTTTTTTGTTAAAACAGAATGAATTGACACAAGTCACACTGCTGGAAATTCCTTACTGCAACCATGGGCTGACTAGAGGACTATTTCGTTTTTGCTCTCTTGCGCGCGTGAACCGATGTTTCGGATTCATGTCAATTTACGTTTTGCAGCGGACTTTTGCCTTCCTTGAGTAATACCGGCCTTTGATTGCACGTGAACTTGCAATAAACAGACGCGCCCTAAGTTTGGACTGCATTACGCTTTCCTTTCCTTTCTCTTAGTCACTAGCAGTGATACCCTAATTCGATTCGGGGTTTGATTAGGTTCCGTCAATGCAGTATGCAACCCAGAAAGTGGAGCTAAATACACATCTATATCAGGTATTGACTAAGCCATATCGAAACAAAAGGAATACATGAGCTACTGCATAATAAATACACTTTATGTTCTGTAATGGTGTCGCTGCAATATAGTCATGTCTATTCGTGATTGCTTGCATGAAACCCAGTATAGATTACTAGATTACCATTGTCTATACGAAAGATCACATATATCCTACGGAATATTAGTGCGCTTGCCGAAGATTCATGAGTAAACTTAAGATGAAGCTGTTTTTCATACTTTATATAGTAGTCAAGACAGAGAAAAGCGGACACAAGGGTTAGTATGACCGACCAAGAAATTATAACTTGTTAGGAAATAGAGAGAGAAAGAAAATGAAACCCGACTGTTCTGGGTATTGCTTCTTGTTCCTTTGCCCTTCTTTCTTGCTGCCCAATTTGAAGAAAGAGAAAACAATGAGGAAATGCGTAGCTTCATTACTGCTGCTCCCTGCCAAAGCAGCTTCAGTACGCAAGGAACTTTTTGATTGATAGCAGAAACGGAAAACGTAGAAAAAAAATAGATTTTACGCTCACCACATGCAGACGCTTAAGCCAATCTAAGCCTTTTTTCTTTCCGAGCTTATACTCATGACCTATGACATTTGTACATCACGCTCATTCTTTTTCTTTTCTTTTGCTTCTTTCCTGAGTTTAGCTATCTAACTTTAGTGGCAGTGGTATCGAAACATAGAGCGCTCTCTCTGTTCCGCTTTTTGTTTTTAGACTCTTCCATTTTCTCTTATTTCTGGTAAGCAAAAGAAAAAAAAAAAGAAAAGAAAAGCAGCAGGGGATCAGGAGACAAAGGGGAGGAGGCACATTAACTGCTATCACTCAATTTGCGCAGCGTTCATTCAAACTGCGCATTAGATCGAAAAAGACATGCACAAATAGAAGTAAACGCAGCAAAGTTCATGGCTATTTTTATAGCATACAGATAGGATATCATTCTTTCATAAACGATAGTAATTACATCAGATCTCGGAGAGTCATCAAGGGATATATGAGAAAAATCTGGCTAAGCCCTCAAACACTTATAATAAGGGCTTTCTTAATTGTATAGAGACTAGGATGGATACTTTTTTGCAAGGAGTAAAACAGATCGACAAAATTCCTCCAAAAGCGAAACGCGAAGAAGGGGGAAGAGGGATGCCTTGATGCTTCGATATACATCCAGATACTCTCTTTTATTTTTCTATTGTTATTAGATGTATAATTTACACAGGGACTACAGAAAGGATGAAAGACGAAATGAGAAACTGTAAACTTTTCCCGTCTCACAAATCATATTTAGGACCTCTCAAGGTCTTCAAGCATACCATACAGAAATCCAATATATTCAGTAGCACTCACAGCGAGGCGATGTCGTACCTAGCAAATGTTTATTAAGACCATGTTTACCTGAAAATATGGAGAAATAAAGGGAAGACTTTTCACATCGCTCTTTGTCACAATTTCAGAACATGTGTGGCGCCCAATTTTGCTGATTGATGTTGGAAAAGCCAAAAGCATGGATTCTTTTTGTTTTCATGCGCTATTTACTTTTTCTTTCTTTCTTTTTTTCTATCTCCATATTCTAAAAGTTATATAAATTTATATACCCTGCCCTGCGGGGTAGAATCACATTCGCTTCCATTGAGACCATGGCGTCATTTGGACCCAAATTTGCTGCTATACGATAAGCAGATCCATCACACGATGCTGCCCAAACTTACTGTTCTTTGAATTCAATCTAGGGTGGCCGACGGTATCCAGAGAGTATTGAAAAAAACAAGTAAAAACTTTCTAAAAAAAAGTTCGCCAGGAGCTACATATGGAATAAGGTGTTGTCAGTATGCAATTGTTCATTCATTAAAAAGATAAAGTACTTACAAACACCTTATCCAAATCCATGGCATAAGCACTCCGTTAGGAGGCGCTTGTAGTCATCCTGGGGCGAGAGACGGAAGAAAGTGGGAGCGGGAGGGTCATGAAGGCAAAGGCACCTCGACAGTATCAACCACAAGAACACTGTCTAACGTAAAGTCAGTATTAGGTCAAAGATTGCAATTGCAAAGCGTGTATACTTACCAATAGGGGGACAAGCCCTGGCAAAAGAGAAAAGAAGTTCAAAGAAGAAAAGAAAGCGACAAGGATTTCACACGCGGTTGTAAAGGAACGTATCTGAAACATCGTCATGATGTCTTACCCAACACCATCCTAAGAAGCTCTGTATCAGACCTACCAACTTTAGACAATTGACAATAAAAAAGATCAGCTTGATTCAATATGAATTGCAAGTGCTATCGTCCGTACAGTGAAGGTGGTACATAAAGAAAAGAGATACAATATGCTATCCGAATATGTGGGACGTCACACGAAGAAAATGATCTATTACCAATGTGATGCAGGAAACATGTAAGTTTTGTTGTTTTCAATTTCTGCAAGGTACTCATGGCATAAAAATAAGACGATATTCTCTGTTTGCATCAATTAATAGTTATAGTGCAAGATCAAAGAGATAGAACAAAGACAATGAATAAAACCAGGATCAGGTTCCTTCACCAAAGCGTTGCTCATTCGTCAATCATCCAACGCGTACACGGTCATTCAGTTGACGCAAAAATGGTCCTCAGTAAATGCAAATATGTCCTACACATGAACTAAAAATTGTTCGAAACAGGCGCAAACTAATGTTCAAGAAGCTGTATTTGCTAACCTACTAAAATAGATTACGTATTCCAAGACACTGATAACTCAGGCTCATCAATTGGTGAAAAAAAAAAGAAAGGAAAATCGTTGTAAGTATCCGGATGAGGAATGAACGCTTATGCAAAAAGCTTGCTTCACTTTAGCTCCTTGCCTTTAGTGGTAGATATCAACTGTATTTCTTTCAAAATAACATGCTAAAGGAATAGTGCCTTGAAAGATATGTTTTGGGAACTAGCATAACTTGTATATAGGAAAACAAGACGTTGGGTAAATTTCTTATCTCATCTCTAAGACTTTTAATTATCAAAATAAAAAAGGAAGTAATCAAGTCAGAGGTAACGATACGTTGACATTCATTAAAAAAGTGCTATAGATTGCGTCTGCTATGTACATATAGAAAATTATGATATTAACAGTTACGTGTAAGATTTTAACCTTCTCAAATGCGCACAAAGGCAGAGTAAACGCAATATATCTCCGTTTTAGTCAAAGGATGTAGAGTGCAGGTAATATTTGCTCTGTTCCGTCATCTGTTAGCAAATGATAAACTATGAAAGAATTTGGCCCGTTTCCTTGTCAATAGGATGCTCTTCGTTGATCTTCTTGACAGGAGTGCATAAATTAAGAGAAATGGGCATCTCTTCGCTTAAACTATAAACCGTTTGAATCCTGCGAAAGAAGGGCGGCGTGTCGCGAAAAGCCACCGACGGGATCCAATCTTTTTGATGTGTCGCCCGTCTGGCGCATTCCGGCATTACCTCTTTTTTTCGCTGTCTCTGCACATACGCAAACCCCCCTTCTCTCTCTCTCTCTCTCACTAAAAAAAATGTCCGCTAAACTGTACACGCACGAAGAAGTTGCTAAGCACAGTGGTCGAAATGACCTATGGATGATTATTGACAACAAGGTGTACGACATTACGCCTTTTATCGATGAAGTAAAGAAACATCTCAAAGATAAAAAGAACTTCTCAACGCCCGATGGCGGCTAGTTACTGATGGCGTATGAAACATAGCATCCTGGTGGAGAAGAGGTTCTTTTCGATGAAGGCGCAAAAGATGCGACAGGACCTTTCGACGATGTGGGCCATTCGGAAGATGCACGTGAATTGCTTCAAAAGTATTACATTGGTGATGTCGATCCTTCGGTACAGTGCAATATATTCGCGTCTTTTTGTTATTTCTTCTTATTCATGTATAATGGTTTTGTTCTAGTCCAAGCCAGTTACCGTAGCCCAACAAGCTACGACTGTCACTTCATCGGAACCCAAGGGAAAGTAAGTTTGGTGTAGATATATCTGCCTTTCTGTTCTTCTGATCTAACTCTTTTTTCTTCTTTCAGTCCTCTTCGTATTCTGTTGCCTCTCGTGTTCATCCTTCTTCTTGTTGGCTACCGTATTTTTGCTTAAAAAAGGAAGAAAGGGAACTGTCGATGCAAATATATTGTTACAAATGACCTATGTTATAAAAAAAAGAACTTAGAGAAAAGAAAAGGACGGATCAAGGTGCATATAGGGACTGTTGAAACGTATTATCAGGAGATCCAAAACCTTCAATTCTAGGAAATCGAGACAATGGAACTTTGAAGGGGAGATTCAGTTGGAAACAGGCAGCATTGATGAGTTTGCGTAATTTACTGTTCAATGACACAAGCGAATTCTATCATAGACATCAGGGGTGGTTAGGAATAAGATGGAAGAGTAACCTGGCGCAATGTAGTTTATACGTTACGGTATTACGGAGAAGTGTTTATTTCCCGGGTCTATGACGCTATGTCTAAATCGTTGAACTCCCATGGTATAGAATGATGATAGAGCTTAAATATGTTGCTTTTCCTCCGTTCCTGTAAGATAGTGTTGGTGTTCAAGGAAACCGTGATCCGAGTACCATGTTTATTTTTCGATTGACACTTGTTGTCCTTTTGCCATTATCCTATGTATTTCAGAGTTTTATGCCAACCCATGAGTAATGATTCCTCTGCAGCGATAAGATCTGGTGCCATATCATACGATAATTTCGTCCATGCAACTCCACCATTGAACTCCGCTTATGCGGACGCTTGTCTGCTATGATTCAAGATACTTAGCTACTGAGAAACAGACCTTGCCAAACCTGGGTTGGTCAGCTATTTGATGCTGATCGTTTAATACAAAGTGGCGACAACCGTATTACTATCCGTTTTCACCCCTGCGTTAAGCAGATGTAGTCAATAAAAGAATAATTTGGTCCCTAAGTGACGAGCGCGCAAAAACAATAAATAACAATGTTTTGCCTCTTGCAATAGAGACAATTTCACAACAGCTGGTTCGCCTGCTAGATTTTCAAATTCTCTGGGGGGAACTGATATTGTGTAAAAATGCACATAGTAAAAGGCTCCGATAGCTAGCGTTTAGCAATACCGAATTAAAAGAGACAACTACAACCAACCTGTCTGATCTATATCATAGATATACAGTTAATCATTAGATTGGATTGACTGAAACTAGACTAAATGTGAATAATAGTGTGTTTTAAATGCAATGTATTATAGTGAGTGAGTTGTGATGTTAGGCAAATCAGCGTTGTAAAATGTGCAAGTGGCGTAGAGGCAAAAAAAAAAAAATTAAATGAAAAAGGTAACAAAGGGGGTTGAAATCGATCAAACTTTATTTTCGTTTGGTTTCCTTTGTAGCATACCTAATGGTACGTCGTCGTCGTCATTTTCCTCTTCTTCGTTTTCTGAAAGGTTAAGCAAAGGTTGTCGTGTCAGTTTTGATCTCGGGAAGCTTGATATCATTAAGGGAGAGGGTACGAGTTTTGGTTGCGCCACGGGCCATTTCTTAATTTTTTTAGTGGACCATGGATAGTAACGATGGGTACGGTACACGGTCAATACAAAGGCTGTTTCAGCGAATTTCTTGCGTTTTTGTACAGCCTGGGTGATTGGATGATAGTTTCCGGGGGTAGTTTCCAGCAATGTCCGTATGTATTTTGATTTCCGTGGATGTTTTGGACGACAAGGAGTGCTGGTATTGTTGGGTGGATGTTTGAATACAGTGGAGAGGAGACGATAGAGTAGTAGATACTTGTGGAGTGGCAGTGGCGCCGTTAATTTCTGTACCGTGGCTTCATACACCCGTGAGGAGGACGGAGAAGGCGATTCGGTTGGTATTTGGGGAACAACTGCATTCGTACGCGGAAATAGAAATAAAAACATAGGCTGTTTGCATGCAGGACTTGCCGCTTCTTTTTTATTGAAAACACGGTCAATCAAGGAAGAATGCTTCCTAGGCATGACATGAAGAAAGGAAGGAAAAAGATCAGAGATACATCGAAAGAAGAAGAAGAAGAAAGGGATTTTGCAACAATGATATACGTAAAACAAGTAGAAAGGAAAAAAAAAGAGGGGCGGAAGGGGTAACAGAGCAGAAACGATATTCAAAGAGAGAGAGTGGGTGAAATAGACAGTGACACGCACTGTGTATCCGTTGTTCTTCTAAGGGGAAACAATAGAATAGTTGTGTGTGTCTCACTTTTTGGGACGATCAAGAAGCCAAGATAAAAGCGGATCATATAAATTTCCAACGAATCTTGCACGTTCCTTGATCCAACTTGCCACATACTATTTTGAAGGCTGCAAGGTAATAAACATTTGGCATTGCTTTTTGTTAGCTAATCCGTAACACCCCTCACTCCCTTCCAACTCTTTTATTCTTAAAATACCTTTGGGAGACATATCCAGATTACCTGTCATGAATTAAATAAAGAAAAGGTTAAAATCATGTTTTCATAACCAATATCTAATAATATTTATCCATCATCATCATCACTATGCCTCTCTTACCACGTGGACAGGCCGGGCATGTATCGACTACTCGAGCAACCGTCGACCCATGCGTGCCTTTAACATGCACTTTCTGATGGCATCGCGGATTGGTATTAGGATTAATTCCTATCAAGGAAACGTCAGTATCACCGGATGCCACTTCGTTGCTAATCTTTTCTTCACCATTATCCATTTGCGGTCGATTGACTGCTACCACCAACTCGTCGTTCGTATTCGTATGCCCACAAGACCCTGGTCCCACATCGTAGTAGGTTGCTAAACCGAAGAAAAGGGTTCCTTTCACTGCAGCCAGAACATCTGTTGCCGCACCGCGCTTGTGGATGGGTGCACCCTGAACACAAAGACAAGTAAGCAATAGCCAAATGGGGGTGAGGATCATGTCACGGAAACGAGAAGAAAAGAAAAAAAATAATTCTCCAGGGGAGAGAGGATACATAAATACACCTTTCCGTTCCTTTTTTTTAGGAGATGTGTGGAAAGCAGGTCTCCTCAGGCTGATTCCTACCAAGGAAATTCTTATTGTGAAGTATCTTAGTATATGAACTTGATCTGCACTATTGACATGCAGCTTTTCAGGACCCATGATCTACTACCTCGTGCGACTTTGTTCACGGTTTACGAAACTTAGGAGACGATGGATAACTGATTATTTGAGATACAGGAAAGCAGATCTGCTGGATCAGTTCCCTGAAAATTTGCTTATCCTGTGCAAAGGAACAAATATTCACATAAAGTTCCATCATAGAATGGAAAGTAGAAAAACGGAGCTGCATGTCTTTTTGTCAAGGACTTATCCTCATGCTGCGTATCACTTTGATCCTTTTTAGGCAGTAGCTAATTTGGAAGTGACAGCCCCAGCTATACCGAGAGAAAAGGGGGTCATTTCAGTCAATCTTCTGCAAAGGGTGCATGCACACAAATTCTACTAACAACCATCTTTTTATTTTTGTAGCTATGCCTTACGAATTGAACGAGCTTCAGTGTACCATGCTCGAAGATCTATCTCTACATTTCTTTTCAGAACAACGCTTACTGATCTCATCTAAGAATTGCCAAGGTTCGGCTGTTGTTGTCGGTGGAGAAAGGCTTACACACTACAATCCTAAAGCTTCAATGATGCTTGTTGGTATAATTTATATTTCGATATTGCAGTGTCCAAATTTCAGTTGTACCAATCCAGTCCGAAGATTCTTGAGTATCCCATCGATACACTGTATTTCCCGAAAATAGTTCTAAATTGAAATTTACATATACATCTGGCATTCACTTGACGGGGAGATGAGAATGGTGTCATCAGTTTTCTGACTCGTATGTAGAATTGATTAATCTAAGCTCTTAAAACAGGGCAATTAATATTTCGTTAGCGTCAAGCCCAGTTTCAAAAATGAGCCAAGTGAATTTGCTAGATGCGACTTTAAAAGTTTGAGGCCTATCTTTCTCATCTCATGTCAATCACTACATCTGTTATTCTTACCTGTCCTGGGAACTAAGTATGGAATACGCATATTTAAGGTTAAAATTATGCTATTGCTTACGCATCGTTAACTTTTGCGCGCTCAGAAACTTTTACAGACAAGTCGCTCACGTTGCACATACAATATTTTCTGCTTCACTTTCAATGCTTGAAACACTGCAGGTCGTCATTCTACCTGCTTTTCCGTTTGCACTATCAAAAGTAATAATGTACTATAATCTTTCGGGCAATTGTCCATATATTTCGAGAATATGTTTAGCGACTACTTCGTAAACTACCTAAAGTTATAAAGTTTCAACTTGTAGAAAACATAATATATGATTGCAACCGGAGAGGGAGTTGTATCGATCAGATTAGTTTATGTAGCTAACTTCTTACTAAACGCTCGATACGATCCAATATTGTTATACTTGTAAAACGCTGCCGCCTTTGCTTCGCCATAGGCGATGTTGTTTTATTCACTAATTATACAAAACGAGGTTTGCTTAGATTTGAGTGATTCCCAAATTTGACGTCGATTGTCCAAGACGTTGGGGTCTCTGATATCAATAAATCCATCCGCGTCGTAACTAAATCCGGTCATCACGTCCTGGATATCAGGGGTATCGGTGTCCATTCCAACTTCGTACCAACTGTTGATCATATCTTCGTCCGTAGACTCAGTAAAGATATCTCCCTTGAATAACGCAGCATACGAATTTTCGAAAGCTTCTTCCTTGTTATCGCCTTTATAAGAAAGGGCTAAAATCGAGTCAACGTCTTTCAAAACATCCTTAGCATACGTCGTGGGGTTGGTGACTTTGTCGTCAAGACCAAGACCAGGTCGCAACGGTGTCGTCGATGGATGTACAGACGTTGGTGCTGTATCAACTTTTGTAGCAACAGAAGAGGCTGGAACTGGCGTCTGACTATGGTTTTGGGCAGATATCTGACTCTCCCCTGCTTGCTTCCTCAGAATTTCTCTTGCTTCTTCGATTCGTTCATTCAGTGTTTCTTTGTACAGTTGCTGTTTCTCAGGAGTCAGCGTTATCTTATTCTGCGCAGCCTGTTGCAAATAAAAGTTATACTGTAGGGCTATTGGAGGAAGTAGACTGACAATTTGCGGTGGTATACCGCTTGCAATAGCCGTCTGTTGGACGGTCTGCAGCCATACTTGTTTTTGCTGTAAAGAAATGCTAGGCTGATTAGTGGTGGCAGTTTCGGTTAAGCTCGGTTCGCTAGTTTGAGGCTGCTGCTGCCCCTTGTTCATGATTGGTGATTGAGCATTTGGGGGTGTTTGTTGTGTTGGTGTGCGCTTTTTCGATGGAGGAAGCTTCAGATCGATACTACCACGTTTTAACCCGACGGAAGCACTCTGTTGCGGTGATGCAATACTCGGTGGAGTATGCGATTGTGGCTGCGTTTCTGGAGTCTTCACTGGAGTCACAACCGTCTGTGGCTGCTGGATTTGCTGAGATTGCGGTATTTGCAGCTGTTGTGCTTGCCGATGCACCTGTTGCTGTGCCTGTAACTGCTGTGCTTGTAACTGTTGCGCTTGTAACTGTTGCGCTTGTAACTGTTGCGCTTGCTGTGTTTGTACCTGCGTCGGCTGAGCCTGCTGAGTCGACACTTGCTGCTGCTGCACATGTTGTACCTGTTGCTGCGGCTGCGTTTGTTGCACCGGCTGCATTTGTTTCGGCGGTTGTGATAACTGTTGAGGCGACTGCGACTGCTGCTGCTGCTGTTGTTGTTGTTGTTGCTGTTGCTGTTGCTGTTGCTGTTGCTGTTGCTGTTGCTGTTGCTGTTGCTGTTGCTGTTGCTGTTGCTGTTGCTGTTGCTGTTGCTGTTGCTGTTGCAGCTTTTGTTGTTGTAGTTGTTGTTGCTGCTGCTGTTGGGTCAACATGGCAACTGTATTCCGTACGTATGTGACATAGCCAGTAAACTGTTGTCTGATTTGCTGCAAATCTTTCAAGCTAATAATAAACCGGTTCTGCGGAAGCATCTTCAGCTGATCCTGGAATAAGTACTTCATCAGCATCAACCGTCTTGTTGCCTCCGTATTAGAAGTCAACGCCAGAAAGACAGGCAGTAAATTATCAATCTTTTCGTACATAGGTTGCATTTGCGTCATAAGCTCTCTAATGGCGTTCTTTTCCTGCTCAGAGAAGCTTTCAATTGCAGGGCGTGTCACTAAATATATGCATCAGCGCACCGTAACTCTAGCAGAACAAATTATTAACCTCTGTTGTTTCGAATAGTGTCATCCAATTGCCGAACAATCTCAGCTGCATTGCTACGCTGTTGCAACGTCGGCAGTTTCAGATTGTTACCGTTAGTACTGGGGGATGGAGTGGGCTGAGCTGGAGAAGCTGCTGAAGCCATGGCAGGTGCATGATTCTGTTGCAAGAAACCTTGCAAGCCTCCTTGTTGCTGTATGTTCTGTTGAAGTTGTTGTGTTTGTTGTGATTGCTGCGGCTGATGAGATGCTTGGGATGGTTGAGGCTGTTGTGATTGCTGTGATTGCTGAGGATGCTGAAGTTGTTGGGGCTGGGGTGACTGTTGAGGATGTTGAAGTTGAAGTTGCTGTTGCAACTGAGGCGGATGTTGCAATGTTGGATGTTGTAACTGTGGTTGAGGCTGTGGCTGTGGCTGCGATTGTGGAACTTGGGCTTGGACTTGAGACATGGTTTGGGGTTGCATTTGCGGTGGCGTTTGCATTTGGATTTGAAGTTGTGCCTGAGCCTGAGCCTGAACCTGGGCCTGTGGTTGCGATTGTTGTTGATACTGTTGATACTGTGCTTGTTGCTGCTGTTGTTGTGGTTGTGCTGTTTGCGCCTGATGTTGTGGTTGTAATTGCGTCTGCGGCTGCTGTGATTGTTGTGCTTGCGGTTGCTGCTGCGATTGCTGTTGCTGTTGTTGTTGTGCTGCTTGCTGCTGCTGTTGAAGAACCAGCTGTCGATTCATGATCATCTGCAGTTGCTGCGGCGACATAGATAACGCAGCCGCTTGATTCGCATTAGTCATGTTCAAGTTTGGCATAGTATTAGCAGGCAACTGAGATTGGGGTAACGTTTGATTTTGGGTCTGAAGCTGCAGTTTGATCTGATGGATCTTCCGCGCATATGCTAAAATATATTGATTCTACAAAAGAAGTAAGAATCCCAATTTTTTCAGATATTATTTACTTTATTCGTGCTTTTTTGATAGAGTGTAGCTTCAAAGTTACGCGCAGCAGTAAGGATATCATGATCTGATGTCGTTGTTGACAAATGCCGGAGAGCTTGAGTACTATATTATTACGTCAGTAATCGACCCGGATTCATGGGGCATGTCAACTGACAGCTGAGCGACAAAACGAGCCCTGTCTTGAACAGTCATTTCATCGCGCCAACTTGCATTAGGAACGTTATCGCTTTGCATCTGTTCAACCAAAAGAAATAATCAAGAGAAAGGGGGAAATGACTTGGCTGCGAGATCGTCTACCGGGACACCAGTAGGCCGCACCATGCACGTCACATTGCCCGCGCTCTCAAGTTTATTCGCACTTGTAATCCGCACGACATACGTCATTTCTTTTCTGTTGCAAGCGGCACGTCACGTCCCGGTGTGCCGGACTCCTCCTATAGTAACACATATTTAAGTAACTAGGAAGCATTGAATAAACATATCATATATTTTATCCCAATATCTTAATCTTCAATCCATATCTATATATTGTTGCTTATCTCTGCTTTTGCTATAATAATTCTTATTTCTCTTCTGCTAAAGCAATTGTTCGATTATCTGTGAAACGATCTGGAGCAGGACTATAACCAATAGTTATCAACGCATAGCTGGACGGCATGTTTGTTTTTATCGAACAACTTCTGAAACAATTTGCTCGACTTCGCTACAAACATTGTCAATTTCAAACACATTAGTTCGATTTTGTGGGCGATTTTCAGGACGCATTTCGGTATCTCTTCTACAGGGCGTACTGCATATTTCCCTCTTTGTTATGTGCGTTACTAATTGAAGGACCGTACGCACCATCCCCGCTTTTTTCTCGTACGCGCAGATCCTTTTTTAGCGTAAGGTAAGCCAGCGATATGATGGCATCTGATATGCTTGTTTAAGCCAAAGCAGCTTTTATCTTCTGTCAGTCCTTGACATTCACAATAAATAAATTGGGTTATTGGAAGAGCTATCAAAAGATGAATAAAAGAAGCACGTTTGGGATTTCCGAATTTTATATATTTTCAACCCCTCTCATTAATTGCTCGTGCAGACAATACGCCTACTAGGACGGTCACTCATAATAAAGCCCAATCCAACTGTATAAAAGCAGGACAATGAGACATTAATACATTGGCCAATAACAAAAAGAAATGTTGATTACTATATAACACAATCCGAGGAAGGAATGTCACTAACGAGAAGAAGACGCTTTTCAGGGATTAGTGCTTCCTGTGGGGAACAGGCTATCTGTCAGATTGCAGCCGAAGCAGCCCAATCTCTCCTAAAGAACAGTGTAAAAGTAAAGGACGTTGATTAAAGTGCCCGTGCTCTGATGCCACGGCGCAAATAGAGTGTTCATATTTAATAGCATCTGTCATATCATAAAAGTTCACGGCGCACTTCATGCTCAAAGGATAATTGACAACTAGCAAGTTATACAACCTGTTACCTTCATTTGGGAAAGCTATTCAGAGGTCAGCTAGTATAACATCAACAAGAAGCAATGAATATTTTATTTGTTTATTGCATGTTTTGCACAGTGTATCCATTTGCGCATAGACATAGATAGGATCTATGAGACATGTGGCAAACAGCGCATCATCATGAAACGGACAATATAAACAAAATTTGACAACACTTCACATCTTTCCTTCATTGGTAACACGCTTGGAGAACACTCAGATTGTATCGTTCAGACATTATGAATAAGCTGATAAAACTTACTGGACTATGATGTACATCGATTTGTAATGGGTCTTTCTCGACGGATTAATTAAGCCGAGATCCTGATAATTTGAGTGAGACTATTGCCGAAAAGAGCCTTTCAGCAGAGAAAGTCGATTTCTTCAAGTCACCTGAAGAAGTTTCAAACAATCATTCCCGCGCTTTCTGTTCTTCCTCTTCCCTCTTCTTTCCTTCCTCTCTTAGATTTCCTTCTCTTTTAATTTCTCTTATGCGTACTCATTCTTACCAACTGCCAGAAACACTGTTACAATTTTTTCTATGGACTCCCCAGAAGAGCAAGCACCCAGTAAAAAAAGAAGATCAAGTAAGAAAAAGTCGCTGTCGATGAAGGGTGATGGTCCGAGAAATGGGGCGACTTGAAAGACAAAGCAGGCCAATATCCTCAAGCCAGAATACAAGTATATGAGAGTATGCGTATTGTTCATATATGCTGGCATAAGCAAATATCCTATTTAGCACGATTTCCGTGAAAAAGCAGAAGAACACCAGCTACTTCGCCGTGATGCCATGAATTTAGTCAATCTCCATGTCCGCAAGTGGCGGAACTTGCCGATCCCGAAACTTTCCCCTTCCCTTCCCTTTCCTTGATAGTTTAAACTTATGGCTTTCGGCTTCCAAACTTGTGTCAGCTGGCTCTATGGAAGATAAAGAGTTAAATGCAACAATTTAAAGTTTGAACAAGCACTCAGTTGAAATAACGAAGAGGCGACTGGAAGCAATGGGAAAAAGACCTGGTTAAGACGTATACCAAATACTTCGTTTCTTGCACAGGTAGCCCAAAAATTTGCCATGGACCACACATTTAACACGTTAAATAGCTCACCACATCCCTCCAAAGTTGACAGCCATGACCAAAGAACTGGCATCCGTATATGTTCCCAAAATTATTGCCAGTATGTCTCTGACAAGTAACAAAACGGGTTTATTGATTAAGTGATATCACTTCTCTGTAGATGCGAAACAACGTATAGTTAATAATAATAAAACGTACCTAATCTATGTATGGAAGACCTTTTTTCAAGAACGAATGTAGTGGTCCAGCCACTCGTGGGAATGCTCTAAAAGTGCCATCTCGTGAGTACTCTCCTATTTAATACGGATACTAATTTTTAGCTAAGATAATGGCAGGGTTTTATAGATTGCTTGATTTTAACTCTCATTATAGACACTTTGCAAACAGAATGTTGTTATTTCGACCCAGAAACACCACCCTTGATCGGCTGACAAATCGAATTTTTCGAGGAGAAGGATCGGCAAGACGGCTATTACTTATACGTACTAAGTTTAGATCCTAACAGAAAGAGATACTGATGGCCCATAAAAGCAACAAGAAAAAATAGAAGGTAACAACAAAGAAAGGTTAATTACCAAGCAAATGAGCGGCGAGTCATAATAGCTTATGGAGATGCGAACCTTAAACTAACGATGAAAGCTCAGGTCTTCAGTGCCTTAAAAAGTTGTATCTTTACTCCTTTTCTTTTTTGTTTTTATTCGGTTGATTCCTGTAGTGATTTTCGTAGACTTTTCTCAGGTTTCTGTTCAGAAAATGTCTGGTAACATTTGTATATGAAAGTTTAACCAGTCAGATTTGCTCTTGGTGTGAACTCATGCGTAATTTTGAAGCTTTCCGCCATAAACACAAGTACGATCGTTATCTGTGTGATCCTCATCCTATCACCCAGATGGAGTCCCTCAATACCATGTAGCTATTCCAGTAATTTACATATTTTATCGTATGCACGTATCTCTATACATTAGCTAAGGTTCTAAATGTTCTTATCAAACCTATCTTTCAACAAGATTTCTATTTCTTTAACGTTTGTCGACAATGGGCTAAGGCGGTCCTTTTCTCCTGGCGCTTCGACCTTTCGTTTAATCCACTCTAACTTATCCATGATAGAGAAGCCCCAACGGTCCGTCAATCGAAGATCCAGATCTGGCTGACCAAGTAAAACTTTTAGTGTTGCCAATCGACCTTCGCATACAGCCACATCAACAGCACGTCGCCCTTCGCTAGGCTCCGCCCAATTAACATCCCATCCAGCTTCGAATGCCAGCTTTATGAGTTTAATATCACCGTCACGGACAGCTTTGAGCCATACTGGTCCAAAATCATCAATCTCTCCTTCTGCAAAATGCGCCCCAGCAGCTCGCAGCATCTGTACAACCACCAAACGCTTTGCAACAATCGCATCGAACAAGGGCGTATGTCTGGATCTGTCACGTACGTGAACAGCAGCGCCATGAAGCAGTAAAAATTCAACGACTTCAATATGACCGTCTCGGCAAGCAATATGCAAAGGACTTCGACCGTCGTAGTCAACGCAATTCACATTAAGCGAATCTCCCATGTTGTCCTGTAGTAACCGTAACCCTTCTATATCATTCGATCCAGCAGCAGAACATAATAAGACCGGCGCCAGCGCCTTTTCGGCTATTAACTGATCTTCAAGTGACATAGTCAAATCCGTTAAGTTTAAGTCTTCAAGTTCTGTTCTGGCAACTAACTTTCCACGCGCTGAAAAGTTCATAATCACATCTACCAAGAAATGGCTTCGGTTCGCTGATGCGCTAAATCGTTGCCGTAGCGATTGTACGGTAAGCTCACCACGTAGGTTCTTTACCATCATGCGCCGGACCTTTTCGGGATCTGAGGGCAGCTTTCCGAGTAAATAAGATAATTTTGTCAAAGCGCATTCTGGAGTCATGTCTGCGCCCGCGACAACGCCAACTTTTGCCAGTTGCTTTCCAGTAGCGTATACATCCGTGACCAGGCCTTTGCGGCATTGAGTGCAGTTAACAATGACAACACCACGATCGCTCGCTTCTTTTAACGCAGCTAATAACTCTGGCCTGGCCGGGGCATTACCAGCTCCATATGTTTCAAGAACCACGCCCTGGATAGGTTGGGCAAGAAATGTACGTACAGTGGTTTCACTGATACCGGGAAAGAGACGTAGAGAGGCAACGTTTGGACTAAGCGTCTTATGAGCTTGGAATTTGGCAATATGAGTTGGCCGAAGTACAAGGGGCCACTTCACGTCTAAAATTCAGTTAATCCATGCACGAATTAACTAAGATGTTCCCCATTACCTATATTAATACCAACATCAACCAAAGAAGGTAAATTCGGAGAATCAAATGCATCAAAATCTACAGCGCTAATCTTGCTAGTTCTGTTTCCTCGGAAAAGTTTCTGGCCGAAATACAGGCACACTTCCGGAATGACGAAGTGACCAGCAATTGTTAATGCTCCAAGAAGATTCTCCACAGCGTCATTGCGAACCTCCGTCAGTGGTACCTGTGACCCTGTAATGATAACCGTTTTTCTAAATGGCGTTGCGTAAATCAGATCCTGTTTATGATCGCACGGAAAATCCTACCCTAACTCCTCCAACATGAAACTGAGGGCGCTTGCAGTGTAGGCCATTGTATCAGTACCATGGAGGACAATAAATGCATCAAAGTATTGGTAATTGGCTTCAATGTCCTTAGCGATTCTGACCCAGTCTGTTAAGGTTGAGCTATTTTAGCAGTTCGGGACATCAAATGCAGTAATACCTGACATGGTCATGTTACACGAATCCAACAGTGGCTCGTATTCGAGGATCGAGGATCTAGGAAGTTTAATTCGCCTTTTAGGTGATGCAAAAACCTTATCGGATCTCACCTGATCCTCTTCCCGTATAAACTGACAGGTGTAATCAAACTCGGGAGCTGAACAATAGCCGTTTCCTTTTCGTAGTCGGTTATACGGACGGTGTTCGTGATACTTCCAAATTTGGCCGGGGTTTCTTTCGGTTCGTACTGCAAACTGTCAAGGCTATCGCTTGATGAGCTACGAGATAGCCCATTTAAGCCTTGTCCACTGCGTGAGTCATGGAATCTTTCAACCTTTGAAAGGGATTGGGCGAGATAGTTCGGGAGCTGTGACTAGCATTAGGCTCCTTCGATAAGGCAGATTGGTAGTAAAGTCTTACGGGAATGTATCCGTGCTGTGGTGTATGTTTCATGCCAATTGTCCCACCTGTGTAGATCACAAGGACACGCGAGATATCTATCCGAAGCATTAGGATTATAAGCACAAGGAGGTATGACAAGGAACGCTGTTATGTTCTGTACCTGGTGCCAACATGTCATTGCGATCGGCATTGAGCTGATGCTCCACGGCGGCGTTATCGTAAATGACATCGCTAGCATGAGCCTGAGCAAAGATTGGTGTGGAAATGGGGGAGCGTTTCTGATCTTCAGGTAGCATAGCAAGCCGTCCTTATGTTAGTTGTGCAGTATCAGAATCGAAGGAAAGAAGGCTTGAAAAGAAAGCTTTCATATAAAAAACAAACAACGGGAAAACTCTGAACTTGCGGAGTTTTTACACACACAGTTCCCACGCATGGAGCCAAACAGAATCCAGGATCAGGATTGCATCAGTGCCCTATCCACCTGTCTTTGTTGATGTTCCCCTTTGTCCAACACACTTGACCATATGTTTTGTTCTGGCTATCCAGACTCATCTATTTTGATACAACTCTGTCAGAGTTGAAGTGAAATTGAATTTGTATCAAGAGGTTAAGCACAGACTATTAGGCGTATTTGATCTCGTCTGATCTTGCAGAAGCGAGGAATAAAATTTCTCTTATTAGTGCACAAGAGAAAAGGTAGAGGGCGATGTAGGCCAACAGTAATCAGGAAATGGAGAATGCAGTCATGCCATTATATGGAAAAGCCATTAATCACAGTCATTGGTAGGAAATCGATGGATGTCTACTCATTGACAACATGACACAGACAAGACAAAAGAATAAGCTTCCCACGAATCAATGGCTTACCGTACAGATGAGATAAAAAACAAAATTATCTTTCGTGAAAATAGATGATGTATGATAAGAAGAAAGTATTTTCGAGCTGAAGTTAGAGAGGATAACCTTCAAACCATTACCTGTCTTAAACCGAAGGTATAGATTATTCATTACCTGATGGACGGGGAGTACATATCAGCAGCACAAATATATCCTATGTATCAGCAAGAAACATCATGAAATAGAAGCAAAGAAATGTTCAGAAGCTGGTAATTATGCTTAGGAAGGATTAAAGAAGATGTTGAAAAAGCTTTTATGTAGTTTGCAGTTAACATGCTGCATAAATATGGGACTTCGAAAATGATACCTGCGCTGGAATACAACAGCAATCGACAGCCATATCAAGACATACGAATAAGCTCAATGGAAAACACGGGTTGCTTCTGATTTCCATCAGTTCTTATTGAGCTATCCTGGTTCCCAACAGGGTAAATCTCGTTATGCAAAGCATAGTACATCCGAAACCACTTTACATAGTGAGAGATGATGAAAGCTGAAGGGTTAATTGCAGAATCAAGCAATCAAATTTACTGAGGACAAAAAGAGATTCAAACATTGCGCGAAGAAGAAAAAAGGATCGTTCATTCTCGATGCGTTATAATGCATCGATGCTGAATGCCCCTTTGGCGAATCTGAATACACGACACGGAATATATATGCATAAGCTACTCTCTGTATTGCATACAATGGGACGCTGATACTATTATCAACCATGCGGAAACAATTCGCAACCTGCCACCGCAAAGAACCCGTGAACCACTACATTATCGACAGAACTTGTAGTTGTCTTCTATCCGAGGAAGGTAAAGCTTTACACCTTTCGGCAATCACAACGTAAATAGAACTTTATGGATAATGCGAAGATGGCAAACAGCTCATCTTGAACAAGCCAGGCTATCAGCCATCAGGCTTGTAAAATAGAATTATTTGTCTATAGCACTGACTGCGTTTATAAAGTGTATCTTGATGGCAATAGTGGGAGTAACATCCTTGCCATCATATCTTTAGCTTGAGCCATCGCCAAACACTGAGATAGTTAGATTATACACATAGCTCTCTAACTTATGGGCATCTTGATACTCCTTGCTATCCTCAGAATAATACATATAACAATTCGTGAATATAAGGTTTAAATCATAGAGGAACTGCTCGAAACCTTGACGATGTTTTAAACGACGATAGCCATTCAACATCAATTTTTTGTAGATTGTTTGAATATCCATTGGTTCCGGCACAACTTCATAATAGTGTTTCATGTCCTCTTTGGTCATATGCTCCAATTCACAGAAAGACTTTGCTGCTTTTACCGAACGGATGGTTGCTATAAACACTCGCAAAACATTTTGCAAAAGGGGATCATCTATGTCTTCATGATGCTTGAATCATGGTAATGCTGACTATGTCCAGAACTTACCTTTTGAACATCCATTTCCCTGAAATACCAGCTTTTCCAATAATGACTTAGCCTGTCGACTTCCGTGCGCTACTTGCACCGAGTTTACGGGTGAAAGCAAAGAAACCCATCCTCGCATTTTCTTGATGCGATCTTTTTCCCCAGCAGATCTTGATAATTTCTCGTTTAAATCTGTAAAGAAAGCGAGTCTCTCATTTTCTGTCACCCGCGACCGTCGTCCGTTCTGTACACAATGATTGCGCATATATTCGGTTCTAAGGTTATCTACTATTTGATATACTTGCATTTTTAGGTTCCTTTCCTACAACTAAAGTGAGTGACGAAGTGCGGTTGCTATTTGCAAGTCAGGACTAACCGCCAGAGTTATTTGCTCTTGTTCTTGCTCTTTTAATTTTTCCTTCTTTTCTTTCTCATACCGCCGTTGAATCGCTTCCAGCTCTTCGTGTTGACGCTGAATTTCTTCCATTTTACGAACTTCAAGCTCTTTATCGTACTGAAAGAAAAATTAGCTATATATGAACATCTGTGGTAGTGAAAAATTATGTTTACCTTTTTCTCTAATCGCTTACTTCTTTTCCGAGGTGTCACTTCTATTTCCTTTATTCTTTTAAGTTTTGCTTCCTTTCGGGCCTTTGCAGCTTGCTGAGCTTGTAAGCTTCGCACTGCCATTGATCCTGTCTGCTGAAGCTGCATTGCAAGTTCTCTTTCTGCTGGCTTCCGTGAAGACGTGGAAAATTTAGCCATCCATTTATGCCAATCTTCAATTGTTTCGCAGACCTAAGTTGAATAAGCAACTATAGAATGCTAATTATTTCATAATATACCAATTCAAACGTGTAACTTGTTTTTTCAAGCATCGTAACGCCTCTTTTGCCTAGTGGTATCGGAATTTCTCGGTACAATCTGGTTTCTACATTGCAAGCTAGTTAAGATATTAAGAGTACAAAGATCGGACCAACCTCCAAAACACCAATATGTCCAGCCTTCGCTATCTTCACCCAGCGATTCAAGTCTCTGCAAGAGATGTTAATCGGGTTTCACAATACGACAACAATGACAGACCATTTCTGCTGCAGGAACCTGAGATTTCCAGGGGTGCAGTGCATCATCATTGGCGTCAAGAACACCATCCACCAAAGTCTTAAGGATTTCTATTTGTACATGCACCTCTAGACTAGCGAAATCTGTATGTTCCTCACAATGGACAGCCAAATGCGATGAGTATTCCCTTAAACACTCAGCAAGATATTGATTGCAGTTGTCTTCACTATAAAAATGCTTTAACAATCCGATACCATTTATACATGGTGACATACTTCACATGTTTACTTTTGAAATTGAGGACACAGGGGAGTAACTTCAACACGATTTGCCTCACAGTTAGAGGCGTTTGCAATTCGTCAGAAAACGTCCCAGATTCAGTCAATGAGCTGCCTTTTTGAAGTTTCTGCTTCAGTAATGCAGCTTCCAAATTGTCAATGGTTATTTCAGGCAACTGTAGGTAGCTGCGGAATAATGAGAGGAAGTGGAAAATGTAAAGGAATTTCCACGATGATCGAATTATTTGCTCTTTTCAAGCAAATCAGTACTTTCACAAATTCTTCTTACGTTGACATTACCAGGAGATGATGCATCTGAAACCTTTACAGTCGGCTTCGATTTCGCAGTACGTTTCAACAACTTTACGTCAGTTGAACGAGCGGTATCCGCATCGCGATGAATAGCCTGCGTTGGCATGGATGACGATGAGTTTGGCTTCTCACAGCGGAAAGTCACGAATTCATATCCCTTCACCAGTGAGCTGTCACTCTACTGCTGCTTGTTTGGATAAAGCCTTGCCGTAGCTGATGGAGTACTATTAATTGGATTGATCAGTCAATTTTCACTCAATAAATACCGTTACTCTTCGAATGCAGCAGTCTATTCTGTAAGTGTCTGCTGCATAGGACGTTCTGTCGCTGTAAAGAAATAGAGAAGAAAAATACGCATAGCAAAAGATTAAGCCAGCGTGGAGATGCGATAGGAAGATTGTTGACTGAGTTGTAGAGCAAAGAAACGGTAATGGCATTGTTTCCACAATGTACACATATTTTTGCTGAATGATATATCGTCGTTTGAAAATATGGGCACAGTCGAAGCAAAGATACAGAGAATATTTTTGTGTAATAACACTTATATACGCAGATTGTTAGTGTTTAGCATTGCTTGTTATTGCCTATATGCGTATATATCGCCTTTCTAACCCACATTACTTTTTTGTGTATGCTGTTCAACAAGAACCTATCTCACCAGATACAGCATTAACATACTCTGGGACGCATATTGGCTCTAAGTCAGTAATCTCATTGCTTTCTCTTTTCTTTTATCTTGTGGATATAAAAGTTAGGACAATAATTTGGTAATGAAACAGAAAGGGGTAAAGCGTTGATCGCGAGAACGCGTCTATGCTGTCCGGTTCGGGTATACTCAGGATTCAGTCCGGTCACGAAACAACTGATGAACCGGCTCGAAAAATTTCATGTGAAGTGTAAGTGTCGAAACGACAGCAGCTGATCAACCTGTAAATCAGCTGTGCAAATGCAGAGCCAACGAACAAAAGGTGCTAAGACACCTGGTACTCCTGATTCCCATGGGCATATAGCATCGTTTAGTCCACGTGAAGCATCGCTTTCACCGATTGCGCATTTTCAACAATCAGAATCCTCGTACTCACCATACCGAAGCTCCACTTCTCCAAACCGATCGAATATAATGCGTGAGCCAGGCCTGCTTTCTTGGCCATCACCTGCACAGTACAATTTTCGTACGCCTCGCCCGTTGCGGCAACGTTTCAGTGATGCAGGGTTGGACACTTTGCGAGACGTGCGACTGCGCAATCTACGCGATGAAGCGGATCATCTTCATCTCCCAAAAGCTGCAGCATTCTTCGGGGATTTATCCATGGCTATAAGTGGTAATTGATCATCGTCTGGAGTCCTTTCTTAACAGACAAACAGATGAGGTTGAGAATGTATACGCTTTAGCGCAAACGTATTATCAGACACAACAATACGAGCGAGCGTTAGATCTACTGAACAAAAAGGACACATTGATTAAGAGCGTTGAATGCCGCTATCTCGCAGGAATATGTGCGGTACGTTCAGTGAATTTAAATTTGTTTGTTATTAGAATATATACTCATTCGCAGAGCAGGCTGCATTAGAGAATTGGCGAGATGTGTTAGATTATCTAGGACCCGAAAATCCGTTTGCAGGTCGGAACAATACAAATGCCAATTTCTCGTCTTTTATACGAGATCATCCAACAGATAGTACGATTAAGGTGAATTAAAATAGAAGCATGCCAATCACTGATATAACTCATTTATCAGCTGGAGTCGGCCATGTGCTATGTTCGAGGCCATGCTTATTTGCAGCTTCATGAAGTACAGAAAGCCAAAAATTGTTTCAAAGAAGCCCTCACGGTCGATGTGAAATGTTACGATGTAAGCTATGTTATTGCAATGTATATATTCAGACTTGGGCTGTTAGGCGCTGGAAGCATTAATACAATTCAATATGCTGGAAGAAGCCGATGGTGTGTGTATTTGTGTGTATCCAGTGCATGAAATTGATAGGCTTATCAATCTTATAGAGTGGTCGTTTGTGTCAACATTGCCCTACAGTGAACATTGTGGAGAGGATATGGAATTTTTTCGGACCTTATATATGCTAAAGCTTAAACGAGTAAGTACCACCAACTGAAAATAAAAAAGTCTTCTATTAGATTTATATTCACAGATATGATGCGTAGTTTTCCCATTTGAATGAAATAGCGGATGCCCAAAAGAGAGCTGAGGAGGAATACAAAGCTGGAAGGAGCTTGGACGTGTTACATAGTCAGGCTGAAACTTTCCTTGCGGAGGGCAAGTTTGAACAATGTCTCGACATTTGCACAGAGTAAGTGCTTGTTCTGCTGGGATAATGGCTGATTGGAAGATAGAATTCACAGGCGGGATCCTTTTTACACAAACTATATTCCAGCATACGTAGCTTGTCTTTACGAACTAGGCAGGAAGGTGGAACTTTATGAAATCGCCCAAGAACTAGTTGATCGGTTAAATGATAAAGCTGTGTCATGGTACGTGGTTGGCATGTACTATTTATTCGTAAAGAAGCATCAAGAAGCCAGACGTTACTTCACGTAAGTGTGCAAGCTAAAGAAGCATTATTGACTCTTCATCGAACGGTTATAGCCAATCCACTACGATTGATCGGAATTTCGAGCCGGCTTGGTTAGGATACGGTCATGCTTTAGCAGCTGAAAAAGATTGCGATCAGGCCATTAACGCATATTTAAGTTGCTGCAAGCTGAATCCAGGGTATGTAGATTCTCACTAGCCATGAGGTATCATCTAATAGATTATAGTTCTCACTTGCCTTACATGTATATTGCCATGCAGTACATGGAACAGAGTAACATGGAGCTTGCTAAGGAGTATCTCGTGAAAAGCATGGCGAAGTGTTCCACTGATCCTTTCCTACTAAATGAATTTGGAGTGTATCACTACAAAATGGGAGAGTACGGTCGGGTTCAAGGCATATGGACATAAACTCACCAGATTGGTTCATAGATACCAAAAGTCCCTGAATTATTATCGAAAAGCATTAGCATCAGCTCGAGATCGGCAAAGTCCTAGTAGTCAAATATGGGGAAGCGTGTGGACAAACTTGGGCCATGCTTATCGTAAAACAAGGTACCATTGCTAAAACGTAGTGGTTTTGTATAACGAAGTTATCTTAGAGATTTGGACCATGCTATACGGTGTTTCCAACTTGCTCTTAGGATAAATCCGAAGAGTGCCGATATACACGCGACTATGGGTATGATCTATCATTTGCAACAAAACTACCGGAAGGCTATTGAAGAATACGAGGAGGTATAGTAAAATACAGTAATTCGATGAATAACCTTTTGTTTGCTTTGTGTAGGCAATCCGGGCAAGTCATACACATGACTTTATTATTGAGCTTTTAAAACGGGCGTATAAAGAAAGTGCTTCTTCAATGTCGTCGCGTTCCCAACATTCTGCCTCATCCATGGACCTTTTTTCACTTCAGTCGCCTTACGACGACGGTGCTGAGCTTATCGATGAAGAAATTCGTAAAATCGATTGGAGCCAAGATAAGGAGGAGCGTATGCAGATGGAAGAGGAAAGCGCAATGGACGATGCGGCCGAATTTTCCTTGGGCGAAGACAAGTCTCGGTCTGGTAACGGACTAGCCTCGCTGAGATAATGGAAGAACTTCGACAAGCACGCTGTGTTATCACCAATTGTCAAATGTGGTATACCTTTTTGGGTATTTTTTTTCCATGCTACCTTAAACACTGGCACTTGGTTTCTCATTCTGGATTATATTATTATTTCCATGTCTCACTAATTGTCAATACCTTACCTACGCATCATACTTTGTACATACTGTATTCCCTGTTGAATTCTAGAGAGCTGCAAACCTAAATAACAACCCGATATGTTTGACCAAATTGTTAACGATAGTCATTATGAGGATGATCCACATTTACTATGCAAAACACTATGAGATCAATCAAATACTATTCATTCTCGTGTATTACGATTGTGCAAGTCAATTATGGCAGCATGAGGTTAATACCATCACTTAGAATAGCATCCTTAAGTTAGCAGGACACCAAGAGATCGAAGTTCAAGATTGTTCAGAATATAAGTGCCACACATCAAACTCACTCATCATATTTCACTCGCTAGCAACCATTAATCCTAGCGGATATTTACTGAGTGGTAGCTTTGGCATCATCTTTATTTTGGACGCAGACCTTTTTATTTACAGAAACTAAAAATGCAAGTCATCCAAACAAACGGTTGTAACATGATAAGAGCAGATGGTATCTTCGGAGCCTAAAATACAACATTCTGCATGTAAAAAGCACACTTCCGGGTTTAGGTCACTCGGCGCTTTTCTTGGTAATTTTACTTCTTCCTTCCAGCTGTCGATGTCTGTCGCTACTTTGTTCAAAGTGAGTAGTTCTCTGTGCCATGTCGCTAATAATTTATGTTGTGAAAGCAAACTATGGGCGTAATGCATACACGCAATGCTTGTAGATTCTACTCATCACGGTCCGAGACGGAACGAAAGCGAGATCTACCGCCCTTCTATATCCCTAATCAACAATATGCTAGCGAGGTTAAGTTTTCCGAGGAAACCCGACGTCGATTAGCACGGCTACGTGAGCATCGGTTTCATCCAACCAACATTCCGGACTCAGTATAACAAATTCCTATAATAGGCATTGTTGTGAGTCACAGAATGAGAATGAATTAAAAAGAAACCTGTTATATGTCCGTCATAGCGACGGATGCCGGCCTTCGCATCCTGTTTATAAAATAAGCAACTTACTTGCGTAGATAACTAACAGTAACACCTACCAGTATGGTGGCTTTCTGAAGGCGACTGTACGCACCTATAATAAAGATATATTAGCTGTAGAGCTGCCACACTTTAACATGACGGTTACCTTTGAACGGTGGTATCGGCAATGTTGGATATTCCAGCATCAAAATGGCTGGGATCAAATGGTGGCAACGTTATTCTCTCTGGAGAGAAAAGGTTGCTGATCGCCGCTAGTCCGATGGCCACGGCGGCCTGAACGTCGCGATTTTGAGTCGTACGCCCTGCTTTAAAAGTAACACACTTTGAGTTGACACAACGCGAGCTTCCATTCATAGTACGCCATTTAGTCTCCTTGTAACGACGCCCTTTCGGGTGAATTATCTTTTGAAAACAGAATACGCATGTTTGCGACCTACGATGCTCATCTGCCATTGCCACTGGGGTGTACCTACGGTGTCTCGCCCGTAACCATTTGCCTCCACGCTTAGGGGGGCCTTTTAATCTGGACCCAACACACGTCCCTTGGGTGCCAATCGCCATAACTGGTATTACCCTCCTTCCGCTATCATGTGGGCCCGCTTCCATCGCGATCTTTCTTCTCTCGTTTGCAGCCACTCTATCGTATATTCTCTCCTTGTAGAGATCTTGTATCACCTTTTCTTTGTGCCACCTGTTCGAATGGTAAAAGTCCCTGAGCGTCTTTCTACAGCTCCGACCAATCTATAAATGTATATGTTATCGATAGCTGTCCGGAAAAGACTAACGATTACCTCTTGACAACGAATAATATCTTGGACTGACATAGCTTTCTTTACCTTCTTTCGTCGCTCTCTTTTCTTGCGGAATGTCTTTGCAAATGTTGTTTCATCGAGCGATTTTGCCGTGATATGTATCGGCTTTGGTAGCTGGAGCATGTCAGTAGAAGAGACATCGATATCATCATCGTCATCATTGACGTTATTGACACCCAGCATCGAATATCGATTGTAAAGCTGTAAATGAAAATCTGCTCTTTGTCTCGTAATAGGCACTGTGGCCGACAGCACTTGCAAACCGTAATCAGTGCCACTGAACGTTAGTATATTGTTCTGATATTCTAAAAGTGGCCTAAGGTCTAGTCGGCCTACGCTGTCTTCACAGCCGGGGCGTCTCCCACTTTGGGATCTGCACAGGCTATCCTCCTCCTCCTCCTCCTCCTCATCGTCGTCGTTGTGCTCGTCGTCCTTTTTCTCCTTTTCTTTTTTTGTATTTGGCATCTTCTTCATCACCATCTGCTTCCTTCATTTTCTTGTCTTCTTCTTTGCTTTTTCTCTCTTTTCTGCCAGCAGGACTTTTACCTTTTTTCTTTTGATGCGCTTTCACCAACTGTACGATGCTGTATATTAATATACGCTTTTATGTTGATGCAAGTTTATATTCAACGTTACCTGTTCCAACTTGTACTTCTTCTGTCTTGCATTTGCTAACCGATCGTGTACTTGATTCAAAGCCATTTGTTGGTTTGACCAGTCCAATTTTGCAGCTTTTAAAGCTTCATAGCTCAGTTCCTGCTGTTGATATGCTGCTTCCTTTTCAGTAATGTTTTCATGTTTGTCTGCCTTTCTTTTGTCCCTTATGCACTTTTGACAGATAGCTTGTTTTTGTTCATAGCTAGAACGCAAACCTGCAACTAACTTCGTGGCTTCTTTCACAAGCTTGGTGTGTTGACATTTCAACGTTTCAAGAGTTTTTACATCCTTCTTTGTATTATCGAGAGGCTTTGCTAATTCATGCGTGCTTTGTTTTTCGATGCTCGGCTCTTGGACGTAGGGTTCCTTTTTCCTATAATACTTCTTTCGTCTCGCCTCGTACCGTGATTCTATGGGTCTTCTTTGTTCACAAACGTTACCATCAATAATTGCTGTTTTCTGCGGAGTTACTGTGATGCGCCAGCGTGGTACCAACCCACGCTCCTTGCATGTTTTTTCAATAGCCTCTACGTTGAAAAACGATCCAATCACTGTTCGCTTCTCTGCTATCGCTTCGTCTCTGTTTGTGAACACTGAGCCGTCTGCCTTGTACATATCAAGCTGGGCATAGCTTGACTCAAACATTTCATACATGGCTACTGCATCTAGTGGTAGTGCGTGAACAGAAGCAGGGCTGATTGTGGGACATATCGAAGCAGTGAACTCTTGATATCCAATCGAACAGAGCAAAGCGTTCGCCAATACGACGAAATTGAGACGCAGAGGTATACAAGAAGCAATTTGTTCTCTAATGACGTACGGCCTTAATGCGTTTGCGATATTCACCACGGTATCGATTTCTTGAGGAGAAAATGCATCGTCCGCATGAGAGGTAGCTAGCACATCTTCCACTGTTACATTGCCGGTGATTTTATCTGACTGTAGGAGAGCTTTGGTAATAGCTTGCAGGATACCGAGCTTTCGCCTGGTTGGCTCACTTGTCTCCTCCTCCTCCTCCAGTTCTTCTTCTATTTGTTCAAACACACCGATGTGTGTTTCACCGAGGGATATCAAAATCTTCGCTTGCTTCTCCTATTTTGCCACGTAAGCAGATATCCTAATGAATAATGAAGTTTACCTCTTCTTTTGTAACCGAAGCTCGGTTGTTCATTTGCTCTACTTTTATAAATTTTTGGGTTGCATCTGGACTCCGATTGCGCAAGCAATTGGTTTTCGAGCCGTTCGATCGCGTCAGCGCACGTCGCCGCACGTGTGGCTAGCCTTATCACGCTGTCTTCTTCTTCTTCTTGCTTGATCTGCTTCTTCAAGTTTCGCAATTGCTTTTTCTCGTTCTTTAATTTCCTTTTGATAGCTTTTTTCCGATATTGGTACTTGATCACTTGTTGCTGCTCGATTTCTTTTTCTCTTGCTAGTTTTGCCTTTTCTCTGATTTCTCTGATTTTTTCTTCACGCCTTGGTGCAAGATTAACACGGAGTAGGACACGCAGTAAGTGATTTATGCTTCTGCTGTAAAGAGATCCTGCCCACATATTCTTTAAATTCGTCGAAAATTGCTTCATGTAAAAATGCGACGTCCTGCAAAGACCACTGGAAATTGCAGGCTGAGTATCAAGAGTTTGATCATGGAACTGCATCCATAAGTATTGTTTTTCTTTGCTCACGTTTCCTTTTGTGCCAAAATATAACCCGTGCAGAAATTGGATATGGTTTTCATTAAACATGGAAAGTAGATCGTGGTTTCGCCTGCCTGGCATCTCGTCAATAAACTGCGAAAGATTATCTGGCAATGGAGCTACAGGTACAAAATAGTCATCTACCAGCATACTTTCGTCACGTAATTTTTCTTTGGGTACAACTGTACGGATATCGAAGCCAGTTGATGTTTGGTCCAATTCAGCTTTTACTGAACCTGATGCTGGGTCTAGAGACAAGGAAACTGACACGTATTTCAACATGGTAGCACGTACAACAGCTGCCAAGTCGGACACATAATCCGTCATTTGCACGGACGTCGACTCTACCGTGTGCATAAAAATGCTTTTCAGATTGTCGTCAAGATCCGGCCACAGTACGGACTTCAAAGGAGCTGTACATGTCCTGAAAAGGTTATCCGAGTCTTCATCCTTCTTTTTGGGTCTGTTCTGCTTTCCTTCAGCTTTGTCCACAGCCAAGACATCATCAAAGTTAGCGGCCGCGCATTGTCTCCAAAATTCGCCTGTTTTATGGGGAGTCTAGAACGTATCTGTTTTTCTATTGTCCCTTTAGGGAGGCCCGCTTTTTGTCTGCTTCCTCAAAACTTCCTCGAGGAATTCTGTCTGCTTTTTCAAGAGCTTGTCGTAAGCGATCCATCCTTTTTTCTTGAGCCTTCAGTCTGTTTTCTTTTGCTTTGGCAGACTGTTTTCCTTTCTCCGTTTTTCTAGAATTTTTGGTCTCATTTTTCCAGAGTTCCTTTGCTAAGTACTCTTCAACTTCTGCAAGAGTACTTCATGCAAAGTATTTTTGGCTTGATCGTAGGATATCTGAGGCTCTGTTTGCCTTTTCCTTTTTCTTCTGGCGTTACCGCGTGGTGTAGGTAATTGTATTTTGTTCATAGAAGATATAAAAAAATGCTGGATCTAGTTTTCAATGGTAGAAGGAAAAGGTGATTTGCGAATCGTTGTCTGAACTGTTGTCCAATTTTCACTCGACAGATTGGACTGCGAACTTTTCTGATAAAAAAACTTAAACTTTATCACTTTACTTATCGTGGCTAGCTCTCATGTAGTTGAAAAGGAGAAAGAAAATAACGAGAAAAATTCGATTTGGGCAACAGAGAAAAAATGGACAAGTCGTTATAACGGTTGGCAAAAAAGGGAAAGACCAAGGATACAAAGTACAAAGAACCCAGGTTATAGTGATTGCTATTGAGAAAGAGGCGGCAATATGAATAAAGAAAACCACAGGGAAACAAGGGACAAAGGTTAAGCTGACTTGGATATTCGTGATCGCACTCCCACTTTTATTCCTTACCTTTTACTACCTTTATATCCAACCAATCTTGGTTCATGGAAAAGGACGGAAACGGTTCGTTTGCAACGTATCAGCGAAAGGAAAAAGACAAAGTACGAGAGCAGATAAGGCACACAAGTAAATGTCTTTGTGTCGGATACAGGCCGCATCATCGTTCTGGTTGGTTCAGTTGATTTTCCTTGCATCAAAAGAGCGATGAAAGCCGGGCACTTGCTGTACCCTTCATTCTCAAAATCAAAGAATAAAAATACCTGCGTGCTCCAGAACTCGCGTGGCCTCTCTTCGCAGTAACATCGTACATTGTAACAGAAATCTCATACATTTGCGTAAACGCGCCTTCGTGTTTGCATAAAGGTAATACATGCACAAGTTGAGCGGCTCTTCACATGTATACCCTTTTTGGATTGCCTCCATACCACAGTTGATGTAATTGTAATTTTTTCTCGTAGAGTTGTGGATGATCTTACTCTGCTGCTACATCTTCAAATCCTTCCCGCAAGTATGCCGATGTGGGCTTAATCTCAACGCTGTTTGAGTAAAGTAAAGACTGCAATCGGCTTTTACGTACGAATCCCCCGTAAAACGTTCAAATTGCTAAGGTGTACCGTCGTTTTCTTTGGGATATCCTCGAATGGAAATCACTTCTTCAAGAATAAGTTTGCCTTGGTTACTATGTGACCATCTGTGTACTGCTGATCGCTACAATAGACCTACAGAAAATTCAGCAAGCAAATGCGTCCTACGGTTTAAATAAAGAATAAAATAGCAAGCAAATTATCATGAATTGCTTTCTGTTTCGATTTCTATTGCGCTTTTGTGTTAGAGCTCTGCATCTCCGTTTTCAAACTCAATGCATGCACCACAGCTTCGTGGTCCCGCATACAGTTTTGAATCAACTCCTATAATGCAGGCTCAATAGCATCAGCACTACTGCTTGTAACCGTTAGAGAGATATCCTCCTGCTGTTGCTCTGGGGTACATGCTTCGGAGGCACTAATGTTGAACAATCATATTTAGAACTTTCGATGTAGCGTTTCACTAGCCTTCGGAAGACCTAGCTATCAAAAACTTTGAAGGAAAAGAAAAGCAAGGACATTTGCAATCTTTATATAGAGAACAGCTATTCTGCGGAAAATATACCCGGTTCGTTGATATATCCCGGCCATTGCTACACTGTGTTATCCGAGTCATAAAAAATAACTTTAACTAGGAGATTGTCTCCAAGTCCAAAAAACCAAATAGGGCCAGTTTCCATGATTCTGCGAAGACCAGATTTCTGATTATGTGAAGCTATGGTACTTTGTAAAAGGTATTTAAAAAGTTTAACACGTAGCTTATCAGTGTCGATGTCTATGACTGAACGCCCGAAGTACTGATGATTTGATTTCATTATGCGTTTAATGAGAACCGCGATGTGTTGCAAATTCTTGCTCGCACACGACAATAGGCATGTGTGTGGAAAGAACGCTATACTACAGATTAACTGAATGCTAAATAGATAGCCATTCAAACAGAATCTTACTATAGTTTGAATTCGATCTGTTCTTTCTCTTTGCTTTTTAGCTTCCATTTCTTTTTTTCCCAAGAAAATTAAGAAGACAATGGTGAATGAAGCTCACATTATCATTAGTTTATCCCCAATTGTCTGCTTTAGATTCCTGTTGTTATATCCCGTTTTCTTTATTTAACCTTATACACCTAACCTTATCTGAATTTAGATTTAGATGGAAGTGACACACACAGAGACACAGTGAAGAGAGAGTTTTTGAAAGTGTACGATCCCTGAACCATGGCCGGTCTTGTTGAGTATTTCAGTCTGGTCACAATTTGGCTGGTGGCCTAAGTCATGATGTACCAATCAGTACATTAACATTGACGAGAAATTGAAAGAGCAACTAAAACGTATACTGACACAGCTTAATGCGCCAATACGATATGCGTTTGCATATGGTAGTGGCGTATTTCAACAAGCTGGCTATCAGACCCAGGTATTGCGTGACATCTCGTGCAGCAGCATAGGCTAAATCAAGCTATGCAGAAACCAATGCTAGATTTCGTCTTTGGAGTCATGCATCCTGACCATTGGCATGCTTTGAATATCCAGCAGAACCCGCAATTATTCAGCATTGAAGGGGTTAGGGAACCGGGCGATTACATCGCTTCAGGAAAAGATAGGTGCCGGGCTTTATTTTAATCCGTACGTTGAGATGGATGGCATGGTATAGTTACACTTATTGGGTTTTTGTTTTGTCTTAGTATTTGATGATCTGTTACTCATAAGTAAAGTAGATGATAAAATATGGCGTGGTCTCTGTGGATATGTTATGTAAAGACCTACTTGACTGGGACACGTTGTATCTATCTGGCCGCATGCACAAACCAGTAGGATCTGGGATACGAGGGTTTCCTGCTCCGGACTGATGATGTTTGGGCTAGATCAAGATACTTAGAGATGATCCTCGTGTCCGATTAGCCAACCAAGTGAATTTGACCGAAGCCGTCAGAGTAGCCTTATTGACATTGCCTGAAGAATTTACGGAGGAGGAGCTGTATAAACAGATTGCTGGGATAAGCTACGTGGGTGATTATCCTATCGTTATTGGTGAAAATCCCAACAAGGTAAAAAATATTGTTGAGGCGCAAATGAGCCATTTTCATCGACTATATTCTGGACTGTTGAACGATTTGCCAAATGTTACATTTTTGGATGAAGGAAAGTTACAGGTACGTTAGCCCAAGTCATAGTACGTGATACAATGTCCCTTTGCTGTAGCAAAACCAAAATCCACGCTTTCGTGGTCTAATGGTCCAAAAATTACCGGCAAACTTATATCGTAGACTCGTGCTGGAACACCGTAAATATGCTGCGCAATGCGGTCTTTCTGTTCCTGAGGAGCCTCTAGAATTAAATCAGCAGATAGCACTGTCTCCAGCTCTTCAGTCTTACTTTGATAAATGTAAAACACGGGACTTGTATGCTTAATATTCATTCATCAAATTTAGGTTTGCATGATATTATCGCCAGACCAGCATTGACACAATGTGTCAAGGATATATTTACTGCTGGACCGTTGAAAACCTCGCGTCATGTGTCATCAAAGATGATTAAATGGTTGGCTGCACAGAAATAAATAAACCGAGTTTCTTTTTGCCAAGCACAACAAAAAGCTATCTCGCATACGCCGTAACTTAGCATTTCTGTGCTTGCTGTTGATTAGAGCCCTACCAACTTCCCTACGTGGGCCTCAAATGACCAGATCCGCTTTCTGGTGTATTAAACATTTGGGATACGTGAATATCTATGCGATATGTCGCAAATTTAATCATGCGAGCAGTGCTTGGCTGCATTTTGAGTTAAGTGCATTGCTAGATCTGTCAGAATCTGATGTTGATAGACACATAGTCGTTTCCATGTAAGCATGAGTCAGATGCATCACACGATAGAAAGACTCAATAAAGAAGGATAGCTAGTCAGTGCCATTGTAGCATGTATCTTATTGTAGTGTTAATATAGTAACTGGAATATCATTCATATAGGAAAACGTTTGACTTCGTCCCTAAGACAAGCCACAATTATGCCTGATTTAATCAAAGTCTGAATGCGGCTATCTTCTTGATTGTGAACGCACACCATGGCAGAAAAAGGAAAGCAACCGTCAAGCCGATTACTCGGCATGAAGGTAAAGGGTTAATTGCTCCAAATGCATGTATTAATTTTACACACAGTTTATGCAACGATCGTTAGAAAAAGAGAAACAAGAACAGCTGGAAAGAGAACGCAAACGTATAATTTCGGAAGCTGAATGGACAATAGAATACGAAACGGACGATGTTCAAAAAACGTACTAAGAACTGGGAGTATATAGTGAGCTCATAGACGAACAGTAGGATTCGCGTAGAGTACGAACCAAGTTATTTAGCATTTACAGACCACTCCACCATTGGAAGGCGGTCGTTCCAAGAATTCAACAAGACAATTGAGGCAAGCCATCTAAAAAAAACAGGAGAATGCCTAAAAATGAGAGACTTTGACCTAATACATGACATTTCAGGACACTGAACAAGATGAAGAAAAACAGCAACGATTAGAACGAGAGACGGCAAAAGAAAAGGCATCAGAGATATCCGATGCTGAACTGCTTAAGCGTATGCGTACCTTTCGGTCTGTTTCCGATGCGAAAAGCAAAAAACGAACAACGGATGGGACGGATAAAGGCAAAAAGAAGAAGGTCAAGACGGGATCAACAGGGTTTATCAAACCAGAATAAGCCAGGTATCAGGAACCGACAGTGCGTCTGCATTATCAAACCCATCTACGGATATGCTAGGCTTAGCAGAAAACCTATCCGTCCAGCAAGCATAAATCAACCGATACTATATATAAAAGCCGACAAAAGCATTTACGTATTATTCAACCACACGAGAGTAATCGGTTGTAAAATAGAGTTCAATTGGTTCTGTCATTGGTGTATGTAGACAGGCAATAGAAAGAGCTCAAGCCTTGAAAGGAAAATAAAGCGGCTGGTGACTTATACCCCAAAGCGCCATTTACGTGCCTTTAGCCTGATGCTATCCTTCAAGCTCTATTCTCTCGCACGTCTTTAGGTACGACCTTATGAATGATTGATTGCTTATCTGGGTGTGCGAAATCCATGATGTTCCTATTTCTTTGCACATAGACATCATAACTTTTACCTTCGAAGGTACTACATTCTTAAAGAATGAATATAGATAGCCAAATCATGTAATCACCAAAGAAGAAGCCAAATAAAATGACAGGATCTTCGCCATGAATGCTAAGGTTACCTCTGCAGGCTGGGTTCCTTATGACTTGGGCTTTTGGGCTACTGTATATACCTCCCATTTCTCTCTAATTCACTACTTTTTTTTTCTTTATCTCTTTCTATTCTTTTTACCTCACTCTTTTGACCTTTTACTTGTCTCATTCGCAGGGTTTTTATTCTCTCGCCCCGCTTTTTGAGCTGTGTCGAGCAAATATGTCCATGACAGACGCTGTGTTAAATAAAAGCAAACGTATATACTGTGCTTCTCGCTCTCAAATTGGACATGGGATATGATTGGCTATTTCACTCTCACCATGTATGGCTACAAAAAAAATTAAAATTGCGAGTCCCGGTCTCGTGCGTAAACCAGGTGGTTACCTTTGGAATCAGTGGAAACAGAAACGGGTTCGCCAATGACTTCGACCGGTCTGCCTTGTCAAAGCATAGCTAGATGCTATGCAGACGTTAACTCCAAGATGCCAACGTCTTACTGGGATTATGACGATCTTCAAGTGCAATGGGGGTTAGTATTGCAATAGTACCATTTAACAGGAGCTGACTGATTTATTCCTTTAGACTCCAAGACAACTATGAGATTATTCGCAAAGTTGGTCGCGGTAAATACTCGGAAGTATTTGAGGGAATCAATATTGCCAATGGTGAGAGATGCGTCATCAAAGTCTTGAAGCCGGTCAAAAAGAAGAAGATCAAGCGCGAAATCAAAATCCTACAAAATCTTGCTGGCGGACCCAATGTCATTGGTCTTTTGGATGTTGTCAAAGATCCTCAGGTAACATTGCATGTATGGATGCCCAACGATATTCATAGTCCCTAGTCCAAGACACCTGCGCTTATTTTTGAATACGTGAACAATATTGATTTCAAGACTCTGTATCCCCGTTTCACTGATTACGACATCCGCTATTATATGTTTGAATTATTGAAGGTGTAATATTCTAGTTTCTGTCTTTAGGTGAGCTGAGTTTCTGTTTAGGCATTGGATTACTGTCATTCAAAAGGTATAATGCATCGCGATGTTAAGCCGCACAATGTTATGATCGATCACCAGAAACGACAGGTATGGAATACAACAAAAGAAAGCGAGCTCTGGTCTGACACTATATCAAAGCTTCGCTTAATTGACTGGGGTCTGGCCGACTTTTATCACCTCGGACAAGAATACAACGTGCGAGTAGCATCACGTTACTTCAAAGGGCCCGAACTGTTGGTGGATTTCCAGATTTACGATTACAGCCTGGATTTGTGGAGTTACGGTTGTATGTTTGCTAGTATGGTACGGTTATATGGATCGTATTGATTGTCTCTAACCAGCACGATAGATCTTCCGCAAAGAACCATTCTTCCATGGACAAGACAATAACGATCAGTTGGTCAAGATCGCAAGAGTGCTCGGTACTGAAGAACTTTTTGCTTACTTGGATAAATATAATCTTGAGTTGGTACCAGCGGTATACCATAAGCTCTCCGGAGGGTATAGAAACCTTTGACTCATAAGAAGATGAAGCTGACAGTGTGTTCTAGCTATCCTCGCCGGCCATGGACTAAATACATCAACAGCGATAATCACAGACTTGTCTCAGATGAAGCGATTGATTTCTTAGATAAGTTACTGCGCTATGATCATCAGGAACGTCTTACAGCCAAGGAAGCAATGGCCCATCCATACTTCGGTGAGTCACAATGACGTTGATTATTTCTCTTGCTAATGTGCATATCAGATGTTGTCAGGGAAAAGGAAAATTAATAGGTGGAGAGATCTTTGCAGTCATTTTCAATCATCCGTAACAATAAAGCCAATTTTGTAATAGAAGATGTAGAAGCATTCGAAGGACATTTGCATTTGGATTGACTGCTGCATATGCTGGAAATGAACGGTTCTTCAAAATGCTTTAAAAGTTCCTGTGTCAAGCGCGGGGTTTGAATGGATTATGCAAAAAGGTGTTCCATTATCAAGCAGATGACGATTTCTTCTTCAGTCTCTAACTGCAACAGATGCAAAAATCAAATTTGCCTTCAGAGAATGTAAATTCATCTCGTAGTGGGATGGCAAATAACGCAAAAGCATCAGGTCCAGTTTTATGGACAGATAAGCAACGAGATTCAGGCAATGCGTAAGTGAGGACATTGCCCGAAAGCGCAGCGCAGCGCCATGTTTATGTTTTGGCGATTGGTTTCCTTTGGCAGGGCATTCAAAAGGATGGTGACAGAGCGCAATAGAAAGGTGGATGAATTGGAGCAAACTTTCTCTGTGCTGCAGAATAATATGCAAAAAGCGGTACAAGAAGAAACTACCGGATCGAGGACAAAAGCGACGATGGTATTTTCCTCTTCCCTCTACCAAACTCCTGAATACATACAAATTTAGGCTTTCTCTTTACTTGGTGACCTTATCGATGAATGCATTCACGATGTCCTGTTTGATGCCCATCGAGCTTTGAAACAATCCAATTCTATATGCCAGATTTGCCAAACAAAGTATTGATTGACACACCCTATCTGATATTTCTTACTAAAAACAAAAATCCAATTAGATGTCGATCTTACGGTAACTTTTGCATACACTCAAGGCATACTGGCTCACATAAGGGAAACAGTGGCACATCCGGGATGCGACATCTTTGGAAACAGCTACAACGCCAATAATCTGCCATCCTATGAATGCGTTAGCTGCCATAAAATGCTAGCATCACCACGTTATGCTCCACATTTGGAAAAGTGCCTTGGGCTCGCAGGACGGCAATCAAGCAGAGTTGCAAACCGAAGGTAAAGAGATGATTGTATGATAGCATTGTAAACTTGATAAAACGTAAAACAGGTTAGGATCGTCGTCGCCATTTGGGACGGAAGAGTCTGCTTACGACAGTGAAAATGAGCCTAATTCTACAGAAAAAAAGAAAAGAAAGGTAAAAGCTTTTTGGCTTGTTTATGGATTATGGTTAATGTATGCCGCAGCAAGCATCGAATGGAGGAATATCAAGAGTGAAAAAACTTAAAGGTACAGAGCATATGATACTAAGTCCAATCTGATCGATGCTATCCAGGAGATTCTGATCTATCACCTCTCAAAATGAAAGTAAGTCAATTAACAGGTTTGCGGACTGCGCTAATGATTCTTTCAAGCAGAAAAACCGTAGGCAGAGGAACAAAGCGTGTCAATATCTGATGCAATTATTAAACCGAATCCTTTTCTTAGAACATGTAAGCAGAAGATCGGAGAGTCCGCTTCATCACCACTCAGAAAGCTCTGAAGTTGGTGAAGCTGATGAAACAAAATCGTTGATGATTCAACGTCAGAAAGCATCTGCACTAAACCGGTAGGATGACTCAATTTGCACTAGACTCTGAGTTTTTATACTAGATTTAAAACCAGAGCGACATAATTCATACCGAAACAGCAAGGAAATGAGTGAGAAGATACCAAGTTTATTGTATGGAAATCATGGGTTGAACTTAGTCAATAACGTAAATTAGAGGAAGACATCATAGCGTTCAGATCTCTATAATCATAACGAATTCATTGTTTCATGTTACCGTCTGTTCATGTAACGCAGAGGATCATTGGCTTTGAAAGATATAAGGAGGCTGGAAGCATTGTATGGAGAAGCAAAGCCATGATTTGATCATGGCTCCATTTATCAACGAACGATTATATGTTCGTATATTGACATCTGTTGTATATAGAAACTGCAGAAGCACGATAAGTCAGCCAACTTTAATGTCAAAACATTTCAGTAAATCTATTATTACTAAAAAAAAAATCAATGTACTTTATACTCGTTATTTGTCCAGGCTATCGTAGTAGGTCATCATCAATTAGCTTACGTATCGTTTTTGACAAACCCATAAGTCCTCCTCAACCAACATACATTGTGACTCCAAGTCAACGCAATGTTACTCTGTTGACTGACGTAAGAGTACTTTTGTGAGCGGCGCAACGGCCCATAGAAGCACCTATAGAAACTCTTGGTGTCCTGCAGAAACCCGAAATTTGTTCGTGAAAGGAAGTCACTACACGGGCGAAGGTTTTGTTCCCTTCCCAAATCTGCAACCTGCCCTGTTCCACAACGTGAGGATGCCGGCATCCACTTTAACACAGCAAATATTGTACAATGCAGACATAGACACGATAGCAAAGAATTTAACGCTTTCAAGTTCACCAAAGGATAACGTAACAATTGAGTCCTCTTCTTCGCAATCGGTCACTTCCGAGTCATCAACTACAGCCAGCGAGTCCCTGAATCAGACATGCGAGCCATTCTCTAGAAACGCGCCGTGTTTATCCTTGCAAACTCCTTTGACGCTTGACCGAATACAAGAGGACAATCTCAGTTTCGATATTTTAAAGTTATATGAAGTAAGCAGCCTTATTGTTGGCGCACACGTCCGTCAACATTCTTGCTAGGACTTATTGCCGAGCGACGAAAGTTATAAGCGCCGAATGGGCCTGGTGAAGAAAATCGAGCGTCTACTGAATACAGAATGGCCAAACAAGGATATTAGCGTACATCTGTTTGGGTATGTGACAACGTCTTGACTGTGGATAGCTAAAGTGTTGCTTAAACATTTGCAAAAGCTCGTCTGTGAACGATTTAGGAAGTGGTAACTCAGACGTCGACCTATGCATTACTACACAATGGAACGGGCTGCGCAACGTTCGCACATTGGCTAAACTTTTTAGAAAATGTAAGTTACAAAGTGATATGGCGATTAGGGTATTTACAGACATCTCGTACTATGTGCAATAGGCGGAATGCAACATGTAGTTTGCGTACCTCGTGCAAAAGTTCCCATTGTGCGCTTATTTGACCCGGAATCGTATGTGCAACATTATACCATTTATTGAAAGACTAAGAACTCAATAGACAACTGGCATGCGATATAAATGTCAACAACACAATGGCGTTACAAAACACCAAAATGATCAAGACGTATGTGGCCATTGATCCCCGCGTGCGTCCACTTGCTATGGCGATTAAGCATTGGACAAGACAGCGTGTATTAAACGATGCAGGTGAGAAACACATCAGGACATGGAGTTCATAGTACTTACCGTTTGCAGCAAATGGAGGGACATTATCAACATATACCTGGACCTGTATGATTATTAACTTTTTACAAATGCGAGAACCACCTATTCTGCCCGTGCTGCATCATCCTAATACGGAAGACCAGGAAGATGTATTTTGCAGCGACGTGGAAAAATATATTGGCTTTGGTGAAGCCAATCGGGAAAGCTTAGGTGGATTATTCTTTGCTTTTTTCCGACGATTTGCCATAGAATTTAATTATGATGAACACGTAATTTCAATCCGGCGCGGATGCTATCTGTCAAAACGCGAAAAAGATTGGCATTTCGGACGATATCGAACAAGTTTCTGCGTAGAAGAGCCATTCAACGTAACCAGGAATCTTGGAAACTCTGCCGATGCAGCATCCGTAAATGGCCTTCAGATCGAGTTTCGCCGAGCTTTGGAATATATAGTAACTGATGCTCCCTTGGATGCTATTTGTGCTCCATACCGATCCCTGTCTTTTAATTCCAAACTATCGAACGAAAAGCGGAAAGCATCTCTGACTTTATCACCTGTACCTACCGTCCTATTACCACCCAGCAAGCCCCGACATCAGGCCTCTTCACTTACGCTACCAAGCCCTTTTACTTTGACGCACCCTCATGATAGACGACGCAGTATGGTAGATGACATTCGCCGCTATTCGCGAGGTTTATCAGAACCAGATGAATCGCGCTTATCATACCGACTGCGGCAGAGCAGCCACCCGTTTGTTTCCTTTACGCTGATCAATGCGCTACAAAACGAAAAAGCCATGGATGGACGGACAGTGGATAGTATCTTTGCAAGATATAGACAACCTTCAGTTGATTGCCAGCGGAGTAATGCTCATCAGCAAGATACATCGACTGGACGTACTAGATCTCCACGTCGAAAATCCGTGAATGACTGGCCTTCCATTACTAATCAAACGTTTTCGACGTCATGGAAGCACGATACAAATCAACGCCGTAGAAGATGGTCAACAGTGAAAGAAACTGAAACTGTATCACGTAGCCAGCAGCGGACAATGGCAGATGTTGTTAAGCGCGGTAACAATCATGAATCATCCAATAATGGGCGCCGGACACCCATGCATGGGAGACAACAGCAGTACCCACCTAAAAAGCCTACAGAAACAACCAAACCCCACTCATAGATCAGCACTTTCATGCAATGTTACTGTAATGCTTCATATCTTGCATTTTCATTCCTAATAATCAGTCCGTATGAACGGTGCCGTTTGGGACCAGCAAAGTGCTTCTATGATGGAACATGTGGAGTACTTATATTGTTTTGCATCATCATTATTGCTTGTCGGTTAATATTCTGCTTGCTGATATTCATTACATGGCAACTGTCCAGCATCTTTCAAACGGTAGTTTGCTTGTTTCTGATTAAAGCTGTCACTATGATACGCTATGCAACACATACGCAATGTTTAGTGGTTTAACTTCCGCCTATATTATTATTTAGCAGGCAGTGCGTGATGCTTTTGTAGGAGCATCAGCCATGACGTTTCGACGGAAAGCTGTCCCTCTTGTCCGTCTCACTGTTTCCGTCGATATGATCATCACTTGTTGAAGTTGATTCGGACAGAATGTGTCCAACGGAGGATATTGTAACTTTTCAGTCGGAGGTGGTTAGTAAATCTAGGGCGCTATTCTCTTCATTCATTTCCACATGGTTTATAGGATGCTCCAGTGAGCGAGAAACAGAACATATATATTTTCGATAATGAAATGCTATTTTGATGAGAAATTCGATGGGGAGACTTAAAAAATAAAATTTGTTTGATATAACGTAGAATATAATGTTTTTAGTTGGCTGGTTGATCCGGTGTTTTGGCACCTTGTTCGGCGTTCAATGTGTGGATTGGAGGCAATCGGACGTTTTCACCCGCTGACTTATCATTTGCTGAGTCTATTCCTCGCACCATTCGTAATCGCTCTAGCCAACTTTCCGCCCTATCAATAGTGTCCGAGAACACGGTCGAAATAGACTGAAGTGTTTCCAATGATTCCTGTCCAAAAGATAATAGCCTGATCGCTTTCTCCTCAGGTCCTCTTGGTTTTTCCTGGTTTGGTCCTAGCATGGGTGATGTTGCAGGCGATGTAACGTTGGATTGTATATCGCTTAGAGAGGCCTATTTTCAGCAGCAAGGCTCAAGGTGTTAACAATATGGAAATCTTGTTAGGAAATCTCAATCTAAGCAGACTCACCCATCTATTTGGCAGATCTAAAATGGACCCACGCACCGCTATTTTTGCGTGATGAGGCAAGGCGCTGCTTGCATAATGGCTTACGACTTCGACCACCTTGCGCAGGGTATTGACGATATCTTTCTTGATCTGAGATAACGTACTGGCAGAGTTAGGGACTGCTAAGCTGCTACTCGAGTTTGAATGTGCAGTGGCAAGGGACACCAGGAAGTTACGTAGAAGCGCCATTTGTTGATCAATATGCTGTATAGCGTATTGGAGCCACGTTAAACAGTACTTTAAGCATTTCATGGATTCTTCGCTCACTACGGCGACAGTGCTCCCAGCAGCCGATCCGGCACCGACCATGAGTTGCTGCCACTGACTATTACTGTTGTCTGTGCCATTGCTGGGTTTTCGAGTACAGGGTGCAGTTGGTGGTGGTGAAGAAGGATGTAACGACGGCGATGTAAAAGTTTTGGGCTCTTGCTCCATAAGTGTATGAAAGGAAAGAGCTGGCCGATCGAAGATAAATAATTCCTGGCACGTGAAGAATTGACAGCAGATGAAAAGAATTCGAATAGCGGCATTTTAACTCGAGCCACCAAATTTTGCCGGCCTTCAAAGAGGACATCTTACACACCTTGAGGAGAACCAAAATTGCACGACATGGTAATTAACGCGTAGAACGTTCAAGAACGGTATATTGATAGCCAATGCGAAGGTTGCAAATGAAAACCCACCTAAACGGCAGCGTGTCACATACGAATCACTATTTGGACAGCAGTACCAGTTAGTTGACGATAGCTCTTCTTTAGACCAAGATGACAGAGGTAAACGAACAATGCTGAATGATACGGAAGAAAGCAATTAATCTTTTTTATGACGATGGTAGAAAAATTGAAAAGGATCCAGACGACGGTCGAAAAGCTTCAATACAACTTGAGAATGGCGGAGAGAGATAATGACGCATTGAAAGCAACATTGGGGTTCGAGCGAGCAAATTTCAAAGCAACTATTGATAAACTTATATCAGAAAAAACGGCAAGTGATTAGACAAAAGAGAGCACGACAATAGCTGACATTAGCTTTTCCCTCGATTGCCTCACTCAGGAAGCTCAAGAGCGGGCTATTTATCAAATGGAGAAGTCTCAAGAAGCAACTTCGACCCTTCAGCTGATGAAAGACGAACACACCGCTGTCGCTGTAAATATCTACAAGATTAAATGAAATGCTTGCTGATATCAGACATAGGATAAACTACGAGACACAGTTGAAGAGCTACGAAACCAGAACGAGCGGCTTTCGGAGTCATTAGATAATGCCAACAAAGCTTTAAAAAATGCAGAGAGCGAAAAAGAAAACATACAAGTCGAGTTAAATGAGAAAATTGCGGAATTGAAAGGGAGCGTAGAATTATGGACGGATAGCGTAAGCGTATGAAGAGGGTTGTGTTAAGTCTAACGATCATGACCCTAGGCAAAGACGAACAGCAGTAGCTTTCTCATAACATTTGTCCGGAAAGTGGAATTGAGGGAAAAACTGGAGGAGGCTGAGCAAAAACTAAAAGAAATCCATGATGCTCAGGTAGACACGGCTGTACTGAGAAGCTTAGAGGAACAGATACAAAGTAACGCTAGGATGACGGATCGTATGATTTTTGGCTCACTACTCTTGATTTAGGCCAAGGACATTATATGCTAGAAGTGGAACTGGAGAACAAAAAACTTCACCGTGAAATAGAGCATTATAAATCAACGCAAAGAAGCATTGACAAGTTACAAGAAGAGATTCACAGCTTAAGGCAGCAGTTATCGGATGCACAGCAGCTCCGGGAAACAAACACCAAGCTAGAAGCGGAGAATGCTGAATTGAAGACTGAAAGAAACGAATGGTACATTAACTTAAGGAGAAGCCTTTGTTCTAGAACTGTATCATTAGGGCTCAGTATCTGGGATCACAAGCTGCATTCGCCTCAGAAACTCCACGCACAATCATTGCTAAACTGACGCGAGAACGTGACGTGGCACTTGCAAAGGAAGGGGAAATCGAACGACTTAGGTTAGAGCTGCAGAGCCAGCATCAATTGGTGTCCGAATTGCAAACAACGGTAAGTATAGAACGATGAGTGTGTCATTCGAGGCTGATCGGAATACTGCAGGTTCAAGAACTTAAGAAAAAAATATTGGAAAGTACCAAAACACATCATTCCGACGTTGTTGCACTGGAGTTAGTATCCAAAGACAGAGATATGATGAAAAAGCATGTGAAATACCTTGAAGATCAGCTTGTAAGGAGACCGCTTGTTGCAGTAGATAGTTTTGGCTGATATTGTCCGGTAGGAATTCTATAATATGGTGGAAACAAATTATATGGAAGGATATGATCAGCAAAAGACGCAACGCATTGCAGAACTGGAGAAACTGTTGAAAGAGTTTGAAGATATGAACGCTGCTCAAACCCAGCAGATTGTAACATTACAAGCTGCCCTTAACGAGCAAACTCCGATTACCGATGAGGCACAGACAGGAGAGACAGTTGAGCAAGGGCAACGGATTCTAACATTAAAGGAAAACGCTGTATCAAAAGAGTTTGGTATAAGAAAACAGCAGTTGGATGATTTGCGGGCCGAAAATTCTTTGCTGCTGAAACAAGTGGAGAATCTACAAAGCGGTGAAGCTTCAGAAGAATTAATTCCGGATGACGTGCTGTTAACCGTACCTAAACAGACATTGGAGAACCTAAAATCAGAAAGCCATTCACTGCAGGAGCTGGTAGCGAAACGAGATAAACGTATTGTCCGTCTAACGAAGGTGAATATATTTCCGTCTGAAGATGGTATGACCAACAGCGAATAGGTGTGGCGAGACAAGGTGTCCGAGTATAAGGAAACTGTGAAGAAGGTGCTCGGCTATGGAATTGATTTTGAAGAAAGTGGTGCTGTGCGATTGGTTTCTGATGCGGAAGAGCAATCCAATCTATCGTTTATTTACCGTCCTGACGTTGATGGTCAAGCCATGCTGGAGGTCAAGGGAATCAAGAAACATGAATACATGCAAGATCTCGAAAGCTCTTATACGACCTTTGTCATCAACGAAAATAACATACCCGCGTTTCTGAGTTCTGTCACATTGGAGTTACCCTTAATAAAGAAGTAGATCCAGGTTCGTTGTATATATTCCATCTCTATAAAACCTGGTATTTCTCATCTTGAAACGACTAAAAAATGAAAAAAAAAGAAAGGAAACATACATATGGGAGTTTTAATGCAGAAGACAAAATTAAATGACAGGGAGAAAAAGAAACAAGAAAAAGAGAAAAAAAAAATACAGGATGCATTGTTCGACAAGGCATTGCTAGTTTAGAATCGTTCCTTCATGCGGGCAGAAATGGTACGGAGGGTAGCATATACTTTTCCCGGTGGACTGCCGAGAATAAGGCTGACAACAGCATCACGGGCAATTTTGATATTTTGGAATGATCCCAGGATATGGATTTTCCTATACAGATCCATCCATAAGAAATATGAGATTCAAAGCAACAGTGGAAAGATTAATCAATGCCACTTACGTATCTGCAAGGACAATTCTAGTCTTGCTTGCATTTTCGATTGTGAACTTGGTTCTTCCGTCACGACCGGCAATACGACCAATAGCACGAGCAAGATGATCACCATGCAATGTCTTTACATCCTTGATCTCGAATGTGTCCAGATAAATATCGTCCAATCGCAGTAAAGCCATGGCATCCTCCACTTCGAAACCCAAAACGAAAGCTCGAACGAAATCACAACCCTTTTGTAATGCGCTGTTGTCATCAGTCGAAGGTGAGGTCTATAGGAACAAAAAAAAAACATTGTAAGCAATCCACATGTGCTCAGCCTTGTCTTATTTTTACTCCATGAATCCTTACCCTCAGTTCGATGGCCTTTGACTTGATATTCATTCGTACGTTCAGCTTCATATGTTCAACCAAAGGCGTATAGATATCCAACCAACGATTCTTCAAGGGCGAGAAACGATGAGGTGGCACAGGGACTTTTCGGTATCCTTTGGTGACAGACTATTTTTTTCAACATTTTGTTTTTTAGTCACATGAAGACTTGTCAGGTAGTTTAACTTCTTTTCTTTTTCCTCGATAGCTTACATTAAGTTCTGATGCCTTTGCTGCAGCGAACTGTGGCTTTTGAATGCTGGAACCCTCTCCTTCGTCCATAGGAACGTCGTCTTCCTGCATGCGGGTGGTTGGCAATGCATTGGCATCGATAAACACGTCATCTTCATCGACTGGTGCTTTTTGCTCTGATTTGCGGGTCTTTTTGCTCACCAAAGACGGTGCCTTGAAAGATTCAATGGAGGCCATGGCAAAATTGTATAATAGACTTATTTCGTTTTGGTTGGGTTACGAGCCAGGCGAGAAAAAAAAATTCAGCAGCAGCTTTTTTCCCAACTTTCAATCACTCCTCGAAAACCCGTCACGAGAGCTGCGAACCAATCAAAGCCACCCGTCCTTGTCATCCCCTTTCGCAACTTTACTTGAACTTATGCATCCCGAAGCCATCTGTATAAAACAAGGAGCAGAAGCTGTGCGTAAAAATAAAAAGAGAAGGAGAGGGGGAGAAACTGTAGTTTTATGTGTGCTGTATTGGCTTTAACTTGCTTTCGTTCTATTTGGTATATATCCCTTCCGTTAGCGTGTTTTTAGTCTACCTACTTTTTTGACCATTCCCGATGGATGCATCGCCAAGGAACGATTCAAAAAGACATACCGTCACCCTGAACTTGACAGCCAATTGACCGTACGACGTGTCGCTCAAGAGGCTCGATGTCTATACAAGTGCAAAAAAGCCGGTATGGATACCCCCGCGCTGTATTTTGTCGATACGCAGAACGCCATTATCTATATGGAAAAAATCTCTGGCATCACTGTCAAACAAAGATTGCTCGAACACCAACATAACAATTACTCCCAAGTGGATTTTGGTAGGTGGACAATCCAACTGAGAAAAAAGGCAATGCATACCGAGCCGCTGTGATGTTGAGATTGATTGGATCGGGTACAGAATCCTTAGGCAAAAAGATTGGAGAGGCTTTAGGGAAAATGCATAGCTTGGATGTGATTCATGGTGATCTGACTACATCCAATCTGATGCTTAGGATAACGAACGAATCCTTGGTAAAAACTAGGATGATAAGATAAAGGACGTCACCGTTAAGCTAAAGTTGGTTCCATTGTAAATAGGTCGTCATTGATTTTGGACTAAGTTACATCTCCACGCTGGCAGAGGATAAGGCTGTTGATCTATACGTACTGGAAAGAGCTTTTTCAAGCACGCATCCTAACACGGAGAAACTGGTAAGTGAACTAATTCTTCGTCGAATTGTTATGGACTACCGACTATGATACTGAATTATAATCCTAGTTTGCAGTCATTCTATCTCATTATCAATCAACCTACAGAAAATCGAAACCTGTATTGAGCAAACTGGAAGATGGTAAGTTTTGCGTTTTCTTTTTCCTTCTTCCTTTTGGATTTAGAATGATGTGGGACTGATTTTGTTACAGTTAGATTACGTGGACGTAAGCGCAGTATGGTTGGATGAAGATATCATTCACTCAATAATAAATCCAGAACTATTTTATTTTCTTCCTTAACAACAAGCTCTTTTGAATTAGGACATCGAATATCCAAATTAATAAGTGATATGTGTTAGCAGTATCTATAGGGACTCTGTTGTTGAAAAGAACCGCAAGTAGAGCGGAAGGAAAAGAAAAAAGAAAAGACCACAAAGTAGGACGTATCTGGTTTTGAACAACTGAAAAGAAGTAATCGCGTCTAACAAATGGATAGTATTTACTTGGTTTTTTTACTTCATAAAAAATAGTGTGCAACTTACTAAGCCGAAATAAGCATGGTTGATTTCTTGGGTTTATGTAAGAAAAAAGGGCGTAGAGGCACATGTTACTATGGACCTAAGCCCGCCGGCAAAAAGGACGTATCAAACGACTTTTGTTTTTGCCTTGGTTTAGATAGGAAAATCGGATCCGTAGAGAACAAGGATATACTACCGTTCAATAGATAGATAGATGAGGAAACCACTTGAAGTTTCACCTTCTTTTCTTTTTGTGCTAAATAGCATAGTAGGTGGAATGATCATATTCATCTCATATAAACCGTACAAATCCCGGCAACTTTGAATGGTCCGCCAAACCTTACGGAAAGGTAAACGCGCTTTCCTTTTTTTTTTTTTTTTTTTTTTTTTTTTTTTTTTTTTTTTGGTTTTTTGAATTGCCGAGTAACTGTTTTGAGAGGAAAGGATCGTCCGTTTTCCTTTGTTTCCCATGTGAATAGTGACACAGATCACGTCTTATTCGTACGTCAGAACATTGGGATGTTATGGAAGGTTTATTTTGTTATTTTCGCGTTATTTTAGCCCGATGTAGGACAACACCTGGTAGAGGCAACTGACAGGCATCGAAGCAAAAAAAAAAATTATAGTATTAGCCTCAATTGCTAAATGGATGGAAATTTTACCACGGTCATAGTATGATCGAGCTGATCGAAAAACTTATCTGAATTTCTTTTTGTTTGATAAGATCGCAGGGCGGGAAATACCAGGATCTTTAGTGCTTGTGGTACATGAAGTAGAAGATCCATCTTCCCTTCTTTTTTGGTTACGTACAAAATTTATCCAATCAATTGGCTATTCGCTGCACCTTTTTTGGATGGAAGGGAAAGATAGAACGATTGCCATGACAAAGAAAAAGACATGGAAACAAAAAATCAATTAGAGTTGATGTAGGAAAAAAGAAACAAATAATCAGTTGAGTGGACACAAACGCTTTTTTTACGAGATATGATTTTATAACGCTACTTTTTGTTTCTTATGTTATTCTTTTCTTTTGCTTCTTAAATGATATTTCGTTATCCGACCTGGAAAGATCATGTGCACCAAGTTCCAAGTTGAAATTACTATTTATGAGACAAATCGGTGCCTTAAATGAGAGATATCAGCGAAATGAGATTGGATTGCGCCATCTGTGAGACTGGAATCAGCCAATCAAAGCGTCTACCGCTGACACCATCGGCATAGATGTTCCACATCGACTCTATAACCCAACGAACGAGAACAAAAGAACCACCAAAAAAAAAGCAGGCGATGGAACCTATTCTCCCTCCGGGGAAAGAAACAGATAAAGTTGACTAAATCGGATGGGCGGATTGTGTGCTATTCGAAAACGGGAATAGGCCAATGAAAATTTAGAAATATATTCAAAAAAAAAAGGTACAAAAAGAACCGCCCTTGATATATAAAAACCTACTGCTTTGCTCTATTTTTCTAAGTTTATTCTCTCTCGCTTTTTCTCTTTCTCCCTTCCATACACTTCTTTTTCTACTTTTCCTATTTCGTCTATTACTCCATATAATCTTTCATGGACAGCGAAAAAATCAAAATACCTGATGCAGCGCATATCTCCACCATTGACGATGCAGGCAGTAGCGTGATCACCGATATAGCCTCGGAACATGGCCAAGGATTAAGACGAGGATTAAAAGCTCGTCATATTCAAATGATTGCCTTGGGTGGCACCATTGGTAAAGTGTCCATGATTTTTAGGGAAAATGAAAAACAATGACAGTGTCGTCTAACACGGATCGTTTTCAAATTACGTTCAGGTACCGGTCTTTTTATGGCTTCTGGCAAAGCCATTTCACAAGGTGGTCCCGGTGGTGCCCTAGTGGCCTACATGCTCGTCGGATTACTTGTATTCTGCGTGATGATGAGTTTGGGTGAAATGGCAGCCTACATTCCAGTCGCTGGTAGTTTTGCCCATTTTGCTACTCGATTTGCTGATCCCTCGCTCGGATTCTGTGTTGGTTGGATCTATTGGGCTAACTGGGCCGTCGGTGTAGCGGTAGAACTGACCGGTGTGGCTCTGATCATGGAGTTCTGGGTCACATCGGTAAATAGTGTCGTCTGGAGTATCGTCTGTCTCGTGATTCTAGTGGTTATCAACGTCTTTTCCGTTAAAGGCTACGGTGAAGTAGAGTAAGTACATACCCTATTTTCTATCGTTTAATGCAAAAAAAAAAAAAAAAAACACATGCTGATGTTGATGTTTGCGCGGTCATTAGGTATTGGGTTGCTTTTCTCAAGGTGCTTATTGTCGTGATTTTCATCATTGTGGGTCTCTGTGTCGACACTGGTGCCGCTGGCGGCGTCTACATTGGCACAAGCAACTTCCATCTTCCCGGCGGTGCCTTCCCGAATGGATTCCTCGGCGTATTCAATGTCTTCATCACTGCTGCCTTCTCATTCAACGGTGTAGAAATCGTCGGTATTGCTGCTGGTGAGAGTGCCAACCCTCACAAGACCGTGCCCGCCGCCGTGAAGCAGGTCTTCGTCCGTATTGTCCTGTTCTACGTTCTCTCGATCCTGGTGATCGGTCTTGTGATCCCCTACACCGACCCCAACCTTCTCAAGGGTTCCAACGATATCGCCGTCAGTCCCTTTACTCTTGTTTTTGCCAAGGCCGGTGCTGCCTGGGCCGCTGATCTCATGAACGCTGTCATTCTCATCACCATGATTTCCGCTGGTAATTCCGGCGTGTATTCTTCCAGCCGAACCCTGTTGGCTTTGGCGGAAGATGGCTATGCTCCCCGCTTTTTCAAGCGAACCAACCGCTGGGGCATTCCTATCTGGTCTGTGCTCGCCACCTGCAGTGTGGGTTGTTTGGCCTTCCTTACCAGTCTGTTCGGCTCTGGTGTTGTCTTCAACTGGTTGACTAACCTGACTTCCGTCGCTGGTTTGATTACCTGGGTCATCATCTCGATCACGCATATCCGCTTCCGTATGGGTTACGTTTCTCAAGGCCGATCACTGACCGCTTTGCCCTACGTGGCTCCATTCTTCCCTATTTGTGATATCTTTGTGATTGTCATTGGCACCATCATCATCTTTGGTCAAGGTTACCAGAAATTCATTGCCCCCATCGATGGCAAGAGTGTCGTCGCTGCCTACATCGGTCTTATCTTTGGTGTTCTTCTCTACCTTGGCCACAAGATCTTCCGAAGACCCTCCTTTGTCAGGGCACAGGATATGGACTTTGATACCGGAACCATCAAACCAAATGCGTTGACTCACGACGACGATGATCAGTATGCAGCAGATGGTACCAAGTTACCTACGTGGCGACTTATAGTCAACAAAGTCTTCAACATCATCGCTTAAAAATTTATATATCACGCCTATACTTTTTCTTCTATTTTGTTTCTTTCATTCTTTACTTGTAAATAATCTCTCTTTATTACGAATGTTATCTAGTTGTATTAATCAATTCATGGCATCAACGTCCTTTTTTTTCCTTTTCTTTTCTTCACGGTTTCCATCTTATCGTCAGTTGTAGATACTGAATATGCAGCATCTGCCAATGTTAGTAATAAAAAGAACCTAAAAATTACTTAATTTATATTTCCGTCATGGGGTCTTTTCTATGCTGCAGGATGTACGTATGAAGAAGGCCTTACCCGAAATGATATACATAATCCAAGTTAAGCAACGTCACAAAATGCCTAATAAGTCATCTGGATCCGGATAGACGTACTGGGTATTCATTTGCTAGCCAACTTTGTCCTTTCGGCCGTTGATGGTCTGTCCAACCCATAGGGATAAAAGAGCACTGATATGTTTCCCGAGTAACAAAGACAGAAATCGTATGATCTAGCCATTTCTCATCCTATTCTACCATCCTGTATCATGTTCTGTCCCGCATTGTCTGATGCAAACTTGAAGGATGAACTCGATTTAACAAGAAAAATGCCTTCCTTCTAGCAACAGGTTCATATGCATATCATCCATATGCTTGCCTATCGTCCGATCATGCTCTCTTTCTCTGATCCTCCCTTCTCCTTCTTCCCTTCTCTCACCCTTCCATCCCCCCAAAAAAAAATCCACTGCATAGACATGCGTCCTATCGCTATGAGTTCGGTTGCTGCTTTTTGCTGCTGCTGTCTGCATTTCACATTGTCAACACAAACATCTTCCTTCTTCTCAAACATCAAGCAGGTGCACTCCTTTGTTGTTCTCGGGGTTTATCTATCCAACATTTTTGTTTCTTTTCGTTGAACAAACTAATTCCGTCTCTTTGTATTGAGGAAGCGTTTCCTTGCTTTTTTTTTCTTCTTGGGGCTCTATTTTAGATACAATTTAATTCGTTGCCTCGACCTTCTTTTTCTCTGATCTATAAAAGCAACAGAAAAAGGGAAGAAAGTAAAGGTTGATGTTAGGAAGAGTTCGTGCAATATGCATAAACACAGGCATGTTTTTTTTTCCTTTCTTTCACTTTACGTTTGATAGCTCAAGTAACGGAAACCTTGGGTCAACTGGGCGGCTTCATTTGTTGCATGACAAGCAAACAACAAATAATTCTTTGGCTGCACAGCCAAGGCAAAGCGCATGAACAAAGCAGAGTAGACACATAGAGCTGCAGGGTTAACGCAAAAAAAAAAATGATGAGATTTCAAGGGGAACTTAAGGTTGGGCGCGTTTTTAGACTTCTTACCCAAGGTCATATTGCCCGAGATGTACTCAGGATCCTTCTTCAGGTCCGCAATGGCTGCCAAAGGAATACCCCAATTGGCTACAGGTCCCCAGAAATGCTATCATACCGAATATCCTTTCCTTTCAATAACCCATCGATATCGCAAGCATAGATAAAAGAAACACGAGTGGAAATAGACGACTTACGGTACTAAAAAAGAATTACCAGGGGCAATGGGGGGAGAGAAAGAGCGAGATAAAGAGAGGGGAGACAAGAGGAGAGAGGGGGGAGGGAAGAGTGAGCAGGTCAGCCATTGGGTTGTTGTTGTTGTTGTTTTCATTACGCGTTTATGGACAGTGTAATGCATACCTCATTAAGTAACCTCGGAATTCCTTCGAGGCAATCTTTTGAACGAGTCTGTTGGCAATGGAACCAGAAGCTTGAGACATTGGGACGAATGAAGACGGAATATGAAGGAAAAAAAAGGGCAAAAAATTTGTTGGGCGTGTATCCTTAATATGGGTGTTTCATCCCCACGCTCAGAAAAAAAGTAACTTAAAGATCCGGAGCAAGATTGTTTAACCGAACAAGCGCTTATCTATTTTTCATTCATTACCAGGTGTAAGAACGGGAATGCTGGTACGAATTTTTAATTACGGGAGAGATCTTCAGGGAACAAGACGTCCTTCCTCTCCTCCCCCATTTCCCCTGTGTACCCGAAAACTGAAAAGAAAAAGAAATGCAATTTTATTGTTATAAAAGAAAATAGTTCGTTCACTGTACAAACATGCCAAAAGATTCATTAACCCGTTGTCGGATCATCTTTTGGACTAGGGTCATGGTCGCCTGTGTATCATATTGGCCTTTTCTAACAATATCATGAACAAGTTATACTCTTGTTCAAATGACAAATGTTTAGCAGAGTCATCGGTCAGTCGAATACGGGTTCTAGGGACGCCACGAGGATGGTAAATCATCCTTCATGTACTGAACGCAAAGAAAAGATAAAAAAAAGGGGGGAGGAGTTAAATAAGAAAAAGCGGGAAAAAAAAAAGAAATAAAAAGGAAAAAGAGAAAGAGAGGTTAGTTCACCTCCTTTGTCTGGAAAGAAAATAGGCCTCGTCATGCCTTTGCTTCGTGTTCTTTTCCCTCGGTTTGACCGCAAAGAAATCCAAAAAGGAAGGAAAGAGAAAAGGAAGGGGGAGATGGATAGGATATATATAAAAAAAATATCAATAAAGAAAAAGTATATGAAAAGAAGGACGGGGGTTGAACAGCAGAAAATAGGTGTGTGTGGATCGGATAATGACATAAAGTGATTTTAAAAAGGCATAACCAAAAGGAGTTGAGAAATAACAAAGAAAACGAAATAAAAATTCATAAACATCAAAAGAAAAAAAGAGGAATTTCATATACAATGAAAAGAAAGGAAAAGGGGAAATGGATAGAATCATTTACAAAATGAAAATCAATTTCAATTTGGAAAGCTTTGCGGGAAAGAAATAGAGGGAGAAAAGACAAGTTTGGATTCCAGTAAAAGAAAGGGTATAATGGCGCAATAGAAATAATAACAATAGTAAGTAAGTAGTGGAAAGAAAAAAAAAGTGAAACGAAAAATACGGTCAAAACAATTCAATAGCGTATTCTATAAAATAAAAAGAATGTGGGAACGAAGGCAAAAAACAAAGGGGTATACAGTATGTACAAATTGGTATGGCTTCTTTCTTTTTTTTTTTTTGTTTTGCTAAACGTCTAGGATATCCATTGAGGAAGAAGTTGTGCCTTCATCCTCCTGCAGCTGGTCCAGGTGAACAAGAGCACGCTGTAGATTCGTATGGCCAATTTCGATCTGCAACGCGTGGTGGCATTTGACGAGTGATTCCGTTGCCTGGACGAGCGCATGGGATTCTTGAGTGTACATCAACTGGGCCTGTTCCAACAGGTTGGTATAGTAATTGTATCCACACCGTTGCAAATGGTGGGATAACCGGGTAAGGGATGACACGCGGAGTGTGCTATCGGCATTGTTTCTCCGGAAAAGCCGACGCTTCAGTAGAGCCCAAACATGGCGCGCAGGATATTTCAGTTTGATCAGGTTAGGCCAGTCGCACGAGGCTGGCTCGAAAGTCGGCGGTTGTACACCCTCCCCTCCACCCACAGCAGGTGGAGTCACACTGCTGCTTGTCCTTCCACTAGTTTCGGCGGGGGAAGCGCCAGCAGTAGCAGTAGCAGTAGTAGCAGGCATCATCGCCATTGTCGGCATCGTTGTTCTTGTCGCTGTCATGCTCATTGTTGCTGTTGTTGCTTCTTCTGTTACCGGACGCTGGCAGGGATCAGGCCCGACCGGGGCTTGGCCGGCATTGGCCTCTAGATTCCTCTCTTCTCCGTTATGATGCTCATCAGGATCATGCACATCATAGAGAAAGCGGTAAAACATCTCGATCTCGGATAATGATTGCTGCATCTGGCCTGGCAATTGCTCTTCTATCCTGGCAAGATTTTGGGCCGCGTTACTTGCAAAGACCTGGCCAAAATCTTGGATGATCTCCAAAAGAACGGTTTGCGGCTCGGCCGTGGGCTCAAATACCAAATAACGCTTATGGAGCGAACGCAGGCCGAGCCCAAGCGTCGTCAGGTGGGACGGATCGGCCTGGATAAGGCGGAAGTCTTGGCGGGTCATCGTGCTCGAGATGATCGAAACCAGAATACGTTCAATATCCGACCCATTATGTTTCCATTCGTTGCGTAACTGACGCAGACACTCAAGGGTATCATACCGCAACGCATGCTGATGCGCGATTTGGTCAAGCTGTTCACTGAGATGATGAAGTTCCCGAAGACGGAAACCCAGGGCATCCCCCTGTCCGCGGATACGTAATGTCTGGATACATGCCAGGTATTTGTCGCGTGCCTGCATAATACATTGAATTAACTTTTGACGCTCTTTGGGTGGATGTCGAAGCTGACGTCTCTCTGCTGCTGTCAGAATGTTATACACCTTGCAAACATCGGCTTGTTCGTCCGATGACGCCACGTTGAGAGCCTGTCGCAGATCTCGGATACGATCACTCGTCGTCATGGATGTGGTAAGCGACATTTTTTTTGGTTTCCCGATCAGACTAATACACACACAAAAAAAAATAAAAGAACAAGAAACTCTAGCCACCCAAGGGAAATAAAGTAACAACGGAAAAAAATTACAAGAAAGATAGAAAAAAAATACAGTTGATCAACCCAAAATAAACACAGAATAAAAAGATTCAGCCGATATACGCGTTTCTTTTTGCGCACTAACAAACAAAAGAAGAGAGAAGAGCAAGAAATGAAAAAAGAAGAAGACTGGTTAGACTTTAATAAAGAAATAGAAAAAAAAATAGTACGTATGTGGAAGGGATATGGTACAATGATCCTATAAATGGACTGATTTCTCATGACTCCCTTCTCGTCTTATCCCGTGGTGGGCACACAGGCACACACAGAGGAAAAGAGAGAGAGAGACAGAGAGAGATAGAGAGGGTACACACACACACACACACACATACTGTCTGAGATTGATGTGTTTGCTTCTTTTTTTTTTTTTTACTATCCACTTTATAGTTCAATTCGGTTTGCTCTATTCTTTAACCGGGCTTGAACAATCGATCACATGTTGCATTGAGACTACACTTGGGCTTAAACAGATAACATTACAATGGTAACGTAGAGAAATATTAGATATGGACTATTTTCTTTCTTCTCTTTGCTTTCTTCTCCTTTTCTTTTCTTTTCTTTTTTTTTTTTACCACAGCAGGGGATAATTTTTTCCCTTTTATCAGTAAGTGATACACACACTTTGTAAACAAAGAATTACAAAAGAAAAAAAAAGCGCAAGCCCTTAGTAATATTTATCGTACCACTGAACCTTCCCTGCAGCAAAAAGCGCACGGTGATTGTCCAAAAAGGGAACGTTTAGACGCCTGTGCTCATAACCATGGACAAGTTTTTCTGGCCCATGAATTTCCTTTCCCTTTCAACCCCCGTCTTCACTATTTTTTTTCTTTTTGGACGGGATTTCTCCTTGAGTCTCCTTTGCTAACAATGCGTTCTTTTAGTTTAAATGATATAATCTAAAGCGCCCTTAAAAGAAAGGAGGAAGGACCTGAAAAGTGCGTGGTGTGTATGTGTTACAATAGAGATAGAGACAAAGAGAAAAGGCCAGTAGAGATATAATATATGTGTGTATAATAGATTAGAAAAAAGAAAAGAAAGAAAGAAGACTTGACTAAACCCCGTCCTTCTATGTTTTTTTTTTTATTTTTACCTTTCGCTCACACGGTTCAAGTGGGCCAGACTATCCTAAACCTTTTTTTTTCTCCACTATAAATCATTTAATTCTATTAATTCTAGCTTATTCTTATTTTTTTCTTACTATTGTTTTAACCTAGTTTGGCGGAAAGCGGAAGATATGATGAGAATGATAAACCTTGGGACGATCCTATTTACAGAAAAAGAAATAAAACTGACAAAACATGTACACTGACTTGATCCATGACCAATCAAGCCGACAATCCCTTGACCATCTTTCTAATTTGACTTTTTCCACTCAACCTTACATCTCTTCTTTCTCCCGTTCCTCTCCCGTTCCCTTCCCTTCCCTTCCTTTCCTCCCCTTTTATCTCGCTCTCTGTTTTAGGTGGGAAATAAATTAGAAGGAGAGACAGGAAAAAGATAGAAACAATACCATAAAGAAACGTCCATACATCCCCCCTCTCTTTTAGCAAACTATTTGTCCAAAATTTTGGTGGCCATGCCGATCCTGAGTGATCCGACCAGGTTTGGTCTGTTTATCAACATTATTTATTTACAAAGGATGATAAAAAGAAAAATGGAAAATAACAGAAAAAAGAAATAGAGCGTGTGGGATATAGAGAGAAGAGAGGAAAAAGAGAATTGCGGGAGGGATACAACAAAAACAAATAGTATAGAATGTGTGAGAAAACAAAATAAAAAAAAAAAAAAGAAAAAGGAAAGAGTATGTACGAATTAAGCCCTGGTAGGCAAACCGGGTTGGATGGGGCGATCGAATGGATGATGCGGATAACGTACAAGGATAGGATTGTCTTCATTTAAGAGACGTTCCAGTTTTCGCATTCGTTCACGGGCTCGACGTTGTTGTTCTTCTAGAGAACGATGAACGGTGTGTACACGTTCAACCATGCCGGTAAGATGGGTTGCACGCGATGCTTTGGTCTTCTCTTCAAAGTAATGTGATATGTTTTGATGGACAGTGGCGGAGGAAGGTTTTTTGTGCATGAGGGTCGATCTTTTGGTAATGAGTGTGGTACGGTTTTGGTTTTGTACAGAAGTGAGAAGATGTTTAGGTACATAATGTTTGTTAGACGCGTCAGTGGGAGTAGGTACAGAAAGAGTGAAGGAATGATATGATGAGTGATGCTGATAAATAGAGGTGTTGCTGTTGGTGCTCCTGTCCGTGCTAGTATGGGTAGCGGAAGTGGTGCTATGGGTGGCGTTGGTTGGACGACGAGAAGCTGCGGCAATTGCTGCGGCTGCACATCGTTTTCCTAAGTAAAACCAAATGGTCCTTGTTAGAAAAAGAAACTAACACGAAAGAAAAAAAGAAAAAGAAAAAGCTTACCGGCTTTGCTTTGTAAATGCAAACCCAACATGATATTGGGTGATAACTTTGGTGTATGTGGGTATCGCGGTTCAACGGATTGATGGGAAGATTTGGATCGTTTGGAACGATTAGAGAGGAAACTAGCTCCATCACGTTGATGTGATAGTTCCTGTTTTCGCGTTGTGAACCAGTCGGCAATCGTTTGATCGGAATTTACCGAGTCTGTCTGTGACGGCAACCGCTTTTTATCAACTGTTGCTAACTTTTTTAGAAACTGGGACCGTGGTGGAAATTCATAGCGTTCTTGCTCAGGTGTAAGATTTTGAGGTACAATGATTTCCATCCCACCATCAGGATACTTCTTTACAGAATATGTCTATAAACGAAAATCAAAACGTAAAAAAAATAGACAAGGCACAGGGTCAGTTTGTCGAACGATGTTGGAAATCAAAAAAAAAAGTGATACAGTGTTCTCGTGACACAAATGACCCAAGAACGGTAAAGAAACATGATGCCCTGAAGTCTAATTTGAATGCTACGTACCCGTCTCCGATCGCCCCAAATCAGCAATGGTGAGGGTTCACGTCGTCGAACCGGACGCGTAGAAGAAGTATCTGGTCTGGTCGTCGTCATGCGTGACGGATCCCGTAATCGCACGATGGTCGTTACTCCTTTGGTCATCTTCGTCGTCTTGGTCGCCGTTGCCATGGCGCTCTTTGTCATTGCAGCCGAGGAGGTCGTGCGCCGCCTCTCCTGTTGTTTGTTTAATCGAATCTCCCTTTTTCTGTCTCGAGAGCCTTCATGCATCTTTTGCAGGTCCACGTTGTCCACGTTTTCCTTGTTACACGCCATTTGGTTTTGGGAAAACAGACCCTCGCAGGTCACTTTATACAACGACGTACTTTTAGAGGAAAAATATATATATAAAAAAAAGAACAATTTAACAGTAAAAATACAAGAAAAAAAGGTAAAAAAAAAAGGGTCGGAAAAGGAAGAGAAAAAGAAGAAAAGAGAGAGAAAAGAAAAAAACAGTAAAAAGGGGAAATAAAGAAAAAAACGAAAAATGGAAAAAGAAAGAGTAAAGAAAGAGAGAGAGGGAAAAAGAGGGGGAAGAAGAAGAAGAGGAAAAAAAAATTAGAGGTAGAAGATAGACATAACACGTAGCTAACTGGATAACCTTAGACGGCTCACTTAGTTTGTTTTTTGCTTCAATGCGCGGGATGTTACACACTCGGAGGCATAGACGTAAGTTTTGCGCACAGCGATGCATTTGCACGAGAGAAGGGGAAGGAGAAGGGTTGGGGGAGGGGCAGAAAGACAGACAGATATATAAAAAGAGGATCTGTGTGGGGGAGATGACTGACAGAGAGCAAGAGAGACAAGACAGGAAAGGAACATCAGGGTGTGTAACGTCTTACGGTAAATATGAAATGTAGTTGTATCTTTCCTTCTTTCCCTCTCACTCTCTTTCTCTCTCTCTCTCTCTCTCTCTCTCGTTCTGTTTGTGTGTGTGTATGTGTGTATGTGTGTATGTGTGTGCTTCTTTCTTAGTGTTGCTCCCCCCTTTTCCCCCCTCACTCCATGCGCTTTTAGTAATGACAAAATGGAGCACAGGCCGTAAGTGCTACTTCTTTGCTGCGCTTTTCCCAATTAACCACAATACCCATTTTTCGTCAGAATCTCTTTTTAAAGATACGTCCTTTCTTGTCCCGTGGCGTATTCTTCTAATAAATTTGGTTTAACTCAATATCATAAATTACAGTACGTTCCCAATATAACCCATCCACTTTTGTTACCTCATGCAGCCGGTTTCAAGTTTTGTTCGCTGAATTCAAAGTACAAAGGCCTTTGATGAAATGTAGGACGAAGTGCCAACTTGCTATCAAATGACTCTATCTATCACTTATATTAAACTTCCATTTTCTCATGGCAAATCATAACTAATCTTATTTATTACTATAGAAAGAAGGAAGAATAGACCGCAGGCGAGACCGCGATCAAATGATAAAATTGCGTAAAACTATATTAGAAAAAAAAAGATCGGCTTTATCGTAGGTAAGGTTAGGTACGGAAAAGAACCACAAAACTAAAGAGAATAAAATGAAAACAGCGCCTTGCCGATAAGAAAAATGTTTGAACCTGCATCTCTTTTTGTTCCTGCTCAGCATCTCTCCCCTTAGTTTAATACCACGATCTATCGATTTTATTGCAGAAAAGCTAGGGATTTTCTCACTGAGACGGGCAATAGCCAAGTTACCACGTGTTTGTGCTCCGACAGGTTAGAATCCAAGTGGTTGCATCGCTTTTTTTTTTCGGCTTAGGTTTCCGAAAAAGCTTAAGCATATGAAGTCATTTTTTTTTTTTTTCGTATGTCATGCTGCAACTGAGGCCCGAAAGTCCGACTTGCTGAGCCCAGGGATTTGAGTTGCGCATAGCAGCAGCATAGCAAAGAAAGTAATAGCAGCCGTAGCAATTCGTTTCCTAGATTTTCACTCCATCGCCCATTTTCAGGGGTAAAGAAACAAAGTGGAAAGAAAACGAACTAGAGCAAAACAAAAAAAGAAAAGCATGTGTCTGTATATAGTCAATAACCCCAGTTGGCTTCTCCCTCATGGGAAAAAAAAAGAAAGAAGTATGTTTTATGGTTCATCGATGTTATTCATTGTTAGAATTCCCGTGGTATTATACCTCTTTCCTTTATTCCTTTTTCCAACCAGTCATGCAGGGTCTAGCGGATGCTTTCATGTGGACAGACACGTTGTTACTTATATCAATTCCACGTTGTCCAATGTCGCTCTAATCAAGTATCCTTAAAATCGAACGGCAACTCGCCCAATCAGACGATATGCAATACGTTTCATCCCTCCCACCCCTTGTTTTATGTTCATATTAAATCTTTATCATCCTGCACTTCATCAACTTTATTGTTACCGTGATCCCGCTTGCCCATGCTAAATGTGTAATGCCGTTTTTAGTCTGAAACTCTCAAAAGAAAAAAAGACTTCAAATCATAATTCAATGATTTACAACACCTCTTGATTAAGGACAACAGCTAAACCTTGTTCCACAGAAACGATTCAAATCCACACAATTTGCCTTACGATCTGTGTCTGATTTTCATTCTAGGATGCCAGTGCTTATAGGTAGCACGAGCGAATGGCTAAGCAGATCTATCTCATAGCCTAATTTAGATGATTCTTTTTGTTTCCTTCTTTCTTCAAAAACCAATTGGACGTTATCATCATATTCCCGCAAATCAAGAAAGGGAAACTTAGTGCCTCTTATCACTTTCAATGTAAGCAAGTCACTTCCTTTTTTCCGACTTGCTTCTGTTTTCTTAGGTATAGGGGGGGATCACCCATGGCAATAACTTAATAACGTATATCAGCTATTATCTACAATGTCAATGCGATGAAATGTGTTTAAATCTCCTTTCTTTTTTGGTAATGTCATCGATCAAGGGCGGTGTCTGATCGGCAGCAGCGCAATTGGTTACGCCAAGATCCTATTGTTCGACTGAAATCGCAAAGGAAAAATAAAAAGCCGGAACTTCACTTGCGCAGCGCTTTTTGTTGTTTCCTTGGTGTTCCCGTGAACCCCTTTTCTTGTCTGCGAGTCAAATGAAGACAAGTACAATGGTCAGTCGGGTTCTGTTATCAATGTTCTTTGTTTTCGTTCCTGAGCAAAGCGGCTACGCATCTTTTTTGCCTTTCAGTGGATGGCAAATGGGATATAAAACTAAACTATCACGACGACGGAGGTTGAGGAAATCTATATTTCATTCAATTGATTTCAATAATGAACTACGAATGGGTTTACGCCTCCGGTACCGCATGGGTTCCATTTGACGCCAGATCGCAAATCAACATCGAAGATATCTGGCGACGCGCTTCCTCCATGTGGATCTACATTGCTTCCTTTCGTGATTCCGCCTATGTGGATGGCCCAAATCTCTATGTACATTATTCCGGTAGCGACGTTCCAATTGCTCGTCGCTGTCTCTAATGCCATCAACAAATTCGTGGCTGGTTACAATCTCATGAGTCTATTCATCGCTCATCGTTTACATATCAAACTCAGCAAAGCCAATTGGTTCATGCTTACTACAAATTCTTCCCGAAATCACTGCGCTCTTTCACATATGCTGAAATCCGTCAAGTTATGATTATGAACTCTATGAAACCTACAGTATGCAGTCCTGGCCATGATCAGGATTACAAGGACAAGCGGTCGGCATCATGCCTTGAACAATCTATCCCCTCCCCTCTATGTTTCGTCTGGATATTAAGCTGCTATAATTGGACCCCTACAAATGTCATATCAATAAAGACCTGGAACAAGTCGCCTCTAATCTTAAGCTACAGATCAGTCATTTTTGTTACTTGTTTCCAATCCAATGGCAGCAAGACGTTACATTGTCATAATGTTTTATTGTGAAAAGAAGGAAAGAAAAGGACAGGTGTTGAAACGAGAGAATAAGAAATAGGTACGCTAACATGAGACCGATTGAAACAGGAAGAAGGATAGAAAAAGAAGGAGCAGGTTGCGAGAAAAAAAATCAAAAAGTGGGATAACAGTTTCGATGGCATGTTCGTACACGAAATACATAGCATCGCAAAATTGATATAGGAACAAAGCAAAAACTGGAAAGAAAAGAAAAGGAAAGGAAAGAAAGAAACGGTAATTTTTTTTTGTGTTTTATATAATGGGCTTTAGAAGTCCTCTGTTAAATTCATTAAATGGATAGGTTTTGGAGGCTGGCTCTTTAGATTTCGATCCATTGTGCGACTCAAGTTCAAGTAAGGTTCAACGGGAGAAACGTTTGTTTCCTTTAGATACGAGGTAGGGTCATCGAATCCGGACGAGGTCATATACGTCGGTTGACCTGCTGTTGCCGTTGTGAGGTCGCGTAACCTATAGAAGGATCAGCATTGTCAGTTGGCGTCTAGATTCATCAATTACATGCTATTGCTTAAAGAACCTGCCGGGTTGTGGAGGTGCGTCCATTTGGCAGGAAAAAAAGGCATCAGCAAAACACAGCTCTTGCCCTTGACTTAATTCTATCTTATGCTTACCAGAGGCCATGTTGTCACGACCCAAAATTCTTCCACCACCCGCGCTGCCACCATAGCCAAAGTTTGACAGATATGCATGATCTTGCGGAATCGATGGCTGCTGTAAATGTAACTGAGATGTCGAGTGATGATAAGGTGCCTGATGTTGGAGGATTTTCTGCTGTTGTTGGTATTGCAACATCACGTCATCCAGACGCTTAGAGGTTTCAGGCGACTTTGGGTCAGTACGATAGGGTTGTGGGGTACGTGAAGGGAGTGCCGCCGTAGTCATGATCGCGCGTCGTTGTTGTACCGGTAATGCCGAGTCGTATGGCATGCCAGACGAATTGTACAGTGGTGGATCCATTGGCGGCATAGGTTGCCCATCCGCCATCCTTTTCTCCTGCTAGTGGCATGTTGGTTTTAATGGACTTTGTCCAACACCAGTTTATCTTACCATTTTACGAATTGTCCAATCAAAAACATAATCATATTGAAATCCTTCTCGCACGAACAGGTCACGGAACAGTTTACGGAGATATGAATAGTCTGGCTTGTCGTCGAATCGCAACGAACGCACATAGTTAAGATATATCGCGAATTCTTGATGCAGGCCTCGACATAGTGCATCTGACGGCGTTGTCATTTTCTTTTCCATAATCTTGTCATATTTCTCTTTCTTCGTCCGTGCCCGGATACCCTGCCATGGTAGCTGACCTCTGCAAAAATATACAAGGATGTATCCGAGAGATTCGAGGTCATCACGCCGTGATTGTTCTGTTTTTTTTTCCTTCAGTCAATCTTTTCCCCTGCTTTTGAACATTCCACTCCTTTTGCTCCTCGTTTCTAGGTTACCCATGCTTACCTATCCCTAAATGTGTATTGACACTTGCGTAACGAGGTGTGCCAGTCAAGTTCTTGTTCTCTCTGTAGGGTATATGTACGTTTGTTTTGGGGTCCCGGTAACGCTTTGCCAGACCAAAATCGATCATGTTGACCTGGTTACCACGCTTGCCAATGCCCATTAGGAAGTTATCGGGCTTGATATCACGATGAATAAAACCTGAAAATAACAAGAGTAGATAATGAACAGGTAAACAACTGCGTCAAACGAACAAGGTGAAGAGAATTGCTTTTTGTTGGTACCTTTTGAGTGAACGTATTCCACGCGTGATAACTATGTTAAGCGATGAGTCAAATTGGGTGAACGCGCTTGATGCTTACCAATTGATCGGCAAGGAGAAGTACGGTTTTGAGGGAAAAGCGGCGTTTACAGTAATTAAAAAGATCTTCCATGGAAGGTCCCAACAGGTCCATGACCATGACTGTAAATTCGCCTTCTTTTCCAAACCATCTGACGAAGGGAATACCGACACCTCCAGCTAACAGTTTGTAAACTCTGCTTTCATATTCTAATTGCGGATGCGCGGCTCTGATATTTTCCATTTTGACTGCCACGTCTTCATTATTTTGTATATTAGAACCTAAATAATTTTGTATAGTTAATATCCTCGTTTTTTTTGAATGCTCGCTTCGGGGGAGAGTTTGGGGGGAGGGGAAAAAGATTTGTGTGTTCCCTACTGTCCCCCCGTCTATGTTTTTCTCCTCTGCACTTCGTGCTCAAAATCTCCGCCCCATCTCAAGATGAATCGACCTACCCAAGTAGATTTCTCCAAATGAGCCAGCGCCAATTTTCCTGCCAAGTTTGTATTTGCCGCCTAAGATGACGTCTCGTCCTTCGAATGCCATGTTTGAATTAAAAAGACAGGATGTTACAAGATGATGGAGGGAAGGAAGGAGATGATGCTGTTGTTGTACGGGCTATTTAATACAGACAAGAATAGAGATGAGAAAGTAAGAAAGCACAAAAGAAAAGAAAGAAAAAAGAGAGAGGAGAAGAGACAAATAGCTGAACCAAAAAATCAAAGGAAGAGAGAAAGAAAAGAAATGAGCCAAAAAATTGTTGGTTCACCTTTTTCCTTTTTGTGATGATTTTGGTTGTCCGATTTCATGATTTTTTTGAGGGATAAGCCTATATGTACTGTGTTGAGATATAAATTACATTTATAAAGCTATTAGATATTGTATATACATTAGATAGTGAAGTTGTTATAGATTGGATATATACGTATGTATGTATACATGGGTGTATATATATGTGTGTGTGGCGCTGGTTAAAGAAAAGCAAAGCTAGCTGGCGTGCAAATCCATTTACTTCTACTTATTTAAACAATGTCTTATTATATATGCGTCTATGTGCTATATGCGTATATATCTCCTCCCTTAGGATGACAAAACGATTATAGCACGTGAATCGTTACACTTTTTCTCTCACCGCCTGTAGCTGTACGCCGTTGCCCCCACGGCCCCCACCCAAAGGCAAAAATGTCGAAAAGGCAACAAAAGAAAAGACCGCGCCCTTGGTACAACCGAGAATCACAGTCACCTCCACCAAGCCCAAAAAAAAATTGCATGTCTATTCGAACACTTGACGTTGTCTTTATTACTCATCAACCATGTCCGCCCATCAGGTACAACTAACGACCATTGGAAACAAACTTAATCCTGAAACAAATGGCTTGTTTATATTCGCCAGCACGAAAACGACGATATTATTGACGAAGAATACGTCAGGCAAGAAGATATCTTGGAAGTAGAGGAAGCCGAAGGCCTTGAGCCAATGGAAGACGACGAAGGGAGCGATGGAATCGATCAAGATGGTACACAGAAAGAAGAAATGCCCTTATTGTATAGTATTAATAATTGAACTTGTCTAGACCTGGAAGATCCCCTCGAAGGCTTCGACGTAAGACCTTCAGCGGATGATGAAAATATCATGGAACTGGCAGACGATTCCGTGCAAGGATTCTTCGATCATCGAGGTATATTTTTAAGCAGACGTTATCCGATGGGAGACGAATGGACTGATGACTAATCTTTTTAATTTTTAATAGAACCTGTATACGCCATAGCAATGCACCCTACAGATAATAACATTGTGGTCAGTGGTGGAGGAGATGACAAGAGCTATCTTTGGAGAGCGGACAATGGCGAAAAGCTTTTTGAGCTGACAGGCCATACGGATTCTGTTATTGCGGTTGCCTTTAATGTCGATGGTGATTACGTAGCATCCGCGGGTATGGATGGCAAGGTCCGAGTTTGGAAAACACATACAGGCGAATTCTGCGCAGCAGCCGAAGGCCCTGATGATATTGTGGTAGGTGGGAATTTAGAATTTGGTCGATACGGAAGAATTGCTTACAGACAGGAGGAATTAGTGGATCGACTGGCACCCCAAGGGTAACATCTTGTTAGCGGGCGCACAAGATTCCACAATTTGGATGTGGGCGAGTAAGTGAACCAAAAAAAAAGCGGAGGAATGCTTAGAAATTGGCAACTGATTGTTTTTGCTAGTGCCAAGCGGTAAATTCATGAACATCTTCAGCGGTCATGCCGCACCCGTCAACGCAGGATGTTTTACACCCGATGGTATGTGTATTATTCCCGAAAATCAAACAAGTTTGCTGAACGGTAACACCACTACAGGTAAAAAGATTGTGTCTGTGTCAGAAGATACCTCCCTGATCGTGTGGGATCCAAAATCTGCCGCCGCCGAGATACGACTGTCAGGCGAAGACTCACGTTTCCATTCTGAACCGATTACTGCTGTCGCTGTTAACCGGGATAGTACCCTTGCTATCACAGGTGCTATGGATGGCAAAGCGCGTCTTGTGAATATCCTTAACGGTCATGTAAGAGATAGCATCGAAAGGGCAACTTCAGGGTACTAAATTGAAATATCGATCTAGATCGTCGCTTCTCTTGAAAATCACTCAGACTCAATCGAAACAGCCGATTTTTGCGATGTGTAAGCCGAACAAAAGTATATTGATTGTTTATTCTTATTCACACATATACACAACATGTAGTCTTGCGTTAGCTGCCACAGGGTCGGTAGATGGTAAAATCTCTGTCTGGGATGTTCAGACTCAGCGATTACGATCGACATTGACACATGAAGTAAGCCTCAATCAAGTGTAATTTCATCTTTGGGACGTTTCCCGCTAACTGAAACGGATATAGGATGCTATTATTAAAGTAAAATTTGTCCGAAATTCCCCCATGTTGGTATCCTGTTCTGCTGATCGATCGGTGAAATTATGGGATACTAGAACTGGCCAATGCATCAAAACCTGGGTTGGCCACCGTGATACGATTCTTGGTTTTGCCGTGTCAAAGTAAGTCCTCCATCCCCGTTTTCTGGGGCGTCTAGGTATTGACTTTGTTTTCTGTGTTAGTGATGGTCAAACTGTGATTACTGGATCGGATGATGGTACCTGTTTAGTTTTCAAGGCATAATTTCTAGAAACAGACACAAACAAAATGCATCTTCTCCCTTTCTGCAATTCATAGTTAGATCATACATCATTTTTACTTTTTCAAGAAAAATTATCTTTTTATTGATTATCGTTCGCTAGAGGAAAGGAAAAAAAGAAAGAGAACCGATATTTTCCTTTAATTTGTGTCAGCATAAGCATGCGTCCAAGCAAAAACCATGTTTTGTCTGATTTGTACGTCGTCTCCATAGCCCGCATCAACCATCTTCTTTGTCACTTCCACCGATTCCTCGGCATGTTCAGGACTAAGAAATTGTTGATGGCAAAGTAACGTGTTCTTGTGTAGTTTCAGCTGGAAAGGGCAACCTGCTGGGATCAACAGGGCATCGCGCTGTTCCTGAGCGATAGTATACTGCTTGACCTTCTTGTCTTCAAGAAGCTTTTCGCGATCCTCTTCTTCCAAATAGACTTCCTTGCCAAACAAGACATCTTCATCTTCTTCATGCTGGACGACTTCCTGCAAATGTTCTCGTATTGTATCCATATCTTGATGAAGGTAGACATGCCATTCCACCGGAATCTCAGCTTTTTCATCAGCCCACCAAAGCGTGTAGATCGAATCCAGAGGCGACACCCAGAGATTAGTCAAGTAATAGTCGTCCTGCTCTTGTTCCTTTTCGGTGGGCTCCACAATGGAGGGACCTAAACGTGGGCGGATATATTGATCCGGAAGGCGATTGGCCAGATTGTAATAAGCGTTGTTAATGCAATAATCCTTGATAGGCAAGTGTGTGATAGAACTATCATGGATACGAATGATTGTTGCTTCATCCAATACGATATCCTGTACGCAAAGCAAAAAGAAAGAACAAAATAGATCCATGATCAGTGTGGCTACCAATTGAGCAGAATTGAATGACATTACCCCTTCTTCAGTCGTACGCTCCATGATATCTTCCATGAGAGCATCGGAAACAGCACCCTTGACAATGATGGGCGTAGACTTTTTCCAATGCCGTTGAAAGGCGTCCAGGACAAGTCTGTCGACCTGTTGGATTACGATGGGGTCCAAGGAAGCTTTTCCAGGGGGAGAAGAAGATGGAGAACGTCCCACACGCTGTCGTTTTGCAGCCCTACCTCCGTTCTCGGCTATCTCTTGGCAACCTGACTCGATCGATTGGATGGACTCGTGGGTCATCTTGGTCAGCGGTACCATGTGCTTTGGCATGTGCTCCCTGCGGAAAGAGCATGTGGATATCGGAGCCTTCCATTCGTCTTTCTGATAACAGGTATGACACAAGTCCGCGCCACAGATGGCGCACATCCAATAGCTGTTGAAGATCAAATGTTTGCATGCACTACAGGTGTGCTCTGTATCCCTCACCGGTACCCGACGGCGACCTGCCGTGGATGGCTCCGCTTCTACGATCTTTTTCTCCTCCGCCAAGATGCGCAGCACAGCACGCTGTATCTGCTGGAGTATATAGGTCCGCTGCTTCTGGCTATGCTTCACCACGCATTTGATGTCTTGACGATACTTGGTCTTGTAAATCTCGATAGGATCTTCTGACTCTGTATTGACAAAATAGGGTCCATAGCGCAACTGCCGGTTTTGTGCTATAGCAAAGGCCCTAATATCCTTGAAATGGCAGTATCTCCCATGCATTCGGCCAATGCAAGGTTTGCAGCGGTTCTTGAATTTCTTGTATGCCGAAGCATTGCAGCGTGTATCCTGGATCCTGAGATCCACAGGAATATGAGTCAAGTTCTGCTGCACCGTTTCCTCTGGAACGTCTCGAGGACCTTTTCCTCCTTTTCCTCGCACTTTCTTGTTTCGATTATTGTTCTTCTCATCGTCTTTATTCTTTCTTTTCATGACGGATTGATATCAAGCACTCAAACAATTACAAAGGAGATAGTCAAAGAGAGAAAGAGAAAGAAACAGAAAAGTATAGAAAAAAGTAGATTTGACCTCTCCATTTTTTGCATTTGTTTTCGAATGAGCTCATTGTGTTGATTGACGACTTCTGATTTCGCAATATAGGCCAATAACAATGGCTCACGTATCTTGTGATAAATCAAAAACTGGTTCATATCTAGTAACTTTCACATCATATTGTCGTCAGAACAGAGCGATAAAACACATGAATAATGCGTGTTCGCCCTTATTTCTTAGACTTCACATACAGAACCCGTTCGTAGAACAAAGATCCATATGCTATATGGGCTACTTCAATTAGAACAAAAGTTCCCTTTCAAACATGTCTTTTATTTTATTGCTTCCTTGTCAAAGCCAAAGTAAGAAAACAACGTATTTCTTTCTTCCATACGCTTAAACAAAGTAATATGCATGATATCTTGTCCCATTTTATGGAAAGCATGAGAAAAGAACTCTGTCCAATAGCCAAACATCGCATCATATCCAGCTCAAGGTTTAGCTACAGGCTCAAACCATTCTATCTCTTCTATATTGCAAGACATAGTTAGTCCCACAATATACTCGAAAGAAACGATATTAAGATTAAATCATATACATGTTATAGTAACATCAGCCATTAAAAAGCAGCAGACACTATCTCCACAGGCTCCGTATAATCTGTCATCAACTCCAAATATCAATTCCTTTGATGTTAACTGTATGATATTTTATTTAGCGCGCAAGATTGTTTGCGGTTCCTTGTAGATGGTATTGCCTTTCGTCCCAGATTATTGTACTATAAACGCTCAATTAGTGATAATCTTTTTTAACTATTGCTTGCTTCATTTATTCTAGTGGAAATGACCTGTACGAAAACGTTATGGACTCCATGCAGCCAATGAATGTCAGGTACTTCCTTCCTTGAGCCTGTTTCTGTCCGTGTCAAGGCCGACCGTGATTGGTCAACTGTAAATTTCAGAAAGGTACTTTTTTTTTGCTTGCTGACTTTCCAAAGTCTACTTTTCAGCAAGACGCGATCAACGATCATGGGCAAATCCGAGAAGAAATTGAAAGAGAAGACGACCATTAAAGAATACGATCTTGAAGTGACAGAGATCAAAAAGGTAACAAAGAACAGCATTCTCATTTACATGGACTGTAAACCATACGATCTAGCAGCACAAGGATAAAAAGGACAAGAAGGACAAGAAAGAGAAAAAGGGGAAGAAAGAGAAGAAGGAAAAGAAGGAGAAGAAAGATAAAGAAGTAGCTGAAAAGAGCGATTCTGGTAGATATTCGGATTATCTTAATCTGTAAATGGACTGATAGCAATCATAGACAAGAAGCGAAAACGCGATGCGGATGAAAGCGACGAAACAACGAAGAAATCCAAGTCTGATAAAAAGCAAAAGAAAGAGAAGCAAAAGAAAGAAGATAGTAGCGATGGTTCCGGCAAGCTAAGTATAACAGACGCCCAAACAGCTGAAGAACCAACTAAACCTGAGGTAACAAAGGCACATCCGTTCTATAAGTGCTAGACTAACTTGATAAAAACAATGATAGGTTGCGGAACGCCCATGGAACGATTGGGAGCAAGCTTCGTTTGGCGGTGATGAGGCACAAAAAAGCAAATTCCTGCGGCTACTGGGAGCCAAGAAAAGCAATCCATCAAAACCTAAAAAGTCTGGAGGTTTGTATGGTTCGTTAAAGAGCGCCATTGACGAAGACGAGAAAACTCGAATTCAGAATGACCTTGAAAAGCAGTTCCAAGAAGGATTGCAGTTTAAAAAACAACAGCAGATGGGTAGACGTGGCGGTTTGGGCTTCAGTCGATAGAAAACAAGAATGTTTTAATTTATTACAAAGTCTATTTAAGCACTCTTGGCAGCAACCTCTATTGAAGAGGGAAAATAACATATTAAAAACCATATCCAATTTTGATGATCACAATGACTTACTCTCAATATCAAGAACGGCTTGGTCCAAAATCTGTTGCTGGATAGAGGGGTCTTGCAAATCCTTGTGGATCTTCTCGATCAAGTAAGCAGCCAGCTGCTTCTGCTCACGTTCACGGACGTTGGCTTCATGGCGCACCCACGAATCCAAAGTGCTCTTGACTTCCTGAGCAACAGCAACTTCCTGCTTCAACTTGAATGCCTCAGCTTCCAATTGTGCAGTTTCACGAGAAAGCTCGAAAAGAGCCTTGGTAACATCGACAAGGTCCTTCATCTGGCCAACTTCTTCAATGCGTTCCTGGACAGCAGCCTTGTGGTCAGCACGTGCCTGATTCAAGATGCTCTTGATACGCTAATCACAACCCCTAAAGTTAATAACGATATACAGCATTTCGATTCGCTTTGACATACGTCAATGTGTTCGTTGGCCATGTTGGTGAAAGGTTCTCTCAAGTACTTGATGAGAACACCAAGAAGACCAGCAGATGCGACAAGAACCAAAGTTTCCTCGTTCAAGACGTAGATTTCCTTGGAAATTAAGAATGTGGCCAAACCGGTGCTCAAAGTAACATAGCCAGTCTTTGATACGAGAGAGTTGCCGGGAAGAGCGTCGAGAATGCTGGAAGCTTTCTGCTTGGGCTCAACTACATTTAACAATAACGCGTCTTAGTCTCAAAACAACTGGGAACAAGCAGTGCAACCTTACCGTCATTCTGGGTGGTGTAGCTGCGAAGGCTAAATGTGTTAAAAAACGAAAAACTAAGACTTTAGTTTCGAGTTTTTCTTCTTTCTGATCAATATGAACTATCTTACGCAGCAGCACGGACAGTTTGACGCGAGGCGGTCATCAAGGCAGGGCGAGTGGCGGCAGCTGAAGGATCGCGTTACCCAGATTAAACACTCTTTCATTGCTATACGATTTTACCTGCGGCGCTCTTGGTCAACAATCTAAAAGCCATGGCTAATACGTATTTATCATGATGAGTTATCGGGAATAGTGAACATTGGCAGGGCAGCTTACATAAAACAACGTCTACAGGACAAACAAGGAAAATACGATGTGCTGGTTTTTTGTTTCTAGGGACCGTCCATTCGCACCAGCAATCCGCACCAGATACGTCATCACTTTTTTTAGGGAGGCTGACACAAAAATCTGCAGGCAAAGGCCGGTCAGCCCAAACGATCGGTCAATTGAATGCTTTCTTCAACTTAGAATGAACACCTCGTATATAAAGAAAACAGTTATAATTACCTGTTCAATTTGGGACATTATACGTGTATAAGAAGCAGATCGTTAATCTAGAACGAAAAAGAAAAAAGTAGGTGGCCAGCATGCAGCTTGAAATAGAAACCAGGAGTCACTTGATATGATCGCAGAAGTCTCTTCTCTTTGGAATAATATGTATCCTTAGCTGACGAGAACCAAGACTAAAGACCTATGCGCAAATAAGATGGTCATTCTTACAATGTTTACTAACAAAGCTATCAAATATCAGACTTATATTAACAGCGAGCAGCAGTTGCAAGAGTGTATGAAATCTTTCGCGAAAATATCTTCAGTTTACTCATATAGCAGCAGATTAAAAAAAAAAAAAAAAGAAATAAATACAAGAAACATTCTAACATAAGAAGAATACATAGCGATATGATTTTCAAGGTTAAGAACGAATATGGTTATACTAACCAGGTTTTCGTAAAGAAGGAAAAAGAAAAGGACACAAAATTCTGTTAGGAAGGAATTTCTGCCTGATGCTATGGCTTCAAACCATAAGGGCCTGATTAATGTATTGACACGAAAATATATTTGCGACTAATCAGTAGGTAAACATTGCCATTAGCCAGTAAGGAACAAGACGAACGTAACTATAGGAAGACTTCATATAGTACACACTTCAAAGTGGTCCATATGCCTAAATGTGCACTGCCCCGTTCGCCATGCAACAGGCACTTTTGCGGAGTTGCAATGACGTACCAATGCGGGTCGCACTGTAATAAGCCCGGATAGACCGGAGTGCAACGCACTAATACATGACGCGTTCACCTTTCTCCGACTAACTTTCTCTAACTTCAACATGGCAACCAAATTCACTTTACCCAAAGGTGGCTTCAGCTTTGACAATTACTCTAGGTAAAATATACAAATCCTTCTTTGGACGTTGATCCGGTGAGCTAACAAGATATTAGAAACCATGTACTGGAGACCAAAGGGGCTAGGCCACCAAAAGCAACCAGCACCGGTACAACCATCGTTGGCGTGATATACAAGGTTTGCTTGACGATGAATATCACAATGCGCTAATATCGAGTGAAAGGATGGTGTATGCTTGGGTGCTGATACAAGAGCAACAGAAGGTCCCATTGTCGCGGACAAGAACTGCGAAAAGATCCACTACATCGCCCCTAATATGTAAATCACACTGCTGCCAAACGTTTAAGCATTCTAATTACCTTTTCCAGCTATTGTTGCGGTGCAGGTACCGCTGCCGATACCGAAATGACTACCAACCTTATCAGTTCCCAAATCGAATTGCACAGTTTATCGACGGGAAGAAAGCCTAGAGTTGTTACTGCAATGACATTGCTGAAGCAGATGCTGTTCAAGTAGGGATGACTGATTTCGAAGTTACGCTGAGCTTTGCAAAATAGATACCAGGGTCATATTGGCGCTGCTCTTGTTCTGGGTGGATATGATGCGACAGGTCCTCATTTGTATACAGTGCATCCTCACGGTAGTACTGATAAGCTGCCATTCGTCACAATGGGATCAGGCTCTTTGGCAGCTATGAGTGTGTTTGAAAGCAAGTGGAAAGCAGATATGACGGTAAGCAACGAATATTATGTTTCTGGATCCTTACCCAGCAACAGCGTGAAGAAGCTATCGAATTAGTCAAAGATGCCATCGAAGCTGGTATCTTCAATGATTTAGGCTCTGGATCCAACGTGGATGTGTGCGTGATTCAGAAAGATTCAGTGGACTACCTCCGCAATTACGGTAGACCGAACGAACGTGGCGTGAAAGAAGGACGTTACGTTTACCCTAGAGGCACTACGGCTGTATTGAAATCATCCGTCAGAAATCTTGTTACGGTGACTGAGGGAGATGCTATGGATGTTTCTTTGTAAAAAGCAGTATTTGGAATACAAATTGTTTAGCATATTAAGCGTTAGGGATACTGTTGTAGTAACCACGAGTTCATGTGTCTTGATTACTCTGGCTGAGATATATGGAGTCTTGAATACCATCGGCCAGAGGCAATTTCTCAACTATAACGGTTATTTGTGATGTAGGCAGTAACGGGATCCTGGAATCACTCATACTACGGAGTTACTATTTCTATCACTCGTTCTTTTAACCGAATCAGCTTCCCTAATATGTCCTTCAGTTATCAGTATCATTTTACTTGTATCATTGTGACAGCCTACTATCCATGTCCGATTTCCATAAGCACTGTCCTGGCATCGTGTGCGATGATAATGTTATCATAGCAAACTGCAAGATCGCATCTTGACTGGTGGGGTTCTCATTTTTATTTTCTATCTGTATTGTTTGTTACTTATACACTAAGCTTTAATAGATATATGGATGAGGCAACCGTTGAATAGCATCAATTCAAGTTAAGCATTTTCTCCTAAGTTGATTTGGAGCCTGATGATTCGGCATTCATTCCATGATTAAAAAATGAATTAACTAACCAAAGCAATTCCGTGCCCATTTCCTCTTTGAAACCGGATAAATTTATACTGATGGATTGGAATAATAAACAACTTATGAACGTAATTGGTATTGCAAGCTAAGTCAACAGACAATATAAAGAGATACTAACCTAAGTAAACCTAGACATGATCTTTTTGGCAAATGCAAGAAAACGGCGCTGATAATCGGACAAGTACAACTTGCCACAACAAACGTAATCTTCACTGTCACGTTACAGATTACACATGAGGAGCTTATGGATCAGACATTATCATGGGTTCCCGCTTCCCGTAATTATGGTTTTATCAGGGAAAAAAATACATCGGAAGAGGTCTCTGCTTAAAATATCTGAACCCATCATATTTCAAAGATATACAAGTTAGATTACACAGCATCACCCTTATTCGCCGTGTCCCATCCATTGTTTGCCTTCCAGCACCCCAAGCACTTAAGATGACGGCCCTTCCGCTCCAGTATTATTTTTTTTGAATCTACAGAACATACAATACATAATAAGTGTTATTCCACCATCTTTCACCCCGCATTAACGTATCACGGCAGAAATCCCGTATTTTTAAGACGAGGGTGCCTCAACATCTTACCGCTTCAACCCGTGTCAACCCATTATATACCAGTTCGAAGCCAGCATTGCTATGATATGGTCAATTCCTTTGGCACAGTTGCAATTACACAAGATTTTTAACCGGGAATAAGTACAGTGTATTTTCCTTTATAGATAAATAAGATATAACATAGTATTCCTCATGGTTGCCAAGGCAAAGCACGCTTCAAGCATTACAATATGACTTTGTAAAGAACAGTAAAAGTTGTGTTGGGCCTACAAGGATGACCTTGAACCAATGAAAGGATAGACTATGTCTACCAGTTTTACTGTGGTCCGTTGGGTAAAAAATTTATGAAACAGTTACTGATCCTTATAGCTGATTCGGGCTCATAGTAAATAGCTCGAAGGTCTATTAGAAAGTTGATTGGTGAGAGTCCTCAACATACAGTTAGTTAGAACCCAGTGAATCAATCATGTGGTGATCTTATTTTTCCCTTGGGCGATCATACCACAAACCTTTCCTTTGAGTGCTTAAAACAAACCAGTCCATCTACATGAAAATGATATATTTGCGTTCAAGATGTATAAGGAAAGAGATAATACTTTATCTAATTCTGCAATGCTGAAAGCTGCAATCAAATACACCACCGAGAAACCGTGACCCCACTGTTCTCACGCTTCAACCAATCAAAGAAACGCAAAGTGGCAGCCAATGTACATCCCAAATTGGGAACATGCTCATTTCCTTCAGAAACGGATCCCCCCAACGCTGTGCCTTAAATTTTTTGGACTCGTATCCATATAAGTACCTCTTTTGCTAGGGTCAATCAAAAACCCTTTCACTTCCCTGTCTCGTATCCATGCAACCTGCCATTCTTAGCGACACCTCCCACACTATCCGGGACGACAGTGGCTATAATACCAATGTTTTCGCAGAAAAGGATCAACAAATGGCAGAGGTTTGCTCTTACCTGGAGAGCATCGGATTTTTACCAAAGGATCTAGTTGAAAACGAAGTATCATGGTTTTATGGGTGAGTGTAGTCATAGTATCCTCCCGTTCACGTATTCATCAGTGTTGGGAACCAGAAATTTGAATATCGATGACTACTACTTTGCCTTGGAGTCAGTCGAAACAATCGCGAACCATATCATGGCTTTGTACGGTGCTAAGATACTGGCATTCACAAAGAACGAAAATGTCCTGGATGTCAATTTACAAAAAGAATCGGAAGAGTTATCGGTGTACATGCATTCATCACAGCCGGGTGTGTCACAACTGCACGGGCCCCAAAATGAGAGAAGGTGAGGGTAACAAGAGAAAATGGGTAGATTTTTTGACATCGTATCTTTAATGATACTAACAGAATCGATGAAAAATGGTTGGATCCTTCTGTCCCCACCAAAGCTTACCGTCTTGAATCCTACCGTTCCAACGGTCTCATGTCTTCTGGCGTGACCTCGCAATTACGCAGTTACTTTATCACCAAATGCAAGTTTGCCAATGTTTCACCAAATAGAGAGCAGGAAAGGAACATCAGAGAGGTGGCCGATCAGGGCTTCTTGAAAAAGGCAACGGAGCATACACTCAAGATATATGAAGATGTCATGAGACACGTCTTGAAACGGACTGGCCCAGTCATTGAGATGTATGAAGTCCAAGGCAGCCGTGAACGTCGTCTCATCATTGGCTATCGCCAGCGGAGCACCAAGAACTTTTTTTCCGCCATGTCCGATTTGTACCATTACTACAACCTCTACTCAACCCGTAAATATGTCGGTAAGTTTTTTGGAAAGGCTTCCTGGCAGAGAAAGGTCCTTTGTTTCATATATTGATCTTATGTGCAAACAGAACAATTTTCAAACGGTGTGACCATCATTGGACTGTATCTTAATCCCGTGCCGGATGCCAAAGCTGTCCCTATTGAACACTCTATCCATCAAGTCATGAAGGAGACATCCCTACTCTATTGTTTGCCAAAGACCCCGTTTCAAGAATATTTCCAAACACACAAGCTATCTGTCCAGGAAACGGTCTATGGCTATGTCGGATGGATCTTTACTCAACATTTCTTGAATCGTCTGGGCAAGGAATATCTTTCTCTTACCAATATTCTTGATAGCAGCAATCCGATCCATGAAGAAGTGTTGTCCAGAATGAAAAAGCGGCTTCGCCAAGACACGTTCACGCGTGAATATATTTTAGATATCATCAAGCGCTATCCGGATTTGATTCGTCTGCTATATGCTAACTTTGCAACGATCCATTACGTCAATCAGCGGGAGGCCTCCCTGCAACCAACCATCTCCTATCAACGTTTGACTAAGCTGGAGATTTTAACGAACCAGGAGCTCAGCAGGAGGATAAAACAAGTGACATCCAATGCACATGAGCAAGTCGTCTTTGAAGCTTTCCTCACTTTCAACAAGCACGTATTGAAGACGAACTTTTACCAATCCACCAAGGTGGCATTATCATTCCGACTGGATCCAAGCTTCTTACCAGAGATCGAGTACCCAACCAAGCTGTACGGCATGTTCCTCGTCATCGGTTCCGAATTCAGAGGGTTTCATCTTCGGTTCCGAGATGTGGCCCGTGGCGGTATTCGCATCATTCGGTCCCGCAATCGCGAGGCATATTCCATCAATCTTCGTACACTGTTTGACGAAAATTATGCCTTGGCTGCGACACAGCAGCGTAAAAACAAGGATATCCCAGAAGGTGGATCCAAAGGGACAATTCTTCTGGATATAGATCAACAAGACAAACCTGCGGTTGCTTTCGAGAAGTATGTTGATTCTGTTTTGGACCTACTGATAGTGGGTGAATCACCTGGCATAAAGGAACGTTTGGTGGATCTGAATAAGAAACCCGAGATTTTATTCTTTGGCCCGGATGAAGGCACCGCAGATTACATGGATTGGGCTTCACAACACGCGCGCCGACGTGGTGCGACTTTCTGGAAAGCCTTCACGACCGGGAAATCTCAATCGATGGGCGGTATCCCACACGACACCTATGGAATGACCACGCGATCTGTCCATCAATATGTTCTAGGTATTTACCGTAAACTAGGCTTGAAAGAGGAAGAATGCACGAAGCTTCAGACAGGGGGTCCGGACGGTGACCTCGGTTCCAATGAGATCAAGATCTCTAAGGACAAGACGATCGGCCTTGTGGATGGCTCTGGTGTGTTATTTGATCCCCATGGTATTGATCGTGAAGAACTCCTGCGTCTGGCCACAGCACGAGTGATGATCAGTAATTTCAACCTTGAAAAGCTATCCCCTGAAGGTTTTCGCGTGCTCGTTGACGAGAATAATGTCCGTCTGCCCAACGGCGACCTCGTGGAGAACGGACTCACTTTCCGCAACTCGTTCCATACAAACAAGCTGGCCTCAGCGAGTGTCTTTGTGCCCTGCGGCGGTCGACCAGAATCAGTGGATCTATACAACGTGAATATGCTGCTGAATGATGGGACGCCCTTGTTCAAGTACATTGTCGAAGGCGCCAATCTCTTCTTTACTCAGGAAGCTCGTCTGCGGTTGGAAAAGGCAGGGATTGTGATATTTAAAGATGCCTCAGCCAATAAGGGCGGTGTTACCTCGTCATCGCTCGAGGTGCTTGCAGCCTTGGCATTTGATGATGTGGAGTTTGCTAAGAATATGTGCGTTAAAGACGGACAAATACCAGAGTTCTATAAAGCCTATGTTGAAGAAGTACAACAAATCATCGAGCGCAACGCCGCGATTGAATTCGAAGCCCTTTGGCGGGAGCACAAGAAGACAGGTCTACCGATCTCTCTTCTTTCGGACGACTTATCCAATGCCATTGTTCAGCTCAACCTGCAACTACAACAAACACATCTATTTGAAAACGTAGAGCTACGTCATGCTGTTCTTCGCAAAGCATTCCCCAAGTTATTGTTAGAAAAACTCGGCCTAGAGACGTTGCTAAAGCGTGTCCCTGACAGTTATGTTAGAGCCATTTTTGGCGCTTATCTTGCCTCTCAGTTTGTCTACAAGTACGGGGCTCAACCTAATCACTTTGCATTCTTTGAGTTCATGCGTACAAATTATCCCAACTGATTTTCATAATCAACGTTGAAAGGCAACTCGGTCATGCTCAATTTATCTATTGTAATAAAAGAAAATATTTAAAACAATGAAATCAGATTAATGCTTGATGCTATTTCTGACTGTCCGGTCCAGCAGCTAATTGAGCTGGTTTGTTCATTGTGTAGTTAAATGGAATACACGGTGCCATTGCATACATTTACATATAAAAGCGTACAGGTGGAGTAAGCCCTCTGGACAATAAGATCTCATTCACATAAGGACATCGGACTAATACAAGATGACGTTCAGCCCCTAGCTGGTCCTTTCTATCGAATCTGTCCTCATTCAACTCTACAGAACTTTGTTGCTTGTCGTACCGAAAAGACCTACATCTGTCGGTGCTTGGGTCATCTTTCTTCAACTTACGGTGCTGCCCAAAACACGCCATTTGGTCGTCCAATCTGCCATATTTCTCTCGCTCTTGGATCATTTCCGACGTGTCCATCGAGACAACTTGAATGACAGCGTTTCTATAACTGTGCACGCCCAGGAATTGTAGGCCTGGGTGAGGATAACATATCGTAATCGATCGAGTATGGAAACGTAAGTACGTGCATGAAAGTGACTGAAGCAACGGACAATGCTGCGAGATATATCCATAGACGGCGTCCTCAATATCATTTCCGCACAGGGCGAGGTCTTTCAAGCCATGACGAATAGAGGATGTACGATTTCCTTCTAAAAGGATTCGGTTGCCTTTCAGATACAGCCGTTGAAGGCCTTTTAGCTCGTCCAAGATGTAATCCAGGCCAAAGTCTTGGAAAAGGAATATGAGCTCTAAATCAACCAAGGACGGACAGATGACCAAGCACTCCAAGACTTCCTTGATCGAAACATCGCTTTTTCCAAGTATTTTCACGCACGAGAGTGTACTGCAAAAGCTGTGGATTGTTTTCGAGAACCAAGGCTTATCCCACGTATCATAGGTAACATGTGTCATGGGAGCACGGATGGCAGAAAGGATATCCAGAAACGCATTGTAGACTTCCATGCAGGGGATATTTAATTTTTTGAGCTTCCGGCACGCATAGGCGAGTGGTGCCATACCCCTCTTCACTTCGATACCATTCTCCCAATCCACATATAGATTCAACGCTTCCAGACTCGTATACTTCCGAGCAAAATAGTGACCCCAAGGGTGAATCGAGTCTGACATCAACGACAGCTCGCGCAAGTTATTACAACTAGCTATGTGTGTTGGCAGATCGCCGTGTACTTTGAGATTATGGATTTTTAACGAACGAAGGCGTGGAAGCTTACGATGGAGCTTTTCCAGTTCAGAAAAAGATATGATATTGTCAGCGTTGTTTCCGACAATGTTGAATAGAGTCAAGGTCAATTCTTGTATCGACGCGTGCTCTGAGATAACGTCGACCCATCCAGTGATCCCTTCCGTAGAAACTGATACGTGAGTGAGACATCCTTGGAGCGACGGTTTGGGAAAGGTGCGTGGTGTCCCCATCGTGTTGCCAAGTGATATCTTTGCAAGATACTTCCATTGTTGCAATATGGGCGATGGGTCTAACCTTCCTCTAACTTTGACCGATATCTCGGTAACAGAGGGGAAGAGTTGTGGAAGAAATGAAAGATCTTCCCTGTCCAAGGCTATGGGGATGAGGAGCTTACGCACCAAATGACCGAGTGGTCTATGTGCGACCGTATCCGTTAGCGTCTTAACGAGCTCTTTGAATTGTTGCTGAGTGATATCGTCCAGTGATATGTACAACTGAGGCTTCAATATCAGGTTCCATGAACGGCAGACACAAAGTAGGACACAGAGGTTTCTCCGTGATAGACGGTTGGCGATATTTTGCAGGAGTTCACTGGGCAACGTGTTCATAGAAGTTATGGCAATCGATTTGTTTAAATGCCAAAAATATGGCACCAGCTTTTATAGTAGGTTACTAAACTGCAGGCCAGTCATATATATATTTCACGTTACGTCTTATGCATGACTGATTGTACACCGCGTTTGTCGGCTGGCACCTGTAAATACCATTGCTGGCCCCTTTGAAAATCCTAGGAGATAGTGGAAAGGCACTCATGTAATGATCACCATCCTATAAGACCACAGTTGGTATGCGTTCTCTATTGTGAGTCAGAGTAAAGGCTTTGTCCATTTCAAAAGATATAGTCTACGTGCTTATGACGAATCCCACAGCAGGTGCTTCAGAGAAATAATACAGCAGAATATTCTCAACAAGGGATAGGTTTGGTGTCGATTTCTTTATTCCTTAGAGAAATAAGATACAACCAGGTTAGTTGCTGGTCATCGTTAATGGCTCCATCAAGGCGTCAATTGCCAAAAGAAAAAAAAAAAGGATTTTGCATATTACTGATATTTATTTTATCGAACTTGTTGCCCAATTCCTGACAACAATAGGACAATCTTTGTACTTTAACACAGCATCAATAACTTGTGCACGTTCGATCATCAACTTGGCCATACGATACTCTTTCGGGCACCTGGCTACCTGAGCCAGTGGGCGAACGAGTTCCAATGCTTGCAGATTTTCAAATGCCTAAACCAAGACACACCTGTTCAGGATGGCAACTAACCAACAAGATAAGATCGTTACCTTTAATGCCACTGCGTGCTTATAGAGCTTCATTCCAAACCCCATGCCCTGCACTTGGGTTGTACTCATAAAGTTCTTGTACTCATCGTACAACATCTGAAAATTAAACACAGAAATATCCTTTTCTACTAAATTCTTCATGCTCACGATCAAGATCAACTCTAAAAGTGAAACACCTAACAATAAAACGTTCAGATTCTATCAAGCAAAAGAACAAACAAAAAGAAACCTTTCAAAATCTCCGTTTTTGCATCCAGACACTGTATCAAACTCGCCTTATCAAAATGACTTGCTTCAAGGAAAGGCTGCTCTGGACTTAGGCGGGATACAGGTTCGAACTATAGCAGATGGATCCTTCATTAAGTTGTTGCCCTGAAATACTCTAGCAAATGAAACTTACACAGATCTTGTAGAACAGACGTAAATCTCTAGTCATATGGAAGATCCGCTGGAGGATGCTATTTAGCGATGCTTCTTGGAATAATGTCTGGAATGGTATGTCAATAAAGTCCCCGTATAGCAAGCTCATTACCGTACTTCAACCGATTTATTGAATTTCTTAGCATAGGCGACAAATGCTGTTGTGTGTTCTGGCCGTTTTGGTAATCGAAGGGTATCTCGGGCTACTTCGATGAAATCTGTCAGCGTCGGCTGTGAAAAGAGATAGATCTGTCTGTGCGAGAACCGTGATTTGACACGTTTTTCTAATAAGTCCAATGTATCCTAGGTAAAAACGTTTTTATCAGTCCGTGCCATATGTGTGTTTCTTGGCACTTTACCAAACGACAGGTCAACCCTACTACTGCCATTGGATTTTGAGCGCTCTGGGCAGCATCAAACAAATTATATAACAAAGCTTGCTTTGGGTGTTGTGCAAACAAATCAAATTCGTCTAGAACAAAGATAATAGGAAGGGTCGTTCGATCGCCCGATTTTAATAACGATAGAATATAATTGAAAGACTCTGCAAAGGAACCCTATCAAGGAAAGGACATATGAGCCAAACACAGGCGTACACAGAGAAACGAAGAAAGTACTTTTTGCTACTTACAAAAGACCGTTCCTGTTGCTGCTGTTGTTCACGTTGTTCGAGCATCAGTTGTCTCGCCATTTCATTGAGGGCTAGCCGATCGTTGACTTCGGTCAGCCCATTCAAGCGCACGACACAAAATGTGTTGTTTTTCTTAAGGTTGGTGATAATCTTTCGAACCATGGCGGATTTGCCCGTGCCACGATTGCCAAATAGCAAACATGAATTGCTTTCGCCATTCGTCACTGTTTGATATAGTAATTGGTGCAAACGATCGTATTCTTTTTCGAGGCCGTGTAAGCGTTCTGGAAGTGCTTTTTCCGTGATGCGCGAAAGTAAATGCCTGCGGGTCCACCTAACATGATCTGCTAGATCATCGTTTGCTTCTCGCAGCTTCTTTGTGCACTCTTGTGAAGTCTCGTCTCCAGATCGTTTTGCCATGTGTGTGTTTCAATCGTCCGAGATCTTGGCTGCAATTGCAAGAGCGGGCCAGGAGAGAGGGACTTCTGCTGTCAAACAATTTTTGTGGTGCGTGACGCTCCCACCATCTAATCACGTCAGGTAAAATGTGGTGTCTTAACACGTACTATAGAACATTTGTTGCGCGAGATTTTCCCGGTCAGCTGTAGGTGAATGTTGATAACATTATTTCATTGGGGATTGGGGCAGCTTTGAATATCCGTGCTTTCAAAAAGGATATGTTACCTTGTTGGTCGCAGATAAAGTCTAGTGCGTATCAATCAATTGCATGATGGAGACTTTCCGTTCCTTAGATCAAATGGGCGACGTGTGTGCTTTTTACGCGGTACAGCTGGAGTGTTACACTACTATCGAGAGATGATTCAAGTTCATCCTGCAAGTTCTGGAAGCACTAGATCAGGGACCACTACTGTGCATAAGCCTTTTCCTCGCGAGATCCCCTGTCTCTTTCTGCTTGTTTGATGTGGATGATAAGTTATTCGCTGGTCTAAATGTTGGTCACTCAAAGGATCCGTTTCATAGGCTTAGCTTGACACTGTGTTTTTTGTGCTATATTTGGTGGGGAATCTAAGTGGAGATGCCGGTCAGTTGATCATCCTCGGTAAGATAATAATGGGATAAGGATTACGTCTATAGGCATAAACAATTCCCTGATTTCTACTGATTTCAATGAGAAAAAACGCTATAATAGGTAATGGTAAGGTAGTAATGGTGTAAATTTAATTAGACACTGTGGGAGTATTTTGATAAGTAATTAGCACATTATGTGGATCTCTCTTCAGGCGAATGAAATAAGTAAGCAATATCTATTCAATAAGTGTTTTCATACTAGTACTACTACCTTACTTCTTTTCTTTCGATCTTTTTAAGTGCTGCATTTTCTGCAATTATACATATTTGCTGACTTGTTCTGTATTTCTCCGTTGCTTTTTTCCATGGCCCAATCTGAATCCCACTTGGTTCTTTTTCCCCATTCAGCGGTATACTGTTAACCATATATAGGAAGGCTATTCATGCGTGAGAAGCGTCTGGGACGATCCAATCCAATCATGATAGGTACGTTCCAATATCCCGGTCTAGCACAAGAAACGTAATCTCCATTTTTGTCCATATCCAAATGATACCGCTCCTGTATTACCTTACATTCAGCGTCTATGAGTTTGACGTATAGAATGTTCCTTTACAAGGACCTAAAAACACTTAACCTCGTGAGAAACGTATCAGAAATCAATATCTTCTATTTCAAAGGAGGACGTTGCATTCGGGATCTTATTTAAAGTCCCACCTATTCTTTTTTTCTCTTTTGTTTTCTGCTCTTTTTTTTTTGTCGTCTGCGACTTGGACAGAATATAAATGAATTCCTCTCCTCCTGTACCAGATTCTGTCCGAAAAGAAGGACTGTTTGTACAGCAACTCACTCCTATTGGTGGTAGCCTTGTTGGCTCTTTCTTTGTGGGCCTTATTCCTCTTCTGTTGGTTTTGGTTTTGCTGGGTGGCTTTCGTCTTCCAGCTCATTACGCCTCCTTAGGAGGATTAATCACATGGTACTCCTGCAGATACTCGATCCTAAACTATGTACCATCTCTTGCTAATCATTCTATAGTATATTCATTGCAATTTTTGCGTGGCATATGCCGGCCCAGCAAGCCTTTGAGTCCATAGGTAACGGAATCGTATTCGCAAATTGGCCAATCATGTGGATTGTGGTGAACGCCATGTAAGATAAAGTTTTGTCGTTGGGTGGACCGATGTAATACAACGGCCTGCAGGTTTATTTATAACACAGCAGTTCGATCGGGCATATTTGACCTTTTTCGACGCTGGATGGTCACAAACACGCCTCCAGACACGCGTATCATTCTCTTAATCATTGGATATAGCTTTGGGGCTCTTCTGGAAGGTAAGCCATCTGAAGAACGATGGTTAACACTGTCTGAGTGAGCAAGGTTAATGAACAAAAAAATAAATCTATAGGCGTTGCTGGATTTGGAACGCCAGGTGCAATATGCTCCTCACTCATGGTGTCATTGGGGTAAATCAATCTATTTCATAACATAAAAGTTCTATGTTCGACTCATGAAGTTCATAGATTTGATCCTGTCGATGCCTTAACATATACGCTAATTTTCGATACCACACCAGTAGCGTTCGGTATGACTTGAAAGGAAAAGCATTCAAACTAACCACTTTTTCTTGTTTAAACCCTCAGGTGCACTTGGTATACCAGTCACCACATTAGCAGCCCTCACAGGATTACCTGTAATGTCTTTGTCAGCAATGATGGGTCGTCAGCTTCCTTTGATAAGCTTATTTCTACCATTATATGCTCTCCTCTTTTATGCAGGTGATTTGTTTTTCTTATCAGTTGACTTCCATATTGGCAAAGACTAACCTGACTCATAGGTCCACGTGCAGGAGTTTTGGAATGTTGGCCCGCCGCACTAGTGGCTGGTCTTTCATTTGCTGTGGTGCAGGTAAGCCGCTTTCAAGACGAAACTCTTTACTGAACAAGAAGCAAGGCTATATTTGCCAATCTGGTGGGGCCAGAACTTCCTGATCTTATTGCTGGTCTAGTCTCTTTGCTATCGATCATTATATTTGTGCAGTACTGGAAACCGCCTTATCGTGCTGAATACGAGGCAAACATTGGCGTCAAGAGGAAAAGAGATGAAGAAACAACTGATTCTTACCCATCGGCCGCGCACTCATCTACCTGTGCGAAGGTAGAAGTGTCCGAAAATGCGGAACAAGATCCGTCTACTACGGAAAGAAAGAATGGAGAACAGTTGGTGCTCGCAAAACCGACTTGGCTAGAGACTGCAATTGCCTGGAGTCCTTGGGTTATCATTGTTGTAGTGGTTATCATGTAAGCCCAAAGACAGAACCTCACGATAAAACTGGAAGCCAAGAGTAAACATATGCTTTGCCACTTAGATGGAGCTTTGCCAAAGTTTCGAACGTGGGTCAAGTGCGCGTATTCTGGCCGCACCTTCACCAAGAGGTAATGTCAATCCGTAAAAGATTAGAAGGTGAATAGAGCTAATGACGTTCCGAAACCGCCAGGTATGGCTGACTCTGTATGGTAAAAAGTACGATGCGATTTGGGTCTTCCAACCACTGGCCACTGGCACCGCTATCCTGGTTTCTTCTATTCCTTTCGCTGCCATTGTTCTGCTGTACGGTGCAAAGCCAAACGTATTCTATTTCGCCTTATGCGATACTGCCAAGCAGCTATTTTTCCCCATCCTCACTGTGTCATTTGTCATGGCATTTGCTTATCTGTACAATTATTCAGGTAAAGTTTTCCTCAGCTTATTCGGGGAAATCTGTCTAAGACGGCACTAGGCATTGTATATACCATCGGATTGACACTGTCTTCCGTTGGGCGGGCATTCCCTTTTCTTTCAGCCTGGCTTGGTTGGCTCGCTTGTTTTCTATCGGGAAGCGACACCTCGGCCAACTCGGTAAACCCAATTCTCCATTTGATTTTGGATAACTAGTATGATGTTCCTAACTTTATTCTTTATTTGTCATAGCTTTTCGGCAACTTACAAGTTGTTGCTGCCCGTGAAATTGGGTTATCTGCAGTTCTGATGGCTGCTACAAATTCAACTGGTGCAATTACATCCAAGATGATTTCTCCCCAAAATTTGACCACAGGTGTGTCAACGATCAATCTTCAAGGGCAAGAAGGCAGAATACTTCGAAAAACCATATTACATTCTATATTGATGGTCTGTATCATTGGTGCCATGGCTACAGTACAACAATATGCCATTCCAGGTATCATCCCTCCGGGCGATCAAGTTCTACCTTAGTAAAGCATACCATTTCTCTCCCTCTCATTGTATATTGTATAAACTATTGCCTACTGTTTGACATAAGCAACTTAAATACTTTTCTTTGTTTCGGTTGATGCAAAAATATTCTATACAAAGCAAATGCTAATTACAACGCATGGAGATATCGTTTAAGCCGAGTTATCCATTGCTTTCATGGCCATCTCATAAGCGAAGAAAGTGGCGGCATTAGCAGGGAAGGCTCTTGCCATAGTAGGACCAACTCCTTGGAAGAAAGCCTTTGGACCAGCTTCCCGGAGGACAGTACGGAACGCGTGCAATGATGACTTGTATCTGTTCGTTTGGTCAGTAAATACTCTATTAGCCATATAACGACTGAGTAACACCAACCTCGACTCGTTCTGAATACGGCTCTTAATCACATCCTGGGGATATGCAGGTATCCAAGCGCCGAAGCCAGCGAGACCACCGGCCAACAATAAATCAATGGTAGTCAATGGGTCATTTTCATTCTTTTTAAGCGACTGGAAGAACCGCTTAAGACCTTCATATGTGACTAAAAATATTGGTTAACATCACCACTACTCCGTCCTACTGTCTCGTGTCTATAGACGGATCCTTACTGAAGTACAAGCCATAGCTGGGACAATCTCGGAGTAAGGTGATGCCAAGGCCGCGGTAAATACCACGAAAACCTTGAGCACGAACTGTGCGCACACCACAGTCTACAACGCCCTTATACTAATATGACACGTTTAAACACACATTTATTTTCTGCATTTCCTCGTTCGTCACTTACAGGTGGCTCCAGTTTGCCGCTAGCTCCGATCACGCCTGCAGGATCTTGGGTCTGAAGTCTGACCTTCAGTAGTTCAATTGGACAATTGAAAAAGGCCATCACACTACCAGCCATGGAACCAGCCATGCCAATTTCGGCCAACGACAAAACCTTGTTGGAGTCTCCCTTTTGAAGCATGCGTCTGAATTCACCGTTGGACATGAAGACCACAGCATTACTATACAGTATTTGGTCAGAACGTTCCTTTCTCCCTTTCTATTATCCATTTGTCCTACCAAAGACCGATGCCAGCCAGCGGAGATGCAACACCACGATAAAGGCCTTTGGGCTGTCAGATAAAGTACGGAATAAAATAAAATATTAAGACAAGGTTTTAGTTGATCCGGTTTCCGAAACTTACGCCTTCTTGCTTCACCAATTTTTGGAAACAGTCCATAGCGTTTCGATAAATTGGTGGGGATGGCTGTGTCTGCATACGAACTTTGATCGTATCGAATGGGTGACCTGTGATAAGGTGAGCTTAGACCTGTTCTCGTCGAGTAGGGTGGGGAAGCGGGGAACTTTACCCACGACGACTTGCGCCCAACCGCCAACTGTGCCAGCAATGAGGTCTTGGGCGAGCTTAGGTATCGCAAATGAGGATTGAGCTGCTGGCAGAACTTCAGTCGCGGAAGCCATGGTCGAGATAACAGAGAGAGAAAAGGGAAAGGGGAGAACCAAGAATACTGTGTTCTTGTGCCTTGAAGAAAAAACGGTCCAAAAACTTTGAGTCATGAACCATACGTGATTTCAATTACCGGAACCAATCACATAACCATATCCCACGGCTGCCCCTTTTAGGAAATAGGGTATGTTCAGGCATCTGTTACAGCTGCACGCAAATAGATGCGAGCAATGGATATAAAAGATCGTCCAACTACAGAGAGACGTTATATGGATAAATTTTGTAAAGACCAAGTAGATATATGCGTAGAATGCCTTCGCTTGACCTTTTTTTAACCCAAGTGTAGCTGGTAGTACAGTCTTGCAGTGATCAGAATGCCAACAGTAGCCACAGTAACAAATACGGACTACAGTAACTGATCAGATCCAATTCGTTGATTGAAAAAATATAGTGTAGCCATTGCCAACATTTTACATCCTGATCAGTGACGCACTCAAAACTGGCACAGTCTTATTCTGTTGTATAAGTAGGAGAATATCCGAGAAACATTTAGGCTTCTAGTGATATCATAGTATAAACGTGCTTTAGATGTGGTTATTAGCACGATGGAGGATGGGGAATGCCACAAAATTTCCCACGGTCAGATAGAAAGGCCCTAATGTCAAAGCACTTTGCTTCTTAGATTTCTGTTCGTGGCTGAAGAGGTCTATCAAATGACCAGAACGCAAAGATTTATTTCGGCATGGTCGGACTATCCATAGAAATAAGCTAATGAACGTAGGCTACATCCTAATTCAGTATTGACTGCAATTGTCATCCTTTTCTGTTTTAGCCGGACAGAGAAATGAAAGAATGGTTATTGTTACTGCACTTACACCGCTACAAAATTATCCGCCTGGCACCGGACTTGTGCGGGACTCAATATGAGGTGTGACGTGCTTTTCCCCGCCACACAGAGGTTCCGCCGTTGCGGGAAGCCGTTTTAGAGAACTCGCCAGGCGCCAAACATAGGATCCTTCTTTTTATTGCTGCTTTGAAAATGGTATGCATCAAACCAACAAAGGATTAAGCGAGGCATACGATGCAGAATAAGAGATGGATGAAGAAGGATCGATGGATGGTTAATCGGATTTCCCTTTTTTTCTCGATAGCCCTTCGTCAAGCAACAGAAGAACAAGGCCTACTTCAAGCGCTACCAGGTCAAGTACCGCAGAAGAAGAGGTAAATATAACTCACTTTCTTTTTTAAAACAACACGAGCCCCACAACCCTTCACGAAAAACCCGTCTATTGCCGGATGCACGGACATGAAGTGTCATGTCTCCGTACGAGACGTGCAAAAAGTTCATTGCTTTGATATAACATTGGGTGGCTTTTATCCGAAAGCGAACGGCCACTTTCGCGTGGAAGGGGAAAATGAGGATGTTCTTATTTAGCCATGGCTTGAAGAAATCGGTGAGCTAATGGACTTGAATCTTTTTAGAGGGTAAGACCGACTACTATGCTCGTAAGAGACTCGTCGTTCAGGCCAAGAACAAGTACAACTCTCCCAAGTACAGAATGGTCGTCCGTTTCACCAACAAGGACATTATCTGCCAGATCGTCTACGCTAAGATCCAGGGTGATTTCGTCTTGGCTGCTGCCTACTCTCACGAACTTCCCCGCTATGGTATCAAGGGTGGTTTGACCAACTGGGCCGCTGCCTATGCCACCGGTTTGTTGTTGGCTCGCCGTACCCTTACCAAGCTTGGTCTTGCTGACAAGTACGAGGGTGTGACCGAGCCCGATGGCACTCTCCAGTTGACCGAGCCTCTTGAGGACGGTCCCCGCCCCTTCAAGGCCTTCCTTGATGTCGGTTTGGCCCGCACTTCCACTGGTGCCCGTGTCTTCGGTGCCATGAAGGGTGCTTCCGATGGTGGTATCTTCATCCCCCACTCTGGCAACCGTTTCCCTGGTTTCGACATTGAAACCAAGACCAACGATGACGAGTTGTTGCGCAACTATATCTATGGTGTCCACGTTGCTGAATACATGGAATACCTCGAGGAAGAAGATGAAGAACGTTACAAGAAGCAGTTCTCTACCTTCTTGAAGAACGGTATCACCTCCGACAAGGTTGAGGATATGTACGCTGAAGCCCATGAAGCCATCCGTGCCGATCCCACCTTCAAGCCCACCGAGAAGAAGGGCAAGCCCGCCAAGCCCTTCAAGAAGCTCCAGCGCCTCAACAAGAAGCAGCGCGACAACAAGGTCGCCCAGAAGAAGGCTGCTTTCGAGAAGACTTTGGCCGACGAAGAGTAAATTGTTTGTTGCTTGCATACTCAATAAAAACAACCACAACCCTCCCAGAAACTTTATGTTTTGTTCAGTTACTTGGCTTTACCTAGTGGTTTCCATTACATCAGTCCATTTTTGTGATGTGAAGAATTTCAGTACATTATATATAGCTTCTTTTTGTTCATTGTGTGTATGGTAGGATGTCCCAGTTAAGTTGTGGACTAGAGCTGAGATTGATCGGTCAAGTATTCATAGGCAAAGCAACGCGCATTTTTTTTTTTCCAGTTATTGAATATGGATGCGTGCGAATCTTGGTCTTAAGGAGCATTGTGGACCGTATTGTGGCAATTTAGCAATTTCATGCAACTATCATTCGGTAGGAGCAGCTGTTCAGTTACGGAGAGCTACGATCACTCTGTTCAGTATAATAGTTCATTTGTGGGCATGAGAGGTTGGATAAATCCAGAAATGGTATTTGCCTTAATTCGGGTATGTTCTATGTTTGCTCATCTTTTGATCTATTCCTTCTCAATAGGAACGATTAGGGTTTCCCGGATGCAGTGGCGAAATCCTGCCGTGATATTCTAATTCCGCTCGGAACGCTTTGATGCCTTTTGAAAGCAAAGGGTCAGCCCTTGTTCTTCTTTCCATTCCCACTGCTAATCCTTGTTCTTTTGAAGCACTTCCCAATGCGACGTTCTGCAAGTCATGCTGGTTCTTGGTATACTTCTTCCCGTAAGTTCATCCTTGCACATGCCTTGAGATTTCTCATTTCATGTTGCTGTGCAGGAGCCGCATTAAATCAGCAATTGGACCGTGACCTGGCTGCTGTGCCTTCGACAACAGAAGACAACGAACCTTACCCTATTCCAGGTGTTAGAGCTATCATCGGCCCGTATGTGCTAGCCACTTTTGCCAAAAGAAAAGCCCTAATAACAAAAACGAGCTAACTGAATGGCATATTCTTTCTTTTTTCGACATTAGCCATGCTGGATATAGTTACAGCAGCCCAACGGCAGCTTACGCTTATAAATGTGTGGACCCGTCTGCTATGTAAGCTAGTTTTCCCTTTCTTCTTTCGGCGGGAATGGATAATGGCTGCCATCTCGCTTACGATACGATTTTAGCAAGCGAGTGTTTCTTTTGGGCCCTTCTCACCATGTTTATTTGAACGGTTGTGCTCTATCGCAGTGTGATACCTATGAGACACCTTTAGGAGATTTAACCTTGGATAGATCAGGTAAAAAGAGACAAATAAAAGAGAAATCCGTAGCAGAAGCTCAAATATATATCGGATAAAGTGATTGAAGAGCTGTATGCCAGTGGGCATTTTGTTTGGATGAACAAGGACGTGGACGAAGACGAGCATAGCATCGAAATGCATTTACCCTATACGTACAAGATTTTCAGCGAGTAAGTGATATTGTGACCATAGTAGGTCGAATAGACAGCAAAAAAGGAAACCATGCTGACTGGAAGTTAATACAGAAAGATCGATCAGATTACTGTCGTCCCCATCTTAGTTGGCTCCATCCGAGCAGACAAGGAAGAACTATATGGTAAAATCCTGTCGAAATACTTGGAAGACCCAGCGAATCTCTTTATTATCTCTTCAGATTTCTGTCACTGGTAAATTATTGCTGCTGCTATACTTCACGCACTTTTTTTCTGACAATGTTCTTTTTCTTTCCTTTGCAAACCAGGGGATCTCGATTTCAATATACATTCTATAGAAAAGAACGTACGGGCACTCCTTTGCAGCTCGGACGAAACACGACTTCCCTGGAAACACCGATCCATGCGTCAATTCGCGATCTTGACTATGAAGGCATGGAAACAATCGAATCTCTTGATTTCGAGCAGTTTGCATTATATCTTGCTAGAACCAGAAATACAATCTGTGGGCGGCATCCAATCAGTGTGTTACTTGCCGCGATGACTACGCTGCGAGAGGAGAAGAACCAAACTAGACAACGAATCAAGTTTGTCAAATATGCACAGAGTTCGGCATGTGAACATCCGAGGGACAGTAGCGTGAGTTATGCCAGTGCCTTTGTCTGCTTGGAGTGAACAGAATAAAACGCGTTGCTTGTTTTTGTCTTGGTTTGTTCTTCATGATGACGCGATCGATTTATCTTGATCAGGGAAAATAATGGAGCGTGTACCACGATACACATCTAACAGAACGGGTTGTAATTTAGGCAGAAGGTTCTGCATAGAAGCAAAGAAAAATGAGTCGAAGTGAAAAAAGAGGGAGGAAAAGAAGGGATCTTACCTCAAAGACAACAATGACATTGGATTGGTCTTTAACAAGGATAGCCATATAGTATTTGATTTGCCATAAGGAAATGCCTTCGTTGATCACTACGTCTTCGATCTTCAATCGATTAATAAATCTGGACACAGAACTGCCACCCCAATAGGTGGTCTTGACCTGGATACCGATGCCGCGCATCACCAGGATACTTTCTAGAAAAAAAATCAGCGAGCTTTTAAGTTATTATGTCTATTTCATCCATGCCCAACCTACCTTGCGTCACCGTCTTCGTTTTCAGCCAAAGCCAGCACACTGCTAGAATCGGCCAAGCTGTGCGAAAATAGGGGATCTAATAAGCACAGAGAGTCAGGCTATGTGAAGGGGCGAGCCATAATAAAACAACGAAGCATTGGTGGGACGTACAAAGATCCAGAGCAGCAACGCGACCACAGCAAAGACAGCATCCATGAGGAAAAGGCTAGATTCCGCTTTGACAATGTATTCCAAAGCATGGTTGCCAGGCATTACATGGCATACCATGTTGCCTGAAGTATGTGTTGATGATTGATGAAGAGAAGGAACGGACGATGTTCGTGAGCGTGTCAGTGGTTTCATCCAGCAATAAAAAAAGAAGGCAAAAAGCAAGAGAGCAACGACGATGTTAGTCACAAAGGACACAAGTGGTTTATTTTGCTGATATTTGCGATGAACATTTCTTTTCTGTATGTTTTTTTTGTTTCTTTGCTTTTTGTCTTCTTATTGTTACGATAGAGAGAAAGCATATGCGAACGGTATATGTGGTGACGAATGATGTGTGTGTGTGTACAAGTGCTGCGTACTGTATGTGTTCATGTGTGGTGGTTTGTGTAAGTGTGCATGAGCGTGAGAAAAAGAGAAAGAGAGTGCGTATGCCCTTGCTAAGAGAACGAAGCAAGCACAGAAGGTATTGGGGAGAAAATAAATAGCTTTCCATGTCGCTTCTTATTTTAAACGGCATACCGAAGAGAGGGTTTGTAGGGAACCAGGTCAAATAGGAACCGAGCAAGATTCCGATTTCCTACGATTTGACAATACAAAAGACCAATGGCTACTGTAGGGCACAAAAAAAAAAAGAGAGAATTACGTGAGCTACTTTGTTTCATGCATCGATATTGCTTACATAAGAGTAGCGGAAGCCAGAAGAGATAAAGCCTTTGATCGAATTTCGGTTGCACCAAACCCAACCCGTTCTGGTCCATAGGTGTCGAAGCATCTGTTTTTGTGATATCAAGACTGTGAAACCGATGCAGTTTTAAGCTAGAACGTCGGCGGGCAGGTCTTTTCAAGACAATGGAGGAAGGGGCAGAAGTAAGTAACGTGGCTAGACCAAGTTCAAGAGGGCTACCAAGGATGGAAGGTATGGACGGATCTGCTCCTGCACCGGCGAGTAGCCGAGCAATGCTTTCCATCTGCTTCCAGCAGGCGAAATGGAGAGGCGTCAGTCCGTTCCGGTCCTGCGCATCCAACCGAGCGGATTTTCGAATTAATGCTTCCACCAGATGCGGATAATTCAGCAGCACCGCAAGGTGAAGCATGGTATGACCATTCAGATTCGCATGCGATACATCTGGAATATCTTCCAGAGCCTGGATGATCTGCTGCTCCAGTGCGCTAGCAGAAACAGGACGCATTGGGTCCTGTTGCTGCTGCTGTTGCTGTCCTTGTTGGTGTGCTGGTGGGGTGCGTGATGGGATGTGCCGGTCCTGGCCGTCACCGCCCTGGACAATACGCATGGCAATTTGTTTCGCATCATGCAACTTGCCCGTCATTTTTAATCCGACTACTTGCAAGGCCAGTTCCAAGAGGGCCTGGTCGCTCGCATCATAGTAAGTGAAAAGTGCGACATCCTGACTTTCAAGAACCAAAGGATGTTCTTTGAATGAAACCAAGACAGGTCCTGGATTGGTCGCTGGTGGAAGGATACAAACAAGTGTATTGGGGTTCCAGTAGACAGTGGCTGCCGCGTGCTCTCCAAAAAGACAGGTTAGACCCTGATAAAATCCTGATCCAAGGACGGTGACTTCAATCCCACCGTAAGTAGGACCTTGGGAGGGCACGAGCCGCTCTAGTTGGGGGTAAAACACGGGTTCAGAGGTGTACTGACCATCGGTCGTGGTCCGTCGCCGGCGACGATTGATCCAAGATGTATCATCCGGAGTGTCCCTCGGTGCAGTGAGTGCCACCAGGTCGGACAGGAACGAATGTTCCTCGCCTGGTGTGGGAGGTAACGGACTCATGTGTAGCATATTAAGGGAGGAGGAAGATGAGGAAGTGGATAGAACACCAGACGAGGAAGATGGTTCAGTATCTGTCATAGACCCGCGTCGCGAAACAGCTGGTGTTACTGGTTCTTCGGAACGGCTGCGCTTTCTTGATTTTTTGGAACTCTTATGATCATCTGTGATCATGATGGGTGGCGAAACGCCGGTAGCCACAGTGTTTCCTTGATAATCCTTCATTGCAAAGCATACGCTAAAAAAAAAGCAAAAAAGTTACGTGAGGAACGGCTAAATCAGGGAAAGGAAATAACAAGAAATGGGGTAGTTTACCGAAACCCAATCTTTTCATTGTGGTGTCTGCAGTAACATGTTATCCGTGTCGGTAGAATGGCATCGCCCGAGCTGAAATTGACCATGGGGTTGCAGTTGAACAACAGAACACGGTCGTGTTCAGGGCCAATATCCGGAATGTCGATTCCGGATCGTGGACGACCTTCTTTGGACCGGTCTGCTCGCTTGCGCTAAAAGTTTGTATTTCAGGGAGAGAAAGTTGATTGTTAGACCGAGAAAGAAAACGGAAAAGAATCGAGGGTAACTTGCCTCACGGCGAATACAGCCTGTACACATCTTGACCTGCCTTTCGGGATTACTTGCACAGATGACTTTGGCTTCCAAAGAAAGGATACTGGCTTCATCCGAGACCAAGGAGCCCACAGTGGGACCGTCTAGCATTTTCTGCTGTTGTGATTTTCGTAACTTGGATCTTGCCAACATGGATTCAGCTAGTCTAAGGTATGACCACGTGTTGACTTTGGTGCCTTGTTCGGTGAGCAATTGAATACACAGTTTCAGCTGGGTTTCTACTCGCGATTTGGCCCCATTTTCGGGAACTCCTAGAATCCGAATTTGGAGACTATTTTTTTCTGAGTGATCTTCCCGAAACACCAAAAAAGAAAGAAACAAAGAGGCACGGAGACATGTGTCTTGTTCTTTTGTTTCTTTTGCCCCTATAAGGCTTTTTTTTCTTTTTTACCTGTTGTCCGTACAGCTTGAGGTTGACAATCTAAAGAATATCATTGAGTGACAACAGTAAGAACAATAAGAGATAAGTATAAGAAATAAAAAAAAGAGAGAGTGAGAGATTGAGAGAGATAGGGAGAGGGAGAAGGGAAAACAAAAGGGTAAGGGGAGGTTATTCGGAAAGCATTGTCTGAAACATACGTGTCGTTGGCTTGAAAGAGAAAATGCGAGGGCAGATGACGGGTCTTATCCTAAAACATACAAAACGTTGCGGGGTAAGTTTGGGAGGACGCGGCACTGACACACAAAGTTTTCTTTTTTTTTTTTTTTACATCGTCTGACGTCGGCTTATCATATTGTGGTGATGGTGAGGAGTTACTTGTATAGGATTCAGGAAGTGAAGAATCCGGAGAAGGCATATCTGTATGATAAAGCATGGTGTCCAGTTCTGGAAGTAGTAAAAGGTAATCGTATGGATTCATTGATTTTTGGTTATCGAGGTCATCTAGGTGACACGTTACAGGTGAATCCGGTCGAGTGGAAGTCATGTAAAAATGAAAAAAAAGACAAAACCCTAGAAAAGAAGCACAAGTATAACAAAGAGATAGCGACAGAGAGAGAGGGAGAAAGAGAAAGAAAGAGAGGGAGAAGAAAAGGGAAGACGGAAGCTGTGAGTATTTATTTTTTTGTTTTGGAGGGAATCTCTTATCCGTACACTGATCTCTTCTAAACAAGGAACTTATCGATATCCAAAAAAAAAGTGTGGGAAAGGGCGTATAAAAGAAGGAAGGAAGGGAAAGGGAAAAAACGGTTTGATCCACGAGAGATAGGAAGACAAATAGAGCTTGTAAAAGGTGTAACCGGGTTTGCCATCTTTGCACAAAGCCACGCTGCGCACGCACCCTTGGAGAGAGAGAGAGAAAGAGGGAAAGAGATTGGCCTGTTCACACCCACAAACCAAGCAATTGGGGGAGTAAGAGGATTGTGCAACCTTTGTAAACATTTGCAAGATCAGCAAGGTTGAGGTGTCACAACGCTCCCAATACAACTTAAACTCTCTCTCTCTCTCTTTGTCTCTTTCTGTCTCTCTGTTTTAGTCAAGGAAATTAGATTGCGTCAGGTTAGTGGGAAATGAGCCACATAAATGAAAGCGGGTCAAGCAAGAATATAATTGGATCACCATTCCCAAAGGTGGGCCACTTCCATGAAAAACAAGTCGCTTCTGTTGAAAATGGGCCACTTCCGAAAATATGGGACAATTTCGAAAATAAGTCGTCTTGAAAGAAAGGAAGAGATGGATTAAGGGTATTATAAAAAGAAAGAGAAAGAAATAGGCACATGATCCATTTCCACTGGGACCCTTTTGGCTTGGTGTTGGTAGTCTGATGCACACTACTCACTGGAGTAGCGTGTTTTATGAAATGTTGTGATAGTAGTACACAAGCGATCGCAATTGATGATGAAGAACAAAGCTATAGTACCCTTTTTCTTTATGATGATGATGATGATGATGTTCCTGCTCTCTGTGCATCAATAGAAATAGCTTCAATCAATGCTTTCAAACGCTTACCGAATAACGCAAGGCTAGTATGCTAGTAGTGCTACAAGAGGGAAAAGCAGAGAAGAGAACGAAGGACAATGACGCCAATCATGTCATTTATCAATGAGACCCTTTATAAACTATATAAAGATGAATTAGGTACTGCAGGTCGCAAAACGAAAGAAAAGAAAACCAAGTCTTTTTTTTTTTTTTTTTTTTTTTGGGGGGTTGGCAATGGGTCATCAGTGTCTTATCTTTTTAATGCCATGGCGTTGAGGAGTAAAAAGATCTTGTGCTTTGAGTGGGCAGCCACAGCATCGTCCGTCGTATCTATAATTTCGCAGAGAGTTTCTAGATCTTGTCTTGCTTGCATCGTACACTGTGCCTTTTTTCCAAGTTCAACAATGAAATGCTGATAGCGCAACAATGCCAGTAGTGTTGACTTGAAGGACGCAACATCGGCAAGTGACTTGGGCAGGCGTAGGATACAGAATTTCTTAGCAATGTAGACGTCATTGATGTTTGCAAGCATATAGAGATAGCCCACATTTCCGACCCAATCCATTGCTACTGTATGGCACGGCGTCTCGATTTTGATCCAGCGCCTCCATGTGCCCGAGAATGGCCCCATTGGTGCGCAGATTCTTGCATTGTTGAGTGACGGCACAGTTGGGTGTCACACAGTGTCGCTTGAATTCATTACTTGACAGTTCAATGTCGTGTTCGCCGCCATTTTTATGCTTCAACAAGAGATCAATTTTTCTTCCATGCATCGTGTTTTGTGAGCTGCTGTCATAGATGATTTCATTGAATTGGCGTGCGTCTTTCGTGCAGTTACTTGCTGTTTCTCCATCGGCAAGCTTGATTCCAGTGGATCGAAACAAGTGGTCTATAACGCTTGCCACGCGTCGATATACTGTGGGTTCTGAGTCAGTCAAGTCCCAATCCTCGGCTGTTTCAATGATATGCTCTAGGATTTTCAACACACGGTACTCCTGAGAGTATCGATTGTTGCGCAGCAGTGGTCGCTTGGCATCATCGATCATGGCTAATATATCCCCAACACAAGCGCCATTCCCAGCAGCATAGATACTGATTTGGTCAAAGAGGTCTGCTGATCGTTCTGTCAAGTGGTAATTGTTAAAACTGTCAATAAGTGTGTCGACTTGATCCTGCCCAAAATCGGTAGGATGATACAACTTCATGCGAGCAACCTGCGCAGGATTCAGCAAATTGACTATACGAGACAAGCACAACTTTAAGAGTGAGAGATCAATGTCATCCAATTGATGCGTTTTATTGAGAATTGTCACGACCACGGCATCCAGACCAGAGGTAATGTCCAAAAAGGGTTTACCACCACCCACTTCATCAAGTAACGCCTTTTCTTTCTGGTTCCAATCCATGCCTTTGAATTTTTTGTAGCCCATCGCAAACAGAACTTCCTTGATGTTGCCTTCAGATGCATCGTCCTCTTCGTCTTCTTGACCATTATGGTCTGGGGGTGCCTGCTGATAAGGTGAATTTTCTTCGTTTGTGTCGAGTTTTTCAGACTTTGCTTGGGTATCACCCTGTTGAGTCACAGAGAAGCAAGAGAAGGAGGCGATGGCATCGCAGATCAAGGTATCGGCAGTAACTTTGCCATACGAATTCAACACTCGCAGGCTTTGATGGGCGTATGTTGCTTTGGTGTGAAGTCGTTCCTTCTTGATGCTAGCAATCGTTTCCCAAGTGTCTTTGGCCATCTTGACTGATTTCACTTTTGCATGGGGCTTCCACTCTTGCTGCATCCTGATGAATCGTTGGCGCCATAGATCAAAGAGATCCTGTGCAGACATGGCATTATTCGGCAGGGACCATTCAACGATGTGGTCTAACTTTGTTTGAACAAATGCATCCAACGAAGGATTTCGGTTGTTGATGATGTACAGTTTCAATTTCATATCCACCAAAATGGTTTCTCGACATTTCCAATAGAGGAACGAGGTATAAAACAAAAAAGGGTGCATAAACGAAGATAAAAGTAGTACGCGATTGGACGCGCGGTTGCTCTGCCAAATATAGCCACATTTTTCAGTATCCGACCAAAGTTATTTTATACACGTTTTATTTTTTCTTTCCGTTTTTCACATCAAGTTGTTTGGGTTGGCCAAGTAATCTACCAGGCGGATCATTGGCTCATGGTAGTAGACGACGATGACTTATGAAGTCTTGTTGTCGCCCTAAGTGAACGTAGTAGCTTTCGTGGAAGGCTATTGGGTTTACAATGAACTACTATCAGTAGCGCTGTGCCAAGTAGCCCTCAGTGGTTGTTAACAGGTTTTGGTTGTTTATGGTTGTAAACAAGCCTTTAACAGTTTGCTCTTCTCATTCGCCATGAAATCTACAATACAAAGCAATATGCAACGATGTTCAGCGGCTAGCGTCTGACAACGGTGGAAATAAAGATGACGTATCATCGTTTAAACTTATTGAATGCACCTGTTTCTATTGATGCACAGAGAGCAGGAACATCATCATCATCATCATAAAGAAAAAGGGTACTATAGCTTTGTTCTTCATCATCAATTGCGATCGCTTGTGTACTACCGTCACAACATTTCATAAAACACGCTACTCCAGTGAGTAGTGTGCATCAGACTACCAACACCAAGCCAAAAGGGTCCCAGTGGAAATGGATCATGTGCCCATTTCTTTTTTTTAATCCTCTTTACCCATTTCTTTCTTTGTTTTTCCTCTCATTTTTGCGGAAGTGGCCCATTTTCAACAGAAGCGACTTGTTTTTCATGGAAGTGGTCCATTTTCGGGAATGGTGATCCAATTATATTCTGGCTTGACCCGCTTTGGTTTGTGTGGCCCATATTCCACTAACCTGACCCAACCTAATTTCCTCGACTATATCGGGATTGTTTGACTTGAGGCCTTTCTATCAGAAAATGGGGTTATGTCAGCGAATCCTACGCATTGCGAAATAAGTTGCACCTCTTAGTCATGGTACATCCATATTAGTTAAATCCCCTCTTTGTGGTTTTTCTCACATAAGGTATATACGTTATATATATACCCCTGCTATCGACGAATTACGAGCCATTGAGACCATCCTTTTTTCTTTTTCACATGAAAAATGATAAACAACACTTTGATATAAAACCCTATGTTGGTTTCTTCTTTTTTTTTCCCTGAACTTTCTTTTTCTTGTTTCTTCTTCTTTTTTAATATAAGCGATAAGGAAAAAGAGAAGGAAAGAAGGTTGGTACATGGCGTGACAATTTACCCGCCCCGCACACGACTCAATTCTTTTTGTTCCCTATTTCCCTCACCCCGGCCCGCCCAGACCACGGAAAAAAAATTCAGCTATAGCCATATAAAGAGAAAAAAATGCACTCTTCGAAACGACTGCAACTTATTCAAACTCACATCTCCACCATGGCAGGTAAAGAAACAAAAAAGCCTCCACTCCTCTCCTCCTCAACTCATGGATGGCCTTGCTTCATAGATCCCGTCTCAGTCTTCCAACATGTGCCTCAAGCCCCTCCTGATGTCATCTTCCATCTCACCGCTCAATACAAAGCAGACACTGATCCACGTAAGATCAACGTCGGTGTAGGCGCTTTCCGTACAGACGAACAAAAACCTTATGTTCTTCCTGTCGTAAAAAAGGTAAAAGGAAAAAGGAAGGATCTCTAAGGAAAGAACAATGGCTTGCTAACAAAGAGGGGGTTATCTGTTCTCTTCCTATCGATGCTGACTGCAGGCTGACGCGATCCTATTCAATGACGACACTTTGGATCACGAATACCTGCCCATTGCCGGTTTGCCTTCCTATACAGGTGCCGCTGCAAAGTTGATTTTGGGAGAAAATAGCCCAGCAATCAAAGAAAACCGTGTGGCTGCTGTCCAGACTATTTCCGGTACAGGCGCAAACCATACCGGTGCTGCCTTCCTTGCTGCGCACTATACAAAAAGCCGCAAATGCTACATTTCCAGACCGACATGGGGTAAAATAATAATAATAATAATTTTTAATGAATGGCACAGTAAACATCTCATGACTCATCCGAATGTTAGCCAATCATCGAAATATCTTCACCATGTTGGGCTTCGAAGTAGAAGAATATCCTTACTGGGATCCAAAGACCCGCGGTCTCGATTACGACGGAATGCGCCAAACCATGTTGGATGCTCCTGAAGGAAGTATCTTCATTGTGCATGCCTGCGCTCATAACCCCACTGGTGTCGATCCGACGCAGGAACAATGGAAAGGCATTGCCGAAGTGATGCGCGCCAAAAACCATTTCCCCTTCTTTGACTGCGCCTACCAAGGTTTTGCCTCGGGTGATCTGGATCGTGATGCTTGGGCTGTCCGATACTTTGTTGACCAAGGTTTCGAACTCTTTGTGGCACAGTCCTTTGCAAAGAACTTTGGTCTTTATGGTAAATAGAGGATCACGATGTGAAAAATTGATCTTTTAACCTTTCCTCCGTTTTCTTTCCTTTTCTTTTCTTTAGGCGAACGTGCTGGCAATTTGACCATCGTGGCCAAGTCAGCGGAGGAAGCCAAAAAGGTCTTCTCGCAGTTTGAAAAGTTGCAACGTTCCGAAATTTCCAACCCTCCCGCTTACGGTTCTCGTATCGTCAACATTGTTCTGAATGATCCTGCTCTGTACAGCGAATGGAAGGAGAATTTGCGTTACATGTCCAACCGTATCATTTCTATGCGCAAGGCACTTTTCGAGAAATTGCAAGAACTCCAAACGCCTGGCACATGGAATCACATTGTGGATCAAATCGGCATGTTTTCTTTCACGGGATTAACGGGTAAGTGCGCCGGCGGAATAAGGAGATGCAGAGCTGACTCAGTTTTCTCACGCTTCTCTCCAATCAGCGTCCCAGGTCCGCGTGCTCAAGGAAAAGTACCACATCTACATGACCGACAATGGTCGCGTTTCCATGGCTGGATTGTCTACTCAAAATGTAGATTACTTTGCAAAGGCTATCGACGATGTAGTCAGAAATGTGACCAATTAGACCATGTTTCCAAAAGAAAAAAAATAAAGAGAACATGGCAAAATAAACAAAACAAAAGTGGGGAGAGCATTGTTTCTCTTTTCTCTGGAAAGGTACCGATCATCGCCGATCTCTTCTGCCGGTACGATATCCGGACAACAACATCATAATGACATCAAACACAAATCATCCCGTTGCTCTAAATGCGATTCTTCTTTTTTTTAAAAAGGAAAAATCTGGAAAGTGTATTTACGTTAACGAAAAAGGATATACCTTTCCCTTACCTTTTTGTCTCTTAGAAATTTATACACAAAAGAAAAGGAGAAAGAAAAAGGAATACTAAATGGGTAAAGGAAAAGAAAAAGATGGATAAGAAAGAAACAATAAAAGGAAGAAACAAAAAAGGTAATTCAATAAGTTTGGCGTATACGTTTAGCGGTATGATCTGGATGGATCGAATCTTCCATCACGCGTTTTGGAGTCTGGACAGGCGAGAATTCTGGAGTTAAAGGTGCAACGGCGTTCCAAGGTAGGATAGAACGAGGAATGGAAGGAGATGGACGATGGACAACGTGAGTGGACTGAGCAGTAAGATTCGGATGGGGTGATAAAGGCGAGGATGCTGAAGGTGTTGGAGAGGGAAGACTGTTACTAGCATCATTACCCGCAACAGTGCTAGTACGGGTCGTGCTGACGTTGGTACCTTGAGCAATACTCGTGGGATAGCCGCTTGGAAGGGTAGCCACCGCTGAAGTTTTCTGTCGTTGGATGTATCCATTGAGCAGGCCACACCATTTCTCGTAGGATGCCTTGGATACATGAAGTCTGTAATCGATCATCTGGAGGAAAATCCGTTCAGCAGTATTGATTTCAGTTAGGCTCAGGCCTGAGATCTGTGCCCAGGCTTTGTTACGATAGGCCTTGTCATGAAGATACTTCGAGGCTACGATAAGGGCAGCAAGGAACATTCTTCGACCGCAGCATATCAAATTGTCCTCAGGTCGTCCTGCTTTCAAGGGATAATGACTTCGTTCTCGCAATTTCTGAGTGACTAGTTGCTTGATACGAAAAATATAAAAAAGGGCAATTTGGAGCATCACGTAGGTTGTCTTTGACCGTTTCAAGATTTCACGAACAAAGCCCTGTGTGGAAACCACTTTGGCTTGTTGCTGTGGATGCCAGATAGAATTAAGAATCTCAACAGATGTTTCTAAATACAATCATAAACAAAAAGAAAAGAAAAAGGTTAGTTGATTCCACTTCTTGAAATGCAAACCATTTCGCACACCATACAACCAAATTCCGCAGTTGTGCGTTCCTTGACAAACAAATAAACCAAAAACCACTATAAAAAAAAGAAAAGAACAAGACACACACAGAGAGAGAGAGAGGACGCAAAAAATTCGTTTATCTGTTTGTCCGTTTTCACTGTATCACGCTCTGTTTCTCTTGTGGTAGATCAAAAACGAAAAGAACAAAAAAAAAAAGAAATAATAATAAAGAAATTGGAAAAAGACCAGAAAACTTACCGACCAAGTTTTCAATCATGACGGTGCGTTCTTGGCATGATGCATCGATAAGCTGGCGTGATGGAGGAGGAGGAGGCAGCGGATCATATGTACAGTTGGATGATGAATTATAATGAACAGATTGAAATCGATACATTTCGCCACAGCCTAGTAGGGCAGGATTGGCCCCACCGGCCGACGGGTCTTCGAAAGGATTTGTTGGTGGTCGGACATCAGACGTAGTCATGGATAAAGAAAATGAGGCGTGTTTTTTTAGGAAGGCGTAATCTTCTTTATAAAGAAATCGTGTGCGTAATAAAAACGTGCGTTGAGGTTTTTTAGAAAGTACTGGAAAATTTCATTGAAAGGATATGTGTTGGGATATGTTTTCTGGAAGAACAAACGCTGTTGGTTTCCTTTGTTTTGTTTTGGGCTTTGTTGTTTTGTAAAGGTAAGTTTTGACGATATTGGGTTTCTTAGATAAAGATGATTATATCGTAAATAGTCATACAAAGAAGAGAAGATTGGGGGATCGCTCTTTCTCAAAAGGGGGGAAAAAGGGGAAGTAAAGAAGAAAGACTTTCTATTTATAAGGTTCGTTCAGTAGCCGCAGTCAAAATTTTGTCAGGTGCCCTTTTTTTTGTACGCCATCAAAAGATGAGAGGCGCAGCAAGTAGAAAGGCTTTTATTGGTACAAATGAACCAAGCCATACAGCAACGTATGGAACAAGATATAAGACAGCAACCCGTTGAGCGCCCCATCCACAACAACATCCCGCCAGCTATGCATGAAGTACTGTGAAGGTTGTCTGCACTTGATAACCAACAAGAGTACGGACAACACTGTCCAACTCAGACCATAAAACAAGAAACCGGACCAGTTCGTCAGCCCGAGAATACCTGCCGCAGAACCCGCAATGGCAGCGAAACAAGATCGAATGAACTGTAGTTGTTTCGTGTTGTGTACGACATGAGCCTGGACAAATTTGTGTGCATCTTGGTTTGGTGGATTCATCGCGTCCTTCTGTGTTTGAGAAAAAGTATACGTATATATGTGTTTTTGGCGTATGTGGGTTAGGGCCTACTTGTTTGCCCGACGTATTGCGTGTAAGCTCTGGGGGTGGGGAGTTTGTGTTAAGTGTTGGTGTGCGTTGTGCGTGTGTGTGTGTGTGTGTGTGCGTGTGTGTCTGCCGGAGCGGGAAATTGGGACAAGCACCTGTCTGCGAAATTCCTCTATTTGGATCTCCGCCAGTGTGATGTGGCAAGGTCCACCGAAAAGTGTTTCAGAGACACAACAAGCTCCGCCAACTTTGATATGCGCAGCAATGATCCGTAATCCGGATTGTGCCCATAAACACGTTCATCAACCCTATTTCAAGGACATGATATAACCAGCAATCCTTTGCGCCTCAGTTTGTCAAAGAAAAGATCCTATTTAGTTAACAAAACTTGAGAATTCATTATGTATCAAAGAACAGATAAACAAGACCAAGGAAAGCGTCTCTTGACGCAGTCAGTTGAGCATGTGGCAATGGTAAGCATCTGGATTATTCTTTATCAATGTCCTTGTTTCACCTGCAATGCTCTGTTTTGGCTTGAATAAGAAGGTCATCTCTGTTTCTTTCCTCATTCTGGTGCTGGAGCCTGATGTCCATGAGATGGTACCACTTGATAAGGAAATAGATCAGAGATGATATCGGAAACGTTGAGTGCAGTCGCAGTTAGTGATGGCCTTACTGTGTCTTGAGCTATCAATGATTCCTTTAACAGTTAAAGCTTCACTCTATTTTTAATTTATGCGGGAAAGATATGTTTATCTTCGAAATGAGGAACGGTAACTCAAAGTTACTGTGCCATCTGCAACTGGGAAAAAAGAGTCTACCTACCGCTGAGATCATTTGGCTCATTCAGGCGCGAGCGCAGTGAATACATCCAACGGATACGGAAAGATGAACCCCAATTTTTATCGCATGTGCAGACATGAGAGCATGCTAGAAAATTTGCTTGTCATTCGGGGAAGCTGCGCAACACACTTTAAGAATCTTAGCAAAAAAGGATATAATCCGGCCTGATTGAAAGGTTCTGATGATGTAAAACAACTCGCCAGTCTTGTACATAACCAAGACTTTGCCTCGACCTAGTCATTATGATCACGCTACTGTATATGGATACAGGAATGAATGGGGTTTTGGAAGCAAAGCAGAAAAGGAGAGAGAGAGAGAGAGAGCATACCTTAGCAAAGTTTATGCCTGGCATTCAGTCATTGCCGGTCACGGCTTTACAAAGATTATTCATTTTTAATGGGTCTAGAAAAGTGGGCTATCAAATTTATCTTTTTAAAAGTTTAACGTATTCTTGAAGTGGGTAAATGCCAGGCTGTAATGAAAGGAAACAGTAGTGAGCGGTTGATGAAAAGTAATCCATGGCGCAGATTCAAAAAAGTCGCTCGGGTACAAACAATATTCATAGCCGGACTACTGAAGATGGAGCCTGAAACTTCGGACATATTGGGTAGGGTTACATCGGGATAATCCCAAACCTGGTTCGCAATAAGACAGGCAGCCCATGCCTTCTGGTTTGATATTTTATTTTTTTTTAACGAAACTCTTCTAGTGTATATTCATGTCTAACAGAAAACAAAAAAAAAACCATATAAAATAACCTAATAATACAAGAACGCGACCATGTCTCTCTAGTTTGTTGAGGATGTGTTAGGGAACCATTCACCGAATTTTTCTTTGGCAGCTTCCCTAATGCGACAGAAGATGCTTTCACTATCATCCATGGCAGGACGAACATCCAGATGATACACTGGCACACCAGGTGTTTCTTCAGGTGCTTCATAATAGTCAATCACGTAGCGTCTTTCTTTACCACATCGATTTACAAACCAATCGTGGCGATCGAATGGTCGAGGTGCACTAATAAAGAAAACGAGCATCCATTAAGATCACTCTTCGTTCTTATTCCAAATCATAACTTGACTTACCCAAACAATGTGTACCACCTTGCTTTTGGAGAAATATCTTTTGGTCTTCCCTGGAAACGAGCCAGATACGGATCCTCTTTACATTCACTACAGATCGTGTCTCTTACGTTAACACACACACTATCCTCTCTCTCTCTCTCTCTATTTTCAGTTTGTCCTTTTTATCATTTACCAGGAGAATTTGGATTCCCATTTTAAGACTTCCTGCCATGCTTCTTCGTTTAAGAAGTTGTGAATATCCACCATGGTTTCAATATGCTCTTCGGGTGTCTCCCAGCCTTTTCTTCGAAGGGCATTGTAAAACTGTTGAGGACTTGGGTATTCCCATTTAGCATTAGACTCCTTTGATTTTGGGATAGAAGATATGACTCTTTCGGTTGGTAAATCCATTGTCTGATCTTCTTGACGCTGATCAGTCAATTTGGGCATCATATTCAGTTTGTTTATTTCATCGTCTCCTTTATGCATGGGGCAGGTTGGTGGAGGGTTCTGGGATTCACGCACAGGACATTCTGCTTTTGGCTGTGGTTTGTCTGATTCGGGTGTTGTTGTGGGTTGATGCATAGGGCAGCCTGACGGTGGATTCATGGTGGATACAGAAGAGCTGGAAAAAAAAAATGCAAGGGGTAAAGAAAAAAAAGCGGGTTGGTTTTTCGCACCCCGTTACCGAGACACCTATAGCACAGCGGGCTTTGAAAAAACCTGAAGCGTGGCTTTTTTGACACTCGTTTGCAATTCGTTCTTTCTGATACAACAGTATCAAGATCGAAACAAGGTTCGTATCAACTTTAAACATCTCTTCACTCGTCTTAATGTCAAAGAAAAAGACATATTTTTATAGGCAATGGAATGGGAATTTGGTTAAAAAGTTAGATTCCTTTTTTTTTTATTGTTAGGAGGTTGGATGATAGACAATAGTGATAGATAACAATAGTTAACCACTTTCCCAGTTATGGAAGGTCCGGGTCTTGCATTTCCGGACTTGTTTTTGACTTGGCTGGCCGTTTGAAAGGGGAAGGACGCTCATTATTGTTCGTCACCATATACTTGAAAACGGCCGAATATTCTTAGCGCCAAGAACGTCACGGTTCCAAAGTATAGCGCAACTGTTACATCTTAGTACCGCATGTAAAGCCGCACCTGCCTTTTCATGGCTTCCGGGCCGTTCTTGCTGCTTTTTCAACTCTCTTTTGCTACAGACAGGACAGATCTGCGACGTGAGATACTCGTCCACCATTATAACCCTCGCAGGAGCCTAAATATATGATAGCTTTAGGAGAAATATATCGTGACTCTTAATTGGGAAATACCTTCCGTTGCCTACATAGCTGATAAAGACGATTTCGTATTGTTCTCGCCGAAGCAGGCAGTTTCCCCCGCATTGAAGACGATAAGGCTCCGCTTCCGAACGCAATCAATATTGGCTTTTGAGATTCCTTTTCTTCGTCCTTGTTCGACTTCTTTGTCCACTTCCTTTTCTTATTTGAGCTACGTTTTGACGTATCACTGTCAACTTGTTGAACCGCATACTTCTTGCTTCCATCCAAGAGTCGCTTCGCAATCTCCTTTTTGCTTTCGTATATAAGTCTTGAATTTCAGTTGGCAGAACGTAAAATTCCAACGAGTAAATCGTAACGAAAATGGATTATTCACCGTTCATCAACATCATAAAAGCTTGTTATTTCCTGGTGATATTGAAATCGGTACCGAAGGGAAGTTATAACTTTGGTTCGATCTGCCGATTTCATGCTCGGTATTCGATCAATAAGCTCTTTTACTTGGGGATTTGAGCTTATATACTCGTTACGCTTGCGTGTTGCATGATTATAACCACAAACGTCGTAATACTCAGCAGTACTCGTTTTTCTGATCCGATGTGACTCTTTCCCAC